>OY288253.1:47483765-48083765 GCA_958450325.1 Agrostemma githago | reverse complement strand
AACCTCCCGCCGTCCCAAAGCAAGACGTCGCCTGCCGAGCAGGAACCCCGCTCCTCCTCAGCCGGCGAGGGCCAATTGATGGGGGTCGGTTGCCTGCCTATGGCCGCCTGCCAATCAGGCCCCAGGGCGACCAGTCCCAGAAGGAGGAAAGGCCTGCCCAGCAGCCTTTCCATCAAAGTCATCGAAATCTCCAAGTGTGGCCCTAATCCCTTGAGCCATCCGCCAAACAGAGCAAACCAGGCCTCCCGCCTGCTTCCAGGGCGTTCCCGCCTAAACAGAACCGAAGGAGAACCGAGGACCCATCCGTCATTTTGCCTAAGGTAAGGAAAAATGGGTGGATAAGGTGAGTCCACGTGTCGCGCCAACATCCACCCATTTCCCTCCTCTTCTTTCTCTTTTCCTCTCTCTTGTGGGAAGGTATAAATACTTACCCATTTCCCACATAAGAGGGGTGGGATTTTCTCTCTCTAGACTCTTACTCCTAAAAACGCCACCTAGTTCCTCACGAGCTAGGTTCGTCAAGGCATTTCACGGACTGACTTAGGCATCGGAGAGGGTTTCCTCGGACAACCTCCGAGGCCCTGTGCGTTCATTGTGCAGGGAGCAGGCCAATTTCGCCGGAAAGGTCCGATCAAGGGAGTGAGAGAAAGGGGAGACCGAGGGAAATCAAACGATCGGTTGTTCATCATTAACCCAATTATACAGCCCGGATCCTAGGCCGGGTGAATTGTTTCCGTGACCGGAACAACACTGAACGTTAAAAGGGTTTTGATGATGATGTTAAAAGTAACGTAGTGTACTAGTTAGAGTAACACAACTTATGAATTGATATAACACATTTGTTGCATGGGTGTAATGTTGTTTAATTTTGTGCAGGTGGTATTGACAAAGAAGCGAACGCACAGGACAGCAGTGGATGTTGATATTGCTTTCATTGTCATTTCATTCATCATAGATTCATATCAATGGTTAATTGTTATAGATTCCAGAGTTTTATGTTTGTTATTTAGGTTTTCCATGATATACAATGATACTATAGATCCCAGATTTAACGTAAGCTTCACTGATATTATTGTTTTGTTTTCTGTTGAAGTAGACACGACATTGAAGCTTCACTGATACGGACTTCTAAGGGCAGAAGACAAGGCAAATGTGGAAAGCTTGTGCAGATTAATTCGGGAGTTCAGGTTGCAGAGACAGCCGGTTTCTGGGGGGGATATTGACAAAACACAGGAACTGGATTTTGTATACATTTTTTTACACATAGCGCTGTGCTACGTTGCAATTAACTATATATTTATTTAATATATGTGTATTTGGTTAGAGTAACATCTCATGTCTATTGGAGTAACATCATTCGTTAGTTACAGTAACAGACATAATGCATGAACGTAACTGAGGACAGCAACGTTGTTTAAACAATTCAATACCAAAGTAACTGAGGATAACTTGGTTTAGAACCATTCATTACCAAAGTAACAACATTCGTTTTTTTAAGAACCATATATAATGCGTCAGAGTAATTAATGATAATAACATTGTTTAACCATGAGACAAAGAATAACACCATTAATAACTTAGAGTAACATCATTTGTTCATTAAAGTAACAGTTATAATGCGTCAATGTAACACAATGATTATGAGACCACATTTGTATATTGTGTAAACTTCATTCATTCCCACAGTAACACCGGTCGTTAATTAGAGTGACAGGAACAATTAGTCAGGGTAACAGAGTTTAACAACATTGTTCCATTGGTGATAATCAAAATACTAATGTACATAACAAGTTTCGAAAACGATACAAAGCATTATTCGTAATTAGAAAAAGATGACATAATTCGTTAGACACGTTATTTTTTTCGACCCTTTGTTGGCTTGCTCTTGGGACCATCGATGATCTTTTGCCTCGTGTCCACATACTTATCTACGTTATCCAACAACCGCGATCGCACCTTGATTTGTCTCCTCCTTTTGCCATCTGAAAAGTACAATAATTATGTACAACTATTGTTACAGTTTAATGTGGTATATAAAATTAAAGTACAACTGATACGAGTGAAAGAAACACCATATGTACACCTGATACGCGTTAAAGTAACACAAAGAAAGTGTTAGAGTAACATAGAGTGCAAATTAGAGTAACACGTCTACACAATTAAATGTATAAGATTACTAGCATTCAAAGTAACGCAAAGATGGGATTAAAAGTAGAGCAAATTAAAAATTACTCCCTTCAAAGTTGCTCGTATTAAAATTTACTCCCTTTTAAAAATTTTTTATTATTTAACCAAAAAGATACAAAAGTTCAAAATTTACTTGCAATTGTAAATTCCGGCAAGAGTCTCCGGCGAAATTGAATTTTTGACCGTTTTCTTGCCTTTTAATACCCAAACTACCCCTCTCCCTTAAATTCTAATGGAAATCTCATATAATCTTCAATCTCATCCCAAACCAACTAAAATCAATTCTTCCAAATCTCATCCCACATCAATTATATAATCTTCAGAGTCTTGTTAGTTCTTCCAAATTAAGCTTGTTTTAGTAATTCTTTGAGCGCTCTAATTCTTCAGGTAGATTCGTAATTGTCATTTTTTCTAATTGGGTTGGTTTTTAGGGTTTATTCATTTACAATTAGTGATTTAGGGATAGTTGTTTTCTAGGCTTGTGATAAACATATTGACACATTGTGCTTCGATTCCAGTATGCACACAATTTTTTTTTATATTTTTTTGGAAAAAATCGACATTGTTGGTGATGTTTGTTGTAGGGAAGATGTCTACAGAATCAAGTTCTAGCATTGTTGATGAAGTCCGCAACAAATGTTTTTGTGGTCATTTTGTTGTGATACTAACTTCGTGGACAACGGAAAATCCCGGAAGACGGTTTGAGAAATGTAAATTTTCCAATATAAGTACGGGTGCAGTTGGTTGTCGATGGTTCCGTTGGCACGATCGCAGTCAAACCGAGTGGCAAAGAAACGTTATCAACAAGCTGAAGATGCGTAAGCGAACGACCGACACTGAAATTGACAGTTTGAATCGTGAAGTTGAACGCCTAAAGGATGCTAGAATGAAGATGCAATTTGAATTGGAGAGCTTAATGAATGCGGTAAAAAGGATGGAATGTCGTGATAATCTTAGATCTCGTACATCTTTCTCCAAAGTGATTCAAATGGCGATATGTGCTATTGTTTGCTTGTACGTGGTGGCTAAGTACACGACGATGTAGTAGCGAGTCTTTTAGTTTTGTTAACGTCATCATGTAATGCACTACTAATAACAATTTAGTATTTAGGGACTTCATGTACGAACTTGTTTATTAATGAAGTGTGTTCACGTGTGGACAAAATGTACGTCGTATGCATTAGTAGTAGTAGTACATCAGTATCGTATGCCCGTCAATATATTTTGCATGACAGTGGCGATAGTATTATATTAGCGTTATAGTAGAATTAGGAGTAGCATTACAATTTACATTAAGAAAAAAAGAAGTCACACCATCAGTGGTGTTTAATCAATACAGTAGCCCTTCAATATAAACATTAAAAAAGAAGTCGCACTACGTAGTAGCGTTACAGCAGTAGCATTACAGCAGTAGTATATGCCCAGCAGCAGCATCACACCAGCAGTGGTGTTTAACCTTAACCAAAATATGCAAAATAGGAGCCAAAATGCAACATATTAAAGTACTAGCAGTAGCATCACACCAGCAGTGGTGTTTAACCAAAATCCACAAGTTAAAGTACTAGTATTCGTACAAGATTCAGTAAACCATAAATGAAATGCAGGTTCATTGAGGATTGTTGACTGATGCTTGTGTGATGGTTTCGATCCCAGCAGATGTGCTTGCTTCAGTATTCCCGACCTTATGCGCTTCTTTCCATCTTTTCTTCTGAGCATCCCTTTTCTTTGCCTTCTCCCTGACCTCTTGCGTCCACGCACTTTTTCCCAGAGGCCTTCCACCCGGAGCTCTAATCTGATTTGGAGTGGCTTTGGGGTTCTTGCAAGTCCTCTTGGAGTGTCCAAGCACTCCACAATTGCTACATTTTTTAAGTGCAGCTGCATAATCCCAAATACGTGCATATTGGTCTTTCCCATTCCCGTAGATAATGAGCTTAGCCGTTTGCCTTGCTGCCCAACAAGTCATGTAGGTTACATGCACTCCAACCTCTCTTAAAACTTGTTTTTGGAATGCCTTAAGCTTCCAATCAATATTGTCTCTCCAAAACTCAATGTACTTGTCAGCTAAGTACTCAGAAGTGACTTTCCTATTGTAATTAGACATGGCACAAATATGTTTCAACCTCTGACTCTTTATCTGAAATGTTTCAGAACCAAACAACTTCCTAGCATGAACTCTAAACCTACACGGGTTCAATGACCCACAACTACACTTCCCTAGTTTAGACCTCTTCTTATTCCAAGGACAGTCACACCTATTCCTACATAGGGCAGTCACTCTATCTTTCCCATTGTGTGTATAGTAGTAGTCGTAGTTGTTAGTCACACTATGATATTGCAAAGCCTTTCTAAACACTTTAACAGTAGGAAACTTCAGACCTAGAGTAAGAACTACTGGCCTTTTGAAGTCGACATCTGGGTTAAAGGTTGGGTAGGTGTCTCCCTCTTCATCAGATCCATTTAGGCTCCTAAGTTCATCAGAATTGTCAGACAACTCTTCATTCAAGGTCACCTCTATGTTATCCACCCCCAAAATGACCTTCTCCTTAGGATCTACTGAAGTTGTTTTAGTGGACTTACCTTTTGGATATAAGAAATCATCTAAACCATTCAGAATTGTGCCATTGTCTTTAGTAACAAACAAATCATCATGTTGGTTAATGCAAACATCATACTCTTCAAACCCATAATCTCTATCAGAATCATCCTCTTCACTAATCTCAGAGTCAGTGAAGTCAGAATCCTTACTCTTTCTCTTACACTTTCTGGTTTGCCTTTTTTTCTTCCCTTTAGATGGAAGTTTTTCAAGCAAATCAGGTTCCTCTTCCTCAACTATTGCCTTGCCCTTTCCCTTAGAAATTCCTTCCCCTTTTTCCTTACCTTTCCCCTTCACCTGTGTACACTTCCCAGTATTCTTCCCCTTAAGTATCCCTTCTGTATTTTCCTCAAGAACACTTCTGAAATTTTGCTCCTGCTCAATCGTTTTCAGTTTGGTCTTAGACCTTGTTTTACCCTCAACAACAGCACCAACTACTCCCTTCCCTTCTAACCCCTTCAATTTTCCCTCACACCTAGATTTCCCCTCAACTTCTCTAGTAATCTGGTCTTCCAACACCTCCCCTTGCCCTTTGTTACTGGTCTCCTCTTGCACAGATTTATTAGTGTAACGCAGCAACCTTTTTAGAGGTAGTTTATCTATTTTTTTGCTAACACTAGGGCCATATAGAGAGACATTAGATGTGGGTTTTGTTTTAGTAAATGAGATGTCAGGGTCTAATGGGAAAGTGGTGTTTTTGTTGAGTCTAGGACTCCTTAAAGATAAGGGATCCTCTTCAATGTTGCTTGTTTGATTAGGTTTAGGGTCTTTGGAAGTTAGTGGTGCTTTGATGAGAGGAAAGTTTTGTTTTTTCCCCCCAACACCTACTTCTTTACTCTCTCCTGACATCTTTGTAGTGACAGAAGATTCCCTCCCACCCACTTTCTGTATGTAAATAGTTAAGGTCCCCATTGCACTAATTGTTTTTAAAAATTTGGGAATAGCAGCGTCAACCCCCAACAACTCTCTCCCATTACTAACAGTTTTCCCATCTGTACTATACCATATTAGAATAGATGAAGACCCACAAATTTTCTCACATAAAATCCTCAAAAAACGAGAATTTAAGTTATAGTTCCATACCCCATGTTCAATATGAAGCTTTCCTCCAACATAGTCAAGGGTCTTTGTATTCACCCATTCGAAACTTCCACCATGGAAGACATGAAGATTGACCGTAAATGTCTTCTTCGATGTGGCGGCCATTTCTGCAATCAAAAATTGCAACAAAAAACATAAAATACGACTAATCAGCATTCAAAGTGGACATATAATCAAAAAATCGTATATGATCGAAAGCCCTAAATTCGAATTACAAAATAAAAAAAATAGATGATTGTAGAAAAATTACACAAACTTACTCACCTATTTGATGAATGGAAGCAATGGATTGATCGAATGGAAGCAATGGATTGATTGAATGGAACAAATGGATTGATTGTCGATTGAATTCCTAGGGTTTATGTTTCTAGGTATATTTGGGGGTTTTTTTGACTTTAGAAATTGGAATGAAGAGACTGAAGGGAGAATGAGGTTTAGTGAGGTGGTGGTCGGTGAGGGGCAGTTCGGTCAAATTAGTAATGAATTGGCCGGAATTTACAATTGCAAGTAAATTTTGAACTTTTGTATCTTTTTGGCTGTTAAATAATAAAAAAAAAATTAAAAGGGAGTAAATTTTAATAAGAGCAACTTTGAAGGGAGTAATTTTTAATTTTCTCTTAAAAGTAACACGTCTTGTAAATTACAGTAACACAGGGTCGTCTTTAAAATAACATCATACATGTGTAAAATTAACTGAACAACCCCTTACAGTAACACCTCAAATTTATTACAGTAACTGAATATGCGCATTAGAGTAACATTCAATATATGTTAGACTAAGTATGAAGAGTAGAAGCATAGTATGAATTGAAATAGGTGAATTCAATTAAACTCTACAGATGCATACCCAGATATCGCAACAATCTTTAGTGAAACCAATTAATTATAGGGCACAAACGCAACAAAGTAAATCAATCAATAATTAGCGAGAAAATTAATGAAATCAGATACGAATATAAACTAAACCTAGTTCTTTAGTACAACAATCGAGTATTAGCGAGTTACCTTGTATTATGCCGCCTGAAGATTATCTTTGCTAAATTTAGAGAGTTGCTTCAATGTAGCCTTGCTTGAGTTGAAGACGAGAGGATAATGCGCGGGTGTGTTTTGAAAAGAAACGGAAGTCGAGTGATTGTGTTTGGGATGATGAAGGTGAAGGGTTTCAGTTAGGATGTGAATGAAAAAATTGAATGTGAGGAAAAAATTGAATGTGAGGAATTAACGTGTATTAGTGGTTAGAGATAATTAAGGGAGGAGAGAAGATTTTATTTTATTTTTACCAAAATATGTTAGTTATTGCCTTAATTACTAGAATCAATCACCACCATCCATCAACTCTAGATCAATGGTTGTAGATAGGACTCATGGACTCAAAAAAAAGAAGAGGACTCACTTGATCTCTACTCTATATATATATATATATATATATATATATATATATATATATATATATATATATATATATATATATATATATATATATATATATATATATATATATATATATATATATACAGGTGGGATTTGGTGTAAACACCAATTTTGGTGTAAACACCCTAACAATCTGAACCGTTGATCTTAATCTTGATCAACGGTTGAGATTAATCATCAGAAAATAACAAAACCCCAAAAAAAAACCTCACAACCTACCTCTCTTTCTCTCTCCTCTATCTCTCCTCTATCAAGGGTTACATCAATTTTCTCCCAAAAACCCCCAAATTTCTTCCCAAAAATTCAGCATCCTAATTCGTTCTACCCCGAAAAATTGATCAATTGTATACGAAATTCGTTCAATTCGTATACAATTCGTTCAATTCATATACCATTCGTTCAATTCAATTCAATTTTCAGAAATTTAATTCGTTCAATTTTCGAAAATTCGGTTTTGATTAGCAAGGATTCCACCGAGCATGAACCTATTGTTGATGAACATGAAGGTAATGTCGTCATAATTCAATACCTATTCGTTTTTGAATAAGTATTCGTTTTTTAAGTAAATTTATCCGGTTTTTGAGCATGGATTCGTTTTTCACTATTGGTTTTTGATTTCCTCCAGAATTCTTTATGATGAATATCGATTTCAACACTGAAAACATGAATCAACTTGAAGGTAATCTCAGAATTTTATAGAGTACATGAATATATATGTTGGAATAGTTGAATATATGTGTTGGAGTAATTGGAGTACTTGAGTATATGTGTTGGAATAGTTGAATATATGTGTTGGAGTAGTTGAATATATGTGTTGGAGTAACTGAGTATATGTGTTGGAGTAATTGGAGTACTTGTGTATGTGTTGGAGTAATTGAATATATGTGTTGGAGTAACTGAGTATATATGTTGGAGTAATTGAGTATGTGTTGGAATAGTTGAATATATGTGTTGGAATAGTTGATCATATGTGTTGGAGTAATTGAAGTACTTGAGTATGTGTGTTGGAATAGTTGAATATATGTGTTGGAGTAACTGAGTATATGTGTTGGTGTTACTGAGTATATGTGTTGGAGTAACTGAGTATATGTGTTGGAGTAGTTGAATATATGTGTTGGAGTAACTGAGTATATGTGTTTGAATAGTTGAATATATTCGTTGGAGTAACTGAGTATATGTGTTGGAGTAACTGAGTATATGTGTTGGAGTAACTGAGTATATGTGTTAGAGTAATTGAGTCTATGTGTTGGAGTAATTGAATATATGTGTTGGAGTAACTGAGTATATGTGTTGGAGTAATTAGAGTATATGTGTTGGAGTAACTGAGTATATGTGTTGGAGTAACTGAGTATGTGTGTTGGAATAGTTGAGTATGTGTGTTGGAGTAACTGAGTATATATGTTGGAGTAACTGAGTATATGTGTTGGAGTAATTGGAGTACTTGAGTATGTGTTGGAATAACTGAACATGAACATAGAATAACTGATGTCTAATGTTGGAATAGCTGAACATGAGCATTAGAGTAACTGTGATTCTGAACTGGAATAGTTGAACATGTATAACTCGGAATTGAATGTATGTGTTGGAATAATTGAATATATGTGTTGGAATAATTGAATTTGAATATTGGAGTACTTGAATATGTTTGCAGAAGAAACTCAATCCATTGATAGCAATCATACTCAAGTTAGCAACAATGCTCCCATTATGACAACACCAACTATTGAAAATGGCACCAATTGACGACTTACACTCCGGGTGGTACCCCTCGGAAATCTTTACGACTCAGTCAAAAGGATGGGACTACGTGACGTTGAAGACATTCATACAAGTATACAACATGAAAGCATATGATAATTCTTGTAATAATTTTTGGATAAGTGTTATGTCTTGGAATACTTGATTTTATATTAGTTGGAATACTTGGCGTTATAATTTTTGGATAGATGTTGGAGTAACCGTGAAAACATGTTGGAGTAACTGCTTTTAAGCATTAGAATATTTGGTGTTATCTCTTGGAATACTTGATGTTATCAAAGTTGGAACATTTGGTGTTATCTCTTGGAATACTTGGTATTATGTCTTGGAATAACTGCTTGTAAGCATTGGAATAACAATGACGACATTAGATTAATTGAAGATGAACAATTGATTGATTCAATCAATAATTTGAATGATTGTTGGAGTAACCATGAAAACATGTTGGAGTAACTTATTTTAAGCATTGGAATACTTGGTGTTACTTCTTGGAATACTTCATGTTATCTATTCGTTCTAGCCTACCGATTTTGCGAATCTTATGCTCTATTTGAATAAGAATGTACAAGTAGAAGGAACGAAAGAGAAAGTAGAGCTTAAACACTTAAAATTGGTGTCGCACAAACCCCTTAAATCAAGAAAATACCACTAGTACAGAATGTGTGAAATCGGAATATTTATCAGACATCAGCGCACTTTGTAGGAGCGAACCCTAGCCTAGACTTCTCGGTGTCGTACAGAATGTGGAAATTCTGTTGCTGATAATTGCCAATGATGGAAAAAGGCGAGGTTTTCGAGGGCATAAGAGCTAAACAAACGACTTCTTGATCAACCCAGATGAAGTAGTTCTGCATAGGGAAGTTCCATTCATCTCCGTCGCTGAAATGAATCTTAAAACTCGGCAATTCAAGATCGTTTTAGTTCCTGAAACATTGTAGCGGGGTTTTAACACAAGGAAATCCGTCACCAAACTGTACTTATTGAGTTTTCTGATTTTCGTTATGAATGCTTCCTTGATGATTTCGTAAGCCGGTTCTATGAAGTAACTGAGGGTCGACCCTGCAGGATGGAAAAATACCCATGATGAGCCTGGGTATTTCACTTGTAATTAGTTATTAGTTAAGTTATGATTTCAAGACTACATGATGGGTATTACTTATTATAAGAAAACCACAGACTACATGATTTCAAGATGCAGCTTACACATATACTCGGTGACAAAACTATGGTACAAGAGAAAACCGAGTAATTGCAAGAAAGTCAATTTGTTCTCATCTCTGGGATTGATTTTGTTCATTCGTCATACTTTCATGTGTGTGGGGGAAGGGGATAAAGCTAAGGAAGGATTTCATGGAAGAGGCAAAAGGAAACATACACGAGTTTGGCAGCATCACAAGTCCCCATCTGAAATACAACACGGTGTCTCTCCTCCGGATAGGTTCGAAACACCACACTCCCCGTCCCGCTCTCCACTATATCAGTACTACCCAAATACTCTGACCAAGCACAACATGACCCCAATCAGCATCATAATCTAGGGTTTACAACTGTCTGTGATTATTCGACACTGCAGCATTCTGATTCTTATTCTCGAGTATCCTGTGTCTGAAAGTATGAATCCTGTTCAAATCCCTGAATGTAGACTCAATAACCAACTGATGCATAAATAATGATGAAACATAATTTAGGACGAACAAAACACAAACGAAAAGTTCATTCGTGCATAAATTAAACTCGACATTCGTCAATAACAGGAATTGAGAACAAAATTACAAAAAAAAGTCGGAAATGGAGTTTGAAGTTTTATACCAGACGAAGCGAGTCCTGCACAAGCAAAATTAGGATCGAGTGTTGATGACGATCAAGCGAAACTAGGGTTGAAATTCATCAACAACAACAGTTCGTCAATAACAGCAAAATAGAACTAGAACACAAGTAAATCAATAAATAGAACTACAAACCTCAATAATTCAAGTAGCATTCAACGAACATAGGTTAATCAATCAATTACACTATAAAAACCAGTAGATTCTATAATCCAGTAAATCAATTAATCATCATTTATACTATAGCATCAGTATGTTAGGCAAAATCAGATTAGAGTTTCAATAGCAAAATCAGGCATTCTTTTGAGCATATGATTGATCAAGGAGTAATTGCAAGTTTAATAACTCAAATATTTCTGCATAAACAATATCCACAATATCTAAAACACGGTTACAGAAACAAATGCACAAAAAATCGAGCACAAATAATGATGAAACATGATTTAGGATGAACGCGATGTTTATCTTAAGCATGAATTAAACACGTCGTTCATCAATGACAGTAATCGAGAACAAAATTACTAAAAAAAAGATGAAAAAAAAGATGCGAAGTTTTACCAGAAAATGGATGCGAAATTTTACCTCAACCATAAGTTATTGAGATAAAGTGAAGTTAAGACTGAAATTGATGAAATTCACCTGAAAAATCAGCAAAACAACGCACAAAAATCAGCAATCAATCGCAAAATCTCAAGAATTTAAAGTGAAAATGAAGAAATTGCTCACCGAAACTGAAGAAATTAGGCGCGTGGAACTATAGAATCAAACTGAAACAATTAGAGCGGAATTGTTAGAATGAAACTGAAGGAATTGAATGATGATGATGATGATGGAGATGCTGGAGTGCCAGTAGAGAGTGTAAGAGAGGGAGAATGTAGAGAGGGGAAATGAATAGAGAGAAAGAGACGAGATTGAAATGAAGCGGAAGGGTGAGGAATGGGGAGGGTTTTGTTGGGTTTGTGAGATCTAATCTGAGCCGTTGATCAAGATTAAGATCAACGCTCCGCGACTTGATCTTCGAGGCTGGAACCACTAGCCATCATCACCGAAGCGCTGATGGGAGTGGCGGCGTCCTTCTTCATTGGCGACACCTTAGGCTTGCGCGGGGAGGCGGTGTTGCTCTTGGAGACTTCATCCTTGCGGGAAGGAGAAGAGGCTGCAATCATGGCTTTGGCGGCGGCAGCAATTGAGGCAGCGGAGATCTTGCGCGGCCTGGTAGGAACGTGGGCAGCGCGTAGGCTGGCGGCAGCGGCGTCGAGGGCAGCCTTCTTCGCCTTCGCCCTGGTGACCATGCCAGCAGATTGTTGGAGAGCGTCAGCGTAGGTCTTTCTGGGGGTGTTGAAAGTGTTGTTTTGATTTGTAGACATCTTCTTGCAAAGTTGCCTTGGTTGCTTCAACGGTAGAGATGAGAGGTAGAGATTTTCACGTCGGGTTCACCAAAATTTGTAATCACAAATTTTGTATCGCAGCTAACTGAAATACAAAACAAGGAAACAAATAAATTTTATTAATTATTTATAAAAAGTTCGTGTACAATCTCTAATGTATCCTCTGATTCTAACGCCGTTTAGGGAACACATGTACGCGATACACGTGAGGGACGCGTGCGTAGCTGACTTGTACTGCCTTGCACGCGTTGTAATTTGATATTCTCGAGAGGGTCGCTTGGACTTGAATCTTCCTTGAATGTTTGAATTTGTCTTGGATCTTCTGACTGCTTGCGATGGATTTGATGGAGAGCTTGTACCGACTTTTTGTCTTTTTCTCTCTGGATCCTTTGCTTCAGAATTTTCCAATCCCTTCAAATGAATGGGAAGGGCTCTATTTATAGAGTTTTAATTCTCCTTGGTGGACTTTTGTTGTCACAGGCCCATTTATGGGCTTATGAGTGACATTGGCCCAATTTATCTTCTTTTTGGGTTTAATGATCAAAATAAGTCAATCTGTAATTCGGATCGGCCCATATTTTCTTTACTCAGGACAAAATAATTAAATTGAGTTAAAATTTCGTATTAACTCAAAATAATTAATTAATTTAATTTATTCGGCACTTTAATAAATTTTTAGTGCCTACATAACCTTTTTCCGTCTCCGTTGTTCGACCCGACTTGCCCTAGCTACCTAGCTTAGGATTAGTTGGTTTATTTGGTGTCGGGATTCGCGATAAATTTCTCTATCAGGAAATACAAATGCGCTTGTGCATCTGTCTAATACACCCCACAAATCGCAAGCAAAATCAAGGTACGACACTTCACCCCGAACGCAAGATCCGACTGGTCCCGAGCTGGCCGTGTGAGTGGCCGTCGCGGAAGGCGTGCGCCCGGGTGACAGCGTCTAAAGTTTGGCGCTTTACTGGGGAACATCTCAGGAAACCAAACATTTCGAGTAAACAAACATTTCGTGCTTAACCCCATAATTTTTGAAGGGTATTATACTAGTTATGACGTAGAGTAAGTAAAAATAGTAATCAATGTGTTTTCACAAGTTTATTCTCCAAATATAGAATCGAGACTAATTAAAAATTATTAGTAGAAGAATACTAATGTTATTTGACTTCTCGAGAACTTTTCCCCTTTCTTTTTTGGATATTTTTTCTAAGGTCTTCATCTTCCTTTTTTTAAGGAAGTTGATACATACAACCCTATTTAAGAGACCAAAAAACGAAAATAATCTTTCAGTACATGTATTAATTGCATCGATGTAGATGTAATTTGTACTTCAATACATATGTTTATACTCCCTCCGTCCCAATAGATAGTGAACATTTGTTTTATAGACAAAATTTAAGGTAGTAAGAGAAAAATTAATGTTTGTTTATTTATTAAAAAATATTCTCTCTCATTCTTTGGAAACCTACCATAAATTGAATATATGTGAGTTTAATCAAATGGTAAGATTCCAGTGAACGGGAAGGAAAAAAATAGAGGGTAAAACTTTCCCAAAAATGAAAGTGTGAATTATTAACTGATATAACCAAAAGAGAAAAGTGTGAACTATTGACTGACACGGAGGGAGTACAAAATTTGAAAGATTTAAATAAGAGAAATCATTCTTTTGAGTCTTAAAAAAAGGCTCGTAAGACTATAAATTTAAGTAAAATTATCTCACATCGAAAAATTATGATGAGGTGATGGAATATATATATATATATATGTGTGTGTGTGTGTGTGTATTATAAAGGGCTCATTTGGTTCACCATGGAAAGATGAAGTTACCGGGAACTTAATTTCACGTAAATTTGTATTTCAAGGAAATTACAAAAATATTGTTTGGTTGTCAGGTGAGAAATGACTTCATGCGGGAAGTTCTCCACACCAAGGGGGGCTTGGTGAGTAACTTCCCCCATCATGGAGGAAGTGGCAATTCCTGGAAAGTGACAATTTTCATGAAATGAGCAACCAAACAACTCCCTGAAAATGCACTTCTCGGGATTTTGCACTTCCTGGTAATTAAGCGAGTAACCAAATGAGCCCTAAGACTATAAATTTAAGTACAAAATTATTCCACATCGAAAAATTATGATGAGGTAATGTAATTTTGGGGACTACTCTTTATCGTCGGCGCTTTACTTCTTACCGTTGGCGTTAATTACGTAAAATGACAACTTTGCCCTTCATTAGATTTTATTTTTTTATTTTTTGTTTCTAATATTTTTGATTCACGAAGTCGGTAATATTTACGATTTCTAATTTTGAAACCGACTCCACCAAATCGACTTTTTTAGAAACTGTGTTTTAATTGACACTTATTACGTCGTTTTTTTCGCTTCATATTTAAAAAAACGTGTTTAGTATTTTATTTTGAAAATCGACTCAAATGAAGCATTTTTTTAAAAACCGTTTAAAAAACTCGACATAAATCCACACAATCGTCCTCATTAAAAGCCCACAACTTATTATAGAAACTTCAAAAACATTTCATTATTCATTTCCGTTTCATCTCTCTAGAAAATCAAAAAAATACAAATCGAGTATTACGAAGCGATTTTCTAAAATATCGGGTTTCTTATGTCAAGAACCTTGAGGAACGAGTTTTACACTTCCACAAGCGGTGTTAATCAATCGATCGTGCTACAATTGGACGTGTTCTTCGATTTTTTTTCGTGACTTTTCCTTATTTATGCAATTAAATTGATTCATATCGTAGATGGGGATAGATTTATCGGTTTAGGTCGACTTATGAATCTCCGTTTCGCTTTGTATGTCCAGTGGCGGACCTAGGATTTTTCACCTAGGGGGCACAAAACAAATTCCGACATTTTTTAAGTTTATGAATTACTCCACATTTTACGTTATTATTTTCTTTATAAATTACTCCATATTTTACGCTATTATTTTTTCTATAATACTTGAAAGTTTTGAGAAATAATTGAAGTATAATATGAATCTTTCAATGGTATGCAACATGAAGTATAAGGTGGTGAAATTGGTTACATTGATAACATTTCATACAAGTGGCTCGGGTTCGAATCCCCCTATTCACACCCTGACAAATTGACTATAAGGCAAATGACTAAAGCACTACATCAACATCAACAAACTGATATTTCAAATGGTTCAAAACTACTTATTTCAAAAAGCAAATGTCAGTCGACTAGGTTCTTCGACCAAATTATTTTTTTAATTTGCATCGATTTGTATAATAAATCTTGAATGTCGAATTGTCGTAGATTAATTAGAATTTAATTTGCGTATTACTCGTATTTGTTAATTACGTTTATTAAATTGTATTAAGTCGTTAATTAATCTAATTAATTGTTTAAAACCGGAGGCGTAACGATAATAAAAAAAACAGTTTTATTATCGAGTTCTAATAAGCCGATACTCTATAAAATGTAAATGTGATAATATCTCAAGAATTAATTGCAAGAGAGAATTCGTCATTTTACGTAATTCCATATAATAACTATATAGCTAGTCGGTTTTGGTTTATTACGATAATCAAAAAAGACGGTTTTATTATCGAGTTTTAATAAACCGATAGTCTATAAAATGTAAAAGTAATATTATTTTGAGAATAAATAGCGGGGACAAAGTCGTCATTTTATGTAATTAACACTGACGGTAAGAAGTAAAGCGCCGACGGTAAAAAGTAGTTCCGATAATTTTCTTAAAAAATTTACTAAGATAATTTATCATTTACTTGAAAAAGCGTTGAATATATTACATAATCCGTATAACAATAATAAAATTATTCCACATCGAATAATTATAACAATGCAATGAAATTATAAATAAGAGTAATAATTCGTCATTAGATATCAACCAAAACTCTTTTCAGTTTTAAAAAAAAATCCTAAAACTTTAAACTTAAATAAAACTATCCACATCAAAAAATTAATTATGATGCAGTGAAAAAATTCTATATTATTATAAATATAACTAATCATTCGTTGTTAGATATCTATCAAACCTCTTAAAATTATAGAGCTCAAGTAAGATTAACACAAGAGTTCTTGAGACTAAATCAAAAATTAAGTAAAATTATCCCACATTGGAAGATGTATTTTTTAGTATCTCCAAAAACATCAACAACGTGAATCGAACCGACAACCTCCAAGACATATCCCATGTGAGCAAACCATTGATCCAAGACATCAATCTATGAAAATTTGTATAAAAAAATATAGTAGCCTTCTACGAAGAGAAAGCAGGGCAAACGCAGTTTACGAAGCATTAATTACTGTTCTTGATATACTAAATCTTCATTGATGCACTTCAACGTTTCACGAAGCAGTTTCCTACAACTCTCAATTCATCCTTCTCGAAAATGCATTACCAAATTAATCGATCTATTGCTATTCTTCATCAATACCCTATGTCATTATCCGTAATCCCTCTCGAAAATAGTTCATAGGCAATCAATATCTGCCTCTTCGTTCCTTTCGTTTGTGTTTCACACACATCTAATCGTCTTTATATCTTCGGTGAATCGTTTCACAATCTGCACATTCAAATTTTCTTTCGTTTCCATAGCACTCTGTTTTCAAGATCTTCGTCCCAAGTTTCAACTATGTCTCAATCGAATTTGTAAGATTCTTTAATTCAGGTCATGTTGATGGAGTTTACGGTTTTCTAAGATTCTTTAATGTTGTTCTTCAATTGATATTTTGATTTGGGGCAAATTATTTGTGAGGTAATTTGTAAACTTCTGATTTTAGAGATTTTCAATTACTGAGTTCATGATGTAAACTTCTGATTTTAGATATTTTAACACTCTGCAAATTCCAACTAGGTCATTTTCTTCCGATTGTTGATTTGTGATTTTAGATAACTGGGTCATTTTCCGATTAAATATTTGTAAACTTCTGATATTGATTTTAGGTATCTTTGGACTTTCATATGTGATCTGTATTCTCTTCGAATGTCAATAACAATCATATCAGTTTTTTAATAACCCTGTTGTTTTGGATTGCTCTCTTTTATTTGATCCTGATGTGTTCGATCATTGTGAATTCTGAAACGGTAGGCGAAGCCAACTGAAAGAATTTTGGAGTTCTCTATTCTTCATTTAGAAATGTCCGAAATTTCCATGCTGAAAACACGACATCAGATTGTTATCAATGAGGTACGGTTTTCCTTACTCAAATTCTTATTTATTTATTCTTATATGATTTATACTTTTTTCCTTACTCAAATTCTTACATGATTTATTTGTATTTGTGTCGAATTGTCTTTTCAGATTTTTGATTGTGAGAATGTCATCACACTTCAATTTGATTAAAGTTCCAAACTTTAGGTGAATTTAATTTAATCTCCCATTCATGGTCATGGATGATGCAGCCATACAACCATACATCACTCTTTTTCACTGGGATCTTCCCCAGTCCTTACAAGATGAATATGGTGGCTTTCTTAGCCCACTCATTGTGTAAGTCACTCAAATCACATTGCTCAACACTTACCTTACGACGATTTAACCGTATGATTAAACGAGGAATGAGTAAGAATTTGAGTTAGTTAGGTTCATCGATGTAACATAGAATGAATTTGGCATTGGATTGAATCGGACAGGAATGACTTCCGGGAGTACGCATAACTTTGTTTTAAAGAGTATGGAGACAAGGTGAAGCATTGGATGACACTGAACGAGCCATGGAGTTACAGTTCAATCCTCTTAAAAGTTGGTATATATGCATCCAACCGATGTCCTCAATCTAAACCACAGGACTGCAAAATAGACCATGCTACACAACCTTACTTGACTGCACATCACCAGCCTTTGGCTCATGCTGCTGCAGTCCAACTCTATAGGCACAAGTATCAGGTTCTTTACATTCAATAATCCTTTCTTAAAAATTTATTTGAGCTATATAAGTTTATGTTGAAATTAGGGTTCAATATAAATTTATTTGAGATTTTGCTAAAGATTTGTTTGACAATCAACTCAAGTTCATTTTTTCATATAAGTTAATATATTAATTTGTCATGATAATTATTTGACTATCTTATCATAATTGAGTTATTAACATTTTTTTTTGAAGAAATTGAGTTATTAACTGATGCCCAATTAATATCGAGTTTCACTACAAGAGTTAAAGTCAGTGGCGACTGATTTTAGCTACTGACATCTGTCGCAAAAATCAGATGCGCGACCGTCAACAGTCGCTAAGCGACAGTGGCTACAGTTAGTCGCTTCTAGCGACTGATTTCAGTCGCTAAAAAAGCGCGCGACTGAAATCAGTCGCTAAATTTAGCGACTGAAATCGGTCGCTATAACATACTTTTAGCGACTGATATCAGTCGCTAAAGGCGTCAGTTAGTGACTGATTTCAGTCGTTAAATGGTGCGACGTGGCATCCTTTAGCGACTGATTTCAGTCGCTAAATAGAAAACTTAGCTACTGATATCAGTCGCTACCGTGCCAGAAATAGGCCGGTTACATTTATTATTTTTCTAGCCAAAATCTGCACAATAAAACAAACCAACATCATTCCAAACGTTATTCCAAACGTTATGCAAGCTTCACACTCCAAAATTGTCAACCAAGTACGCAAACGTCGTGAATACACTAAATTAAAAGTGTTTTTACAAACAGTTTTTTCAACAAGCATTCAGAAACTACAAATTGTTTTCATTCAATCAACTCAGCCAACAGGAAAACTAGCGGACGCACCACTACCACCGCCACCGAAGGGGTCTCTAGGATCCGGGAATCGGGGAGTGGGGCCGGAGTTGCAGTTATATTGCTGCGTGTTCCTAAGACGCCGTATCTCTTCCAGAATTTGCAGGTTAATGGACTCCTGCGTCTTCAGCCTCTCATTCTGCTCCTTCATCTGCTCGGCCATAGCTGCCCGTTGCGCCCTCTCCTCTTGAATTTCCGCCCTCATCTCAGCCATCTCGGATGGTACACACTCGGTCGTCGTAGCATGGGCCCCCCGAACATTGGGTGGTGTCCAGTACAGGGAATGAGCGTTCCCCGTACCGTACACCGCTCCCTTGCGGTATCCCTCCGCGACTCTAAACCAAATCGTGCTCGGGTCCACACCTTCATTCTCGGGCGCTCTAGTGGCCGCCAAATACGATCTCTGAAAGAAATAGAAGTCATGATTAGGTTGATTGTTTAATTTGAAGAAAAAAAAGTAACAAAGTATTGTGTTTGAAACTTACCCAAATCTCCAAATCCTTCTTCGTGGCGAATGATCGACCGGTGGCATCGTCCCCCTTACTCTTCGCTTCGAGAAATAGCTGCACAGGAGGAGGGAATTCTCCGGTTTTCTTCTTCACCTGTTGACAGTACATGTAGATTTTTCATTTATTTTTATAATGAAAACATTAAATAAGAATCCAATATAAAAATCAAAGGAACGGAAATACTAACGTTCATGGCCCGTTGGTGCATCGACTGCGACCCACCGTAGTGGGTGCACTCCGCCTCCGCCTCGGGGTCCCCTCCCCGCCTCTTGTTCTTCTTAGCCTGGACGGATCTCTTCAGGAACTTCGGGTCGGAGCGCGCTGTTTGGAACTGTTGGATGGCGTCACCTACAATTTATACACTTAGAGATCAATAAATGTTTTGAATATATATACAACTTTCTGTTCAGGTACTAACACCAATTTAGTAATCGAACCTCTAAGTTGTTTCTGTAACTTTTCATCGCTTGCCATCTTATACATCATGTCTTTGTATCTTTCCTTTGCGACATCCATGTATCTGTCTCTCACAGCCACCTCGAGACCATCGTTGTAGAAGTGTTTCAACTGCAAGATAGTTTGTTGTCGTTGTATTAGTAATCTGTAAACAGTAACAGATAATTAATAAAAATCAGAAATTGGTGTACCTTGAAGTTGGCAAACCACTTCTCCCGTTGCCACAGAGGCAACTTAGTCCAGCTCGTGCAGTAAGTAGTCAAATCATTCATGAAACTGTCCTTGACACCAGTCACCGTCGCACGAGTACGAAACCTACACCAAAGAGTGAAATAAGATGATGTCTCACAAAAAAAAATACAATGTCTTACCATGTGGACTCGAGGCCAATCATTAGGCGCCCGTCGTCTGTGTATCGAAGCACTTCATCCTGGCGTGGTTGCGGTTGTTCTTGTTCCTCATTGCCCTGCACCTCCTCCTCGTTCTCCACTTGTTCGTCCTCTCGCCTGTTTTCTTCTTGGTCTTCCTGCTGTACCCGGTCCCTGCTCCTGCTGCTGCCGCTGCTCGAACTACCAAACCTCAACCTGCTGCCCAACGTCATATCTGCAGACAATAACCACATACAAATTATTTTCTCTAAAGTAATTTACTAATATATAGACACTAGTCAAATATTATGTAAAATTCTCAATTCACCTAAACATAGTACTATTTCCACCCAATTCGTCCATAATTACATCACCAAATCGGCATAATTGTATTTTACTTCCAAATTCCTAACACATCAAAACAACCCAATTCAATCAACTACTTAACTGCAAACCCTAATTTTATACTAACAATCTACCTAATTCAAATTGGGGAACTTATTGGGCGATTAAAATTCTAACTACACTAAATATTCCAACAACTAAGAAACTATCCAACCCAATAACTAATTTATTTAAATCGATAAAAACAGAAATTAACAAATAATTGAAACTAAATAAAGATAGATAAACATACCTTAAGGAAAATTAGAGAATTGAAGAAGGAATGAAGAGGAATGGAGAGGAGCCGAGTGTTAGAGAGAGGGGGGAGGGTTTTTAGAGAGAGAGACCGAAATGGGTGAATGAGCCGGGGGAGGGGGGGTGTTCGTTAATTTAAAAAAAATTAAGAACTTTAGCGACCGAAATCGGTCGCGCGCCACTCTCATTAGCGACCGATTTCAGTCGCTAATTCTGTCGCCATTTCGCTAATTTAGCGACCGAAATCGGTCGCGCGCCTATTATTTTAGCGACTGATTTCGGTCGCTAAATTTAATTAGTTTTTTAAAATTCTGTCTCCTCGTCCAGCTACTAATATCGGTCGCGCGTTGAACTTTCAGTCGCTAAATTAGCCACTGAATTTATCAGTCGCGCGTGATTAGTAGCTACATGCAGTATTTCTTGTAGTGTTTCTTCTGTTTCATTTGATTCTTTCCGTTTTTATAGTAACGTTAGTCGATAGTGGATTGAGAGCATTAAGAATCTCTCAGATTGGAGGAAGACCAGAGGAGCTCGGTTGTTGCTGTAAGAATTTTAAAAAAATATAGTTGATTAATTTAATTGATTAGCACTCATCAAGGGGTTTAGTTGAAGTTTATAGACTAAATTATGGTGTTTAATTTGCAAGTAGGGATCAAAAATTTATTAACGATCATAACTTACTTATCAAAGTGAAAAGTTTTAGCCAAAAAAAAATTAAAGTGAAAAGTTTAATTTAAATTTACGATCATTGACTCATTTATCAACTAAATTGTCTACGGAGTATATAGTAAAGTTGCCTACGAATTGTCTACGAATCATAATATATAATTAGAGAGAATAAAAAAATGTCTTACCAATCATATTTTGCGAATGGATTGATTTCTTATCAATCATATTTTTTAGGGTTATTTAACAGAAATAATACCAATTTTGGGTGATATTCCATCAATAAAATCAACTTTAAATAATACGGGAATAAAACCAAGTATGAGTCATATTACACGAGAATGAAATTGCCTCTAAATGACCGGATGAAGTCGGTTTTGTGGGTCCCATGCTATTAATTAACACTCATCTTCATCTTCTTCGTTGCTCCAAATCAAATTCTCTCTCCTAAACCATCCTTTCTCCAAATCCAAATCCAAATCAACCTACGTTTTCAATTAAACCAATTATAAAAGAACAGTAATTGGACACTAAACCCCCAAATTAAACCCAGAAAAATTAAAAACCTAAGTTAAACCCAGAATAATCAAAAAAAATTGAAAACCCTAATTTCAACCCAGAAAAATCGAAAAAAATTGAAAACCCTAATTTCAACCCAGAAAAAATCGATTTAGGGGAAATGTTAAAAACACTCACCGTTGACATTGCCGAACCACAAGATTGAGGAATGAACTTGACAATATCTCTGAAAATTGATTTTCGACATAATTAATGATAATTACCTTCGATCAAGTTTGACAAAAGTTTGAGAAAGGTAAACAAATAAAAGTTCTGTAAAAATTACCTTCGACGAAGGGATGGATGAAGTGATGAATGGATGAAGAAGACGTTTTGAATTGATGATTGATGAAGCAAGAAGATGAAGTTTAAAGTTTGGGAGTTAATGAGGTTAAAAGTGAGGTTAAAAGTCTGGGAGTTTTAGAGTGTCAGTAAAATTTGAATTAGTGGGAATATTAACAGATGTAGGCGGTAGCAGGTAAGTCAATTTTATTTTCGTGAAATATGACTCATACTTGATTTTATTCTCGTATTAATTAAAGTTGGTTTTATTGATGGAATATCACCCAAAGTTGGTATTATTCCTGTTAAATAACCCTATTTTTTAAGTATGGTAATTATTCCATATAAGTTAATATTTTAATTTGCCATGGTAATTATTTGATTGACAATTTTACCCTAATTGAGTTATTAACATACGGTCATTTAATATCGAGTTTTTTTGTTTCATTTGATTCTTTCCGTTTTTGTTTATAGCAACGTTAGTCGATAGTGGAGTTTATGCATAATTGTGTTTTTTAAGAATTAGGCACAATTTTTGTTTCACTACATTGTACTCCGTATGAACTTATAAACAATGATTTTGTTAGTTCAACTTTATTTCTAATTTTTAATTTTACTTTAACATTTCTTTTAATTATATAATTATATGCATAACCTATTTATTATGATTAATTAATTAACTATTAGCAATCGTTCCTTACTAAATTGTATTTTATTATAAGTAATTAACTTAGGGAATTGATTGATTTATTTCTTAAATAAATGGTGGTAAATTAGGTGCATAAAAAAATGAATTGATTTCTAAAAAAAATAAGTCTCTTAAATGCATTTACGGTCCCCAAATGCGTAATTTGCATTGATTAGATATGCATAATTTGTAGTCTCAAATGCAATTAAAACGACTCTTCATTATCTACTCCTCTAATTATCTATACTTCTTGGAATTGAGAAAAATTAAAATTCTCTATAATTAATATCTCATTGGGAGTTTAGGCATAAATATATTACGGAGTACTCCGAAATATATTTGAGTTTTCATAACTCAAATAATTTCTCATTCTCCCATGATTTTTTCTTTCACGTAATTTTATTGAGACACGTTTTTCCTATTAACCAGAGAAAATGAACAACATTTCACATGTCGTCAATTATTTAGTTGGTAAGTGTTATTTTATCGATTTTTGTCCCAAAATTCTACTCTTACGTAGATGCTTTTATTATCTGGTTTGATTTTATTTCGCTGTTTTGTATTTAATTAGCTGATTAGTTGACTTTCAGCTTAGTTAATGTATATTGATCATATTTCTCGAAATTTTGTTACTGTGCATCGATGTTTCTATTTGTAGGTACGGATTCAAGAAAGACGGGACAAAGTGAGTCGAAACGGGTCAAACAAAAGCCAAAAGATTCATTTTAACTATTTCACTATAATCAAACGATATTCAAGACGGGTCTTTGAGTTATAGGGGTACCATAAATACGATTAATAAAACTCAATGTTAGTATTTGAATGTTAGTACCATATAATGGTTATCGTTTTGATTAATGGTTAGTACTTGAATGTTAGTACCAGATAATGGTTATCATTTTGATTAATAAAACTAAATGTTAGTATTTGAATGTTAGTACCATATAATGGTTATCGTATTTATAGGGGTACCATAAATACGATTAATAAAACTAAATGTTAGTATTTGAATGTTAGTACCATATAATGATTAATATCGTTAGTATTTGAATGTTAGTACCATATAATGTTAGTACCATAAATACGATTATTATGCATTTGTCGTAAGGAAGTTACTTATATAATCTGTATAAATGTAATAATTTATAAACAATCATGTGACTTTCACGGGTTTTGCAATAGGTGCATAAAAAAAAGTAAATTGATTTTTTTTAAAATAAGGCTCCTAAATGCATTTGCAGTCACATTTGTTATTATTTCACATTTATTGTGAGACACATTTGTGATTCTTTGAGAAACTTTAATAATCTACATTTTAATTACTAAAATTACATTCTCATTACAATTTTATTTATTTCATATCTCTCCTTAAGTAACTCTCAATTTGTATAATGTAGATTATTCGATCATTTTTTTTTTGAAATATTTAGCCATAGTAAAATTATTGTTTCAGGCGGATATATATTTAATTACTAAAATTACGTTTTCATCATTACAATTTTAATCACTTCATCTATATTCTTAAATAACTCTCAATTTGTTATAATGCGTAGATTATTCATTTATTTTTGAGGGGTATTTTAATCATATATATTAAAATTATTATTTCAGATATATATTGTTTACGCATTTATAACGTTTGTCAATTCATTTTTACGCATTGTTCAATGCTTATGAAAAATATTATTCCGCATATCAATTGTAAAACAGTCCGTTTTAAATCCGACATACTTATTTGGTATATAAGTTAGTATAATTGATAGAAATTAAGTAAATCATCTTACATAATACAATTAATTAATACACGAGTTTTGTGCCTCTTTTTTCTTCCTCCCATATTCCTTGAATCACTTCCAATTTTAATACTTCCCAACAAATTATGTAAAACTTATTTTTTCAACTCTTCCATATCTTTCCCATTTCCACATAATTTTGCATTCTCTCTAATATTTGAATTGATGAATTGCATATATTAATGTATAGAATAAAATATGTTGTGTTTTGAGTATATATTAGAAAGATATTAAGAAGTAAAAGATGATATTGGCTAAGATGATATTCACAAGAATTTTGTTTTTATTGTATCTCATGCTAATTTGTTGAATGAGTTGAAGTGATATACGATCTTTAATAACGTTATTTAAAGACGTCTAACATAATGTGGGTTGTTGTTATTTGACGGTCTTTAATAACGCTATTTATTATGTCTTACACTAATTTTGATTTTTGTGAGAACATATCTCAAAAACCCATGAGACAATTCATAACTCATGAGCTCACCTTATTTTATACCTCAAGTAATAGTTATTTTTCACCCATTTAATTAGTAGTTTAATCACCCAATAATATTTTTTACAATATAATATCAACGCCTCATGCGGGCTAACAAAACCAAATTACACTTTTTAACTATGGATGGTCACCAAACATTATATTCACCGAACATTATAAACCGCTTACAAGTTTCGCCTTTAGTTTGTAATACGAAGTATGAGACTACAGTGTAATACACATGATAAATTACGGGAGTCTATTTATCTTACTTTTTAAATTTGAAGTATCGTACAGTTTATTATCAATATTGAATGCGTATATTGAAGCAATAAAAATAATTTCTATACATTACACATTCCGATGAAGTCTATAGGGTGTGTACGTTCAGTAATATGACAGAGAGTTTGACTGTTTGACAGACATTATTTTTCACTATTCTTACATGACGAAGATGCCAACTAACTACAACTGATGATAAATGATCAAGATCAAATAGTTGGTGAGGAAGGCCTTCGTTCCTCGACTAATAGATTTTTCTTTTTTGGATTTAAATAGTAATTTGGGGATTAGGGTTGGGTGTATACGGGTCGGGTTTATATGGATTTCTACATTTATCGCAAGGGTCGGGTTTATACGGATTTCTGCGGATTTCTGCGTTTAGTATAACTATATTCATCGGTAGACAATTGACTACTTATACAAACATTTCAATGTACTCTATGTTATTCATACTTTTGTACTCCTATTAATACATAAACTAACTTTCGGACTCTGAACGAATAATCTAAAATAAATATTTACTTTATTTCTTCTTCAATATCAATACAAGTTGGCAACCCGTGAAATTTTTTCACGGTTATCACACTAGTGTATAAATTAAATACTCCCCCTAAATGATTGTCCTATTTCTCTATTACATGTGAAAAGTATTTTAATGAAACATGACAATGACAATCATAGCGGAACGAAGGTAATACTTTTTCATTCCATGATTGTAGTTATAAGTAAAAAGTGAGTGTAATCTTCTTTATATAAAAGAAGGCACCAAAAACCCTTAGGTGGCACCTTCCTTTACTCTCGATTTGAGAATAGAGATGATTTTTTCAATTTTGTTGTTTCAAGTGTATTTAGTATTCAATTGTGCATTGTAGATTGTAGATTGTAGATAGGTGTGAATGCAAATGTAATTACTGCATTCATTACTCTACCCGTCATTACTCTACCCGTCATTACTCATCGTGATGCATCGCCCGAAGCAGCCACCATCAACTTCACTTCCTCATTCCAATAACCATTTAATCCATCATCTTAATCAAACTTGAAAAGGATGAAGCGACACAACTATACATGTACATTCATTCTCGATGTAAATCACGGTTAATGACTCATTTGAAAAAATTCAAAAATGGCTCTTCATTATAACAATACTTATTTACTCACTTCTTTGGAAATAGAGTGCAAGTCTTCCATTGGAAACAATACCAATTTTTGTTCTACATATATATCAAATTGGATTTATTATCTCTTCATATTTCAAATCTTTTTTACAAATCAATTTTCTGATATTGAGTTGATTTCAATATTTCATGTACCGAGTCATTTTTTCTCTTAATTCATTCGAAATCAATCTTATTATTTCTGTGATTTGATTTGATGCAGATGATGAAGATATATTAAAGAGAGATAATGATGGAGATATTATAAAGAAAATAAGATAAAAATGAGGAAGGTATAGAGAGAAAAAAATGCGGATGGAGATACAAGTCAACAACCGTCGAAGGTAAAATACTTTTTTCCATATAAGATTATTTATTCAATCAAAATTTTCAATTTTGTATTTTTCAAATCTTAATTATCCGTTTCCATAAAAAAAAACTATGCATCTTCAATTTAATTGAAATTTCAAATATAGAATTTTTTAATTGTGAATTATAATTTTGTTCGTAACTATAAATTTCTATTTTTTTTCATATTAATTTTTGTAGATTGTTAGATCAAAATAAAGTCTGAGTTTAGATTAATTTTTTAGATTAATCCGGATTTTTAATTAGGTCAAATAAAGTCCGAGTTTCACTTCAAATCTACAATATCATATTAAGAAAGGATAAAAGAGATAGAAAATCCGGTAAAGTGGAAGACAAAAAAAAGACAAACATTTTCTAGGTAATTTTAATTATTCTTTTAATTCAACAGTTTTTAAGCCGTATTTTTTTTAACTCAATCGTTTTTCAAAAAAAAAAAAAATTATCATTTGCATACTTGCATAAAGTGACCATTATTTTCATAATTGCATACTTCATAATTATTTCCTTCAATATTATTATCTTTTTCAATCATATATTGTTGAAGATTACCCCGTATTTACTTTCATTATGAATAGTGGCAGTAAATTATCGGGTCGAAATACGAATTGATAAAGTATCGTCAAAATTCTTATATAGTATTAAAATACATTAAAATTGGTGATATAGTAATATTATATAATCCTCCGTCTAAACGTATAAAATACAATTTTTAATTTAAAATATCAAAATAATAAAAGCATACACAAATTAAATAAATTAGTTTCTTAATATGTAAATATTGAATTAGTAAAGAAAAGTTTTTAGAAAAAACCGATTAAAAGTACACAATTCTTAAAATAAACCGATTGAATATTAAATACACAAATCCTAATATTTTTTTTTTGAATTTAAAGTAAAGAAAAAAACGAGATTAGAGTAGGAACTTTTTTAACCTTTTTAATTAAGAATTTTAAAGTATTTTAATTTTTAGAATTTTTGATGTGTTTAATTTAGAATTTTTTTTTTTTTTTACATTTTTTAACATAGTACGAAGTCTTTTTTTTCAACTTTTCAATTTTTCAATTTCAATTTTGTAGATTTTTTGACGTTTTTATTTCAGTCCGAAGTAATTTAGATTTTTTTTACCTTTATACGGATTAGTATTTTAATATTCGAATTTAATCTGAACCGTGTTTGGCCAATTATTGTTTTGCAGACCGATAATATTTAAGCGAAGAATGAGCTAAGCAAAGATTTCAACCTTGCAAAACTTGAAATCGAGTTCGATTTTGAGTCATAAATAATCCAGTGTATTTGGCGTAAAATTTGTCATATTCGATTTTTCATGCTCATTTATTCACAAGTGACTCATAAATTTGTGCATAATTGTGTAATTAAGCACAATTTTGTTTTTATTTGTTTTACTAGTACTTCGTATATGAATTAGATTATGAATTTATATATAACAATTTTGTTAATTTAGTTTTATTTTAATTTTTATTATGATTTTAACATTTTTTGTGATTATATGATTATATTCATTATTACTCGGTTTTAACCCACTTTATTATGATTAATTAATTATTATTAATTGTTCCATATCAAATTATTTTTTTATTAAAGGAAAATAACTTATGGAATTGATTTATTTGTTTCCTAAATAATTAGTTTTCAAATAAGAAGACAAATCAATTATTTTTTCATCTCTTCCATAACCTTTGCCTTCTCCATTTCTCTTTTTCATTCTCCCATACAGAAATTTCAATCCTTCAGAAAAATTTGTAGTTACTTCCCTATATTTATTTATCTTTACCCATAATTTTTTTTTTCCTTTCCCTAAATGTCAAAATCTCAAAAACTGGCGTCCAATTAATAAATTGGCAAGTCTTCAATTAAATTGACCTCCATTAGTATATTTGTAGGGTTACAACCCTTAAACTCAAGGACCTGTTACGAGCATTAACCGAAAAGACAAAAGAAGAGAGATAACAATTATACCTTATTGCAGCAGAACAGCGTATTAATAAGAAGTATAATAACCCAGAAATATATATAATCTCCACGGACAGAATAAATAATATTCACGGACAGAATAAATAATCTCCACGGACAGAATAAATAATTTCCACGGACAGAATAAAGCACCCCAAACGTGATGCCTCCTTTGGTATCCACACGGGTACGGAACTGCGACGTATATGCTAGTATAAAGGTACGTGAGACTGTCTCACAACTTCTCTCTATATCTCTCTTATAACTCTTTATAAGACGAATATACTATGAGTCAATACTCTTTATTCCATATATTGGTTCATCATATGAACCTCCTATAGGAGATGAGAAGGTAGAATTAGGTTATTCCCATAACTCTAATTACCATAATTAGATTATTAGTATAACTCTAATTATACTAACCTGACAACGTAGCTGGGTCTGTATTACTACTGACCCGATATATTTAATATATCAATATATATTAACAATATCCCGTACACATTGTGTGTGACCCAATCGGCCCACTTAAGACTACCAGACACGTAACTCATTTACATGTCAACCCGACACCGACCTCTAGCAAGGCATATCGGATATATAGACTTAAGTGGGTTAATCCGTAGGACAGTGGACATAACTCCTTCAGTCTCCCACTTGTACATGTCCTCCCGAGAACGGCGTTAAGTCTCTTTGCTACTATTGTCTCCAATTGAGAATGAGGTAAGAAGAAGTGTCATCCTCACATATCTCAATCTTTTACTCGAATCTTTGAGTTGACTTGTTAAAAGAGCAGATGTATGACATTCATCCCATCTGAGCGCGGCCACGCATTTGCACAAGTCACACTCTTCGAGTGGCCAAGAAACAATAAATTCCCTTCAATAAAGGAAAAGCAAATCCCTTCTTGTCTAACCACATCCTATCACCCTCCATAGCCCCCTTTCACAGCTGACGAGGAATAGTATCAAAGCATATACATCACATGTACAGAATAGTCAAAGACTCAGGTCTAAAGACCGTACAAGTTCATAACTTGCAAAGAACTTTACTGACACTTAGCGAAATCTTAGTAAAATCCTTTTCGGCGGGTCTGTCTAATGCATGTTCCCAACATACACCCGTGTGCCTGGTTTAGTATCTCAATATCTATGACTCAGGGAACTTAGTCATCAACCAACTCACACACTAGTCATTTAAAGGTATTCAAATGTCCCAACACAATACCCCGACTAGAGACAAAATAATTACATCATCCAAATAGAGTTCCAAGACTAAGTCACGTACTTAGTGATCTATTTTATCAATGTAAATTATTTAGGGACAAAACTCGGTTACATTAACTAAATGACAATATGTCATACATATATCAATTATCGAAATAACTCCCACTAAACCAAACACCTCTAAAAGTACTAAGACCACTCGCCCATGCGTCTTATACCGATCATAACCAATATGATCTTTATGTAAAGGAGGTTTCGGGACATACAACATTTGTATTGGTTATTTACAAGCATATGACCAATCTACCTTCTCTCAATTAAGGCAAACTGTTAGTTTCATAAGCAACATTTGCTTCATAAACTTTAAACTTGAGTGTGTGCTTGATTCGTAATCAAACGTCTATTTGCTTCAAAAGCAATAGAACACTAACTTTAGTTATAATATCAGTCATAAAGTTGTTTTTTGGAACCGTTCCAACACACAGCTTTCATCCAAAATAAAATATACTGAGATTACAATCTCATGTCATCTTTGTCCATTTGGAAATATGAATCGTTGTAACTTGTTTACAACAATTTGCTTATCACATCATGTGCATCTCTTAAATAATTTCCCTTTTCTTCTTAAGCGTAAAGGAACAATTCTTAGATAGCATTGTAGTGACACTCACCAGATTATATCTACTTGTCACACGAGCACACAATGAACAACTTTCTTGTCAAGTCTCATGGACTAAACCAACCAAATGTCATTTAGTTATAGAAGTATGTCACTTACATACCAAATCATAACGATAAATGCACTCCCACTAGCCTCTTGTACACCTTGTCTTTCTTCGTCTCAAAGGAAAACAAACATCTTTGAATTACCACATTGAGAACGAAGATACTTCTCCATGTTCCAATCAAATCAAAATACTCACATTTGCCTAACAATTTTAATAATATGAAATTCATACGAAGTGTCGCACACATCATATTGCATCCCTATCAAAAAATGTATTTCGCATATATATGTCCAAAACTCATCATAATGAGTGATGACATTCAAAATGCTAAATCAATCTTAATAGACTTAAGCATAATGTTGTAAAAAGGGGTTTTCATAGTCATTACTATGAGATCAATCCTTAACTACCATATATGTTTCATAGATACTCTTATATCAATCTACATCGTCTTTATATTGAAGACTATTCTTCACTATAAGACCCATTTAACCAAAGTCTATACCTGGTAATTATGGTATATAAAATCTATTAGATTTTATGTGACTTTTGGATTCTTTGCCCATTATTGTTTTATCATAGGTCAAACCTATGTAGGATAATATTTTACAGCTAAGATGATCATGACTTTTCATGGATGCATCAAAATCCTCTTCAACAGTTGTAGAGAATTCCTGTTAATCTTGAACAATTCAAGGTCGATTCTACTCCCACTGTTTCTATTAGAAATCACATATTTTTAAAAGAAACATACTGTGGACATGACGTAGGTCCACCCCGACGCGGCCACGCGCGGGTTTGGGTAGGCGAATGAATCTCGTGGTGAGATTGCTCTCGGGTTCGAAATTTAAGTCAAAATGGAGTCGCCACCGAATTTTGTGGTTATTCGGAACCATACGAGCCCACTCTATGTCGTCATGGGCTATACACAAAGTAAGCCCACTTCGATTTCAGAGTTCATGGGGCTCGTCCCTTTGCATTATTATACCGATACCGTTTACACCGGCTTTCGTATATAAAATGACTCTCGTGCGCCAACGGTTTCGGGCATCCGGAAACCAAGGTTCTGAGTAAGGGGTGAGGGTACGTGTTGGGAAGCCCACTAAGGACACCCAACCCCGCCCGCACATGGCGGCCTCTACTAAGACATCGTTCGTGTTCGTGTACGCGTGCTAGTAAAATGATTAAATGATATGCAAACAGCGTTTTCGGGCTAAGCATGTGAATTATATGTGAATTACGTCATTTAATGCATCTTGATTCACGTCAAAGTGATTTAGCATGCGATGTTCATTTAAATAAATAAATGGAAAACATCAAATAATAGAAAACTCGTAAATAAATTACAAATTACACGGGCGGAATACAACCCGGAATTCACAATACAACGAGCAATAAAATAGAAAATTGAATTATAAGCAGCAAATGTTAACTAGAAACGGACCCGTATATAATAAATATAAACTAGACCGTAAGTTGTGCAAATGGACGAACTTCGATTAATTACGCATTATATTGCGTATTAAGCGAAGGACGAAGATATGGAACCTAAGCGTGATGCTAGCCCGATCCCGAATCCCGATGCCTTGTCCCGACTTATCATATCGAGGAATAGAGTCTAAATTAATTATTTGTCGGATACGACTAAAGAGTCGTCGACACAAGATTAATAGTGCAAGACCGTCGATCAAAGTCGTTTTAAGTGATATGATATGCATGGGTTTTGAAAAATAGGATCAAGTGATTGACTTTACACGTGTTGACTAAAAGTCGTAAAAAATGACGAGGCTCAAATGATGATCGAAGCGCTCAGATTTCTGGGCTACAGGACCCACTCGATCGAGTCATGGCATGGACTCGGTCGAGTGTGCCTTTAAGGTGGCTACTGCCCGGTTTTTGGTGTGCTACTCGATCGAGTGGGCTTGTGCACTCGATCGAGTGCCCTCTGTACGGGTGTTTAATTTGTGCTTTGAAACGACCCATTTTGTAGCTTTTATGTTTTTGAATCGAGATGCAATTACGCTAAATATAAATATTGTCCAATTTATATTAGTTTAAATCTCGATGGCTCGTCATATTCGACATTCGGTTATAGAACCGACATCTAGTATTTAGAGCGAATTTGCAAAATCGAGTTTGATCGGGCTAGAACAAATATTGATTCCCTCCGCGTCATAATGTCGTAATCAATCCTTTCGGATCGTGTGACAATTAATTCGGCGTCAATGGGTTTCGTCCTAATCCGATTTGTCGATGATTCTTTAGAATAATATTTTGAAAGAAATGTGGTCGGACATATTTAACGACGAATCTCCACGATCTATTACGCCCTTAAGTGTTTAGGGCGGCGCACCTCGAAGGGCACCACCTCCAATACGACTTGTAAAGGGATTAAATAGACTTTAGGCGGAATTCGTAAATAAACATATTCGACCCAAAAATTCGACCGTCGTTGCAAACTTAAGTCCTCGGCATTTTAATATCGTAATTTGGCCTTAAGGCCTACGATCATTAATTTGGCCTCAACGGACGTTGCTCGGATCGTTTTGAAAATAGTTTTGTTAAATAATTATACGTGGTATTAATATTATAACAAAATGTAAATGACGATAATTAAATGTTAGAAGTTAGAATACGATAAGTAAATGTTAGATGTTAGTTGACATAAAATAAAATGTTAGATTGCGATAAATAAAATGTTAGTAGCAAAATTAAAATGTTAGTAACTAAATTAAAAATGTTAGTATTAGTGTTAGTAATAATAATAATAATAATAATAATAATAATAATATATAGTAATAATAATAATAATAATAATAATAGTGTATATATATATATAATCAAAAAAGAGAAAGGAGAAAGGATGTCGGGATTTGAATTACACCCTCAACCTACATGCTTAATTGGTCTCGGAAACGGACTCGTAATAGCAACGGGAGCGCGGGAGTGTCGAGATATGTAGGGTGAGTTATGGTGTGTGTCTTTGACGAGTTTTGATCTCGAGAATTTGAATGTGTATGTGTGTGTGTAGATGATAGATGATTGAATGTTTGAAGGTGTGTTTGATGGTTGATGTATGTAAAGTTGTAGTGTGATTAGGGTAAAAAGTTGTGTGAAGGTGGTAAAAAGGTAGAAAAAAGTGTTGTGTAATGTGTTGGGGTGATGGGGTATTTATAGGGAAATACCCCGGTTCAGGATCACTCGATCGAGTGGCGCGGGTGCACTCGACCGAGTGCCCGGTCTGGGTCTGGATCGGCCGGTTTATGGCCTTACTCGACCGAGTGGATGTGAGCCACTCGATCGAGTGGGTGTGAATGGAGGGAGTGTAAATAGGGCATGATTTGTTGCCTTTTTTGAATGAGATTTGTTTGTTGGACAAGCTTCTAGAAGCGAACTTGGCTGTTTTTTGTGTCGGATTCGTCTTTGACCGGGTTTTGACCCGGTCGCCAAAAGACGGTTTTATTTTCGGTGTTGGTTTTGGCCCAAATTAGTCTCATTTTATTGGAAACGACCCACTGGGCCCGTATTTGAGGTCGGTTTTGAGAGATTTGCACTCCGCTAAATGCCCACGTCGGATACTATTGATTCTGAGTCCGTATTCGAGCGTATTAAGTCACGTTTACGTCCGATCATCATCGGGTGTTTTGTCGGGAACTGCTATAGACACTAGCAGGCAAAATGCGGGTGTCTACACATACCACTCCATGCAACAAAACAGTTTTGTTCTTTGGATGATTCGTAGAATTAACATAATACCCCTAATAAAACACATGTCATAATTGAGTCGAAGTTCTAGAAAACGATTTTCTTTAAACTTAAAGACTTGATAATTAAGAAAAGACTTTTTAGAACATTTTCAATCCATATCTCATATGGTGTCTTTTTTCCGAATTACATGGACAATCTCATCAACATTGTACAAAGACTTTTATAGTGCATAAGTTTCTAAAGCGTCAATAATATCTGCATATGACTCATCATAGACAAAATCATATCAAATATGGTTCGATGTAGTTTGAAACACTTTTCACTACTTCTAAAATGATCACAATCTTTTAGTCCAATTCCTCCATGTTTCAATTATATCGAACGACTCGTACCAACTTATCAAGTTGATCTTGTATTTTCATCTGAATTTCCTTAAACAATTCAAAGCATTCAGTTTCAAATTTCATCAAATGAACAAAACCATACATGTTACCCATTTTTGCAACATCACCAGTTAAACTCACACGTATCTGTATATGTGTGATCCAACAAGTTTAAGTATCCTCCCACTGCAAATAATAGGAGTCACTTCTAATGTCATTTTTCCATCTAAACAAGATCCATATGCCTCAGTTGATCCTTATCAATAAGGTTTATAATTTCATCATTATGAAACTTATTCTTATGTTTCTTGTCTCATGGATTAAGGAAAATGACATAATAGGTAAAACTTGAGTCGTGGGACTTGAACCTTTTGGTTATTATGTCACAAATAAAAGCATTCACTACGAGGAATGTAGAGCCCTGCAATCATGTTAGCCTTACTGTACCTCATATTCTTGCAAGGATAGAGCAACAATTGTTCTACTTTTTTCAAAACTTTTCATGCCCATACATGAAACGGAATCAATATTCTTGCTTATTATATGACTAGTACAAGAATAACAATTATTCAATTCCAGTATTCAGTTTTATGGTAAAATTAAGTGATTTTCCTTTTATATATGAAACAACAACGTTTGTTCATTTCATCATAAAACACTTCACTTATATACCATTATTCCACCCTCTTTGAACCATCACATCCACAATGTAATACTTGCATTTGGTATCTTATACCAAAATAGTAGAATGAAAGTAACAATTACTCTAACATACACCAGAAGTCACACTTCAATAATTGATTTGCAGATGTTCTAGACATTTCTAGAAACTATCTACCAATGTCTTATATTTGTCATTACATTAATGACTAATAAAATCGTACCTAATCTGAATTTGGCAACTAGTTTTGGTATGATAACGATTGTCCTTCCCTTACTTTAACCAACGTCTTAGATTCATTAATCATTATCTCAAGCAATTTTCTTAATGAACTCATAGAACATTAGTATTATTTGCCCTCTTGATACAATGTTCAATCGTTTTTTAACATCTCATGCTAAAAGATGGGAAGCCTTATTAAGTCACATGTTTATTCATAATAAAGTGACCTAAACTTAGGACTAATTGAAACGTTTTCAATTCCTAATTCTTTAGACAGAAGCATCCAAAATTTCCTGATTATCAATATAATCACTCATCATATGACATATGGATTAATCGGATCATCTTTATCATTTTCTCACTTAATGGGAACGGTTCCCTTTATTGAAACAATTGATTTTGGTACTTATAATCATCTTCATGACTCTAATTATACAGTCCATACTGTACATTAACATTGGTAATAATTTGTCGGAATTATCCTTCACAAGGACAAAATCCGTATCTCTAATTTTGAGAACAATTCTCAAGATATCAATCGACAAGGTTGAACAATTCAAACTCATCTTTAATAAATATGATAACGGTAACTAAATTACAACTACATGTATATGCAAAGTAAAACGATAATTAATATTAATAATCATAAATAATTTTAAGATAAAATCATGCAAACTACCCTCAAGTTCGCATAATATTCCAAGATCCTAAATCTTTTGTTGCTCAACTGAACTTGGGCTCACTGCTCAAGCCCCAAAAGTAAAGGTAGACAACAACTTTGTCAATTACATCTCTAAGTAATTCTTGGTTCGTCGGAATTAGTCATCATATGACACTAACTATTTGCCTCAAAGCCCAAGTCCGACTTAATAGCAATGTTAAGCAAACCAGACTGAACCTGTGGGTAACCGTTACCCACCTACTCAGTCCACACACATCGGCAAAGCACTGCTTAGGCAGTCACTTCAACCAATGGTATGAAATTGTTGTAGTGGTCAATTCTGGAAAGGCAATACTTAATATTTGTGCGAGAGATTAAATGCATTATGGGTCCTAAACATGCTGCTAGGTCAACTTACAAGGCGATCTATTAGTTCTATGCACACAAGTCACAAGTCTAAACAATAAAATTTATGCATCGTATGACATAATTATTCAATTGTTATTAGTTATTTGCGCATAAAATAAGTTAAAAGATCCCATATTTTGACCTATAATCATATTACAGTTCATAATTATTATTTGGTTTGAACAATTTCACCAATATCTTTCATTTTTCCAACTACGAGGAACAATTTCCCACCCGGAAAAATTGAATGGATATACGAAACTCGATTCACAATCGATCTGCAATTTATAATTGTCATATAGATGAACAATTCATCAAAATCAACTAAGACTCGAGAAACTCTTTTTCCGATCTATTTATGATAATATGATAATTAAAATGCAAAACGTTATTTAGCCAATTTAGAAAACTAATTTTTCATTGAATCGGAAAAATAAAGTATAATCCATGTTTGATTCATAATCAACACACAAACGCAAGAAAACGACTTTTCTTAAAAGCGTTGCTCGACCCGACACCATGTCATCCGAGTAAATATTGTGTCGGCTTGGTCAAACCTTTGCCGCCCGAGTCATCCCGTTCCGACCGGGACACACCCGTGCCTACCGAGTCATACTCGTGCAAACCGAGTCATACTCGTCCAACCGGATTGGTCTCTATTCGTTCCGTCTCCACTATAATTAAAATGAGTCTTGTCCTAATCTTATTAGAACTCATCGTTAACAAAAATTCAAGTAATTTATATTCCCAACTCCAATCGAATTTTGACTAATCTAATTAGTCTCATCGTCAACAAAGAAATTTGGGATTATAGTGGATCAATTTAGGTAAATTAACTTAAATTATACGATATTAAATCTTAACTAAATTTAATAATCAATATCAAAATTTAACAATTTAAATTCAGAAATTAAAATAAATCCTGAATTAGAACGATAAACAACTTGCTAGCCGCACAATCTCGTACGAATCGATCATCAAAAACAAGACAAGAACTTTATCAAAGTGTAATGCGGTTATGCGGCAAAATCAATAGAGTTTACGTAACTAAGCAAATCACCAAAAAGAATCATGCTGGCGCCAAAATCAACAGGCAATAATCAATGTACATGCTGACATCCTCCATGCGTGAGACAAAAGAATGAAATTCATAGGAATATCTTGTTACGTACAGTAGGAGCAAAATAGGAGTACAAATTACTCGTGAAATCCAATCCAACTATCGGTTAACAATTAACCAAAACCACACTTAGCGAGAACAATTCTCGCATAGTCGCACGACAAATCTTATACTTAAACTAATACGCGGTAGAATCTTTCATAACTATATGAGACATAGATTCACGTCAATTTGATTAATACTACGTAACAGAGGCTCTAATACCACTGTAGGGTTACAACCCTTAAACTCAAGAACCTGTTACGAGCATTAACCGAAAAGACAAAAGAAGAGAGATAACAATTATACCTTATTTGCAGCGGGACAGCGTATTAATAAGAAGTATAATAACCCAGAAATATATATAATCTCCACGGACAGAATAAATAATCTTCACGGACAGAATAAATAATCTCTACAGACAGAATAAATAATTCCCACAGACAGAATAAAGCACCCCAAACGTGATGCCTCCTTTGGTATCCACACGGGTACGGAACTGCGACGTATATGCTAGTATAAAGGTACGTGAGAGCGTCTCACAACTTCTCTCTATAACTCTTTATAAAACGAATATACTATGAGTCAATACTCTTTATTCCATATATTGGTTCATCATATGAACCTCCTAAAGAAGATGAGAAGGTAGAATTAGGTTATTTCCATAACTCTAATTACCATAATTAGATCAGTATAACTCTAATTATACTAACCTGACAACGCAGCTGAGTCTGTATTACTACTGACCCGATATATTTAATATATCGATATATATTAATAATATCCCGTACACATTGTGTGTGACACAATGGGCCCACTTAAGACTACCAGACACGTAACTCATTTACATGTCAACCCGACATCGACCTCTAGCAAGGCATATCGGATACATAGACTTTAGCGGGTTAATCCGTAGGACAGTGGACATAACTCCTTCAATATTGAATCTCAACTATTCAAAATCATGGAAATAAATAAATTCAAAGCATGAATTGAATTAGGCTTTGAAAATTGTATGAGTTCTCATAGGTAAGTGCTTCACGGTTAATGTTTCATCTTCCTCATAATCATCTTCTTTGTATAAAAGAAGACACCAACAACAATGAGGCGTCACCCATTATATTAGCCAATTTGAGAATAAGCCTCAATTATTAGTGTTTTAGATTAGCATAGTTAGTTAGGTTAGTAGATTGAAAATGAGATTGTTAGTAGATGAATGATTATTTTTTTTTGTTAGTATTACAATATTTTCTCTAATATAATATTTTATAAAATTACTATAATATTTTATTTATCGCATTGACAAATAATTAGTAATCGTTAGTTTATTAAGATAATTTATTAATTTCTTTCTTAAATAATTAACTTTCCAAATTAATGCTATTAAGATACCAACCTAAATTTATATAAAATACATTTAAAAATATAAAACAAATTTTTATCAATTTAAATTTATAAATTTAAAGTATAAAATTAATTTTTTGATTTAAAACATCAAAATATTAAAAGTATAAAAAAAATATCAAATAATTTAAATTTTTACTGTTTAAAAAAAATATTAATGGATACACGGTGAGCGAGACCTCACAACTTCCCAAATGAAGCTTTAAATTGTTTCTGCTTCTTTCTTTTTTCCGTGTACATTGAGACTTGAAAGTTAAAACCAAAAATCCTATTGGTCAATGTCTTATACACAGTAAAAAAAATATTGAATGCTTAATTCAAACAACCAAATAGAAATTTTTTGTTGGGTTAATTCATGTCGGATTAGGTGACATTGTGGCAATACCTCTCAGAATTAGTTTAGAATGCACCTAATTTTATACCACTTTTTTAGAAGAAAACAAATTAATACCACATTTTGTTTATTTTAATATTATTATTATTATTAGACTCTTTAATTATAACGTTTATATTTTTAAGAATATTAAAAGCAATTTTAATAATTTTTTAATCAAAATGATAAAAGATGTGTTAAATTGAGCATATGTTTTATAACGGTGATTTAAATTGAACATTCCAAATATAATTCACGAATAAGTTCAACACAAAAATTGAATTCAAATATAATTAACACTAAGATGTCAAAGTCTTCATCATCATTAAATTCAAATGACTCAAATTATGCACTAAAATTAGACTTTTATATTCATCCTTCGATTTTCATTTTACGATATCTAATTATATTCCTTTCATGACGAAGATAATTCGTACTATAGAATTTACGTTCATATATATTTAAGTTTTTGACAGTTACTACATTTTTTTCATATATATGGACGTGACATATAAAATTAATTACTTACCCTCATAAAGTTAATCACGTCTAATAAATATTTTTATCTGTAAACAATTTATCTAATACAAATTACGTTCATACTCCTGTGATTTTTCACGGGTGTAACACTGAAGTTCGTTGTTGCTTGTTACATAGTTACGTGCTTTACTTTATGTCCTATAGTCGTCGTTAAATTATTTCCTTCATCGTTGTACGTCAATTATGTAAGTAGCGGAGTAGTAATTATTTTTTCATTTACAAAACCAATTTATGGTGTTTAATTGAAACTTTAAACTTCCCATTCCCCATTAGAAGTGTTTGGATTCTCGAAGCAAGTAATTACAGTAATTCTTTAATCTTGCTATAAATTCTTTAGAGTATAGTTGCAAAGATATATTGTATAAATCGTGTAATCATTATACAAGGACATTTGTGCATATTTGTGTTTTTAGAATTATAAGGTTTTGACTTTCTTTGTTTCCCTGCACAAGTTCAATGTTTTAATTTGTCGAACGTTTAACGAATAAGTGTTTACCCATCTATAGCAATTAAACCTGTCAAACGGGTCGGGTTGATAGGGTCACGGGCCGTACCAAATACGGGTCGGACAAATATGTGTCGGACTATGTTGGTCATGGGTAGTGTTAGGTCAAGATACGGGTTAGAAATAATTATATGTACGATTTTTAAACATCGTGATTTCATTTACGTGTCACTATATATGAGTAAACTTTTTTTGCATTGATTGACATGCCCATTATATCTATAACGACCCAAGAAATTATCTCTAACAAAAAAAATTGCTCAACTCCGTGATTGTTATTATATACTCCCTCTGTTTACGATCTTTTGCCCATTTCATTAAAATACTTCTCACAAATATTGATGAAATGGGCAAAAGATAATGAAGGGAGAGAGTATATATCTGTATTTCAATTTTTTCACACAATTATCAAGTCTATATAGTTCACGTCATATATTTTTTAAATTCTTTTTAACTTACCTATTATATATGAAATATAATTAAAATTAATCTCCAATTTATTACCCTTATAAGGGAAGTAATAAATTCAAAAGAAAAAAAGGTTGAATTACAAAAAAAATTGAATATTTGAGCAATTAAAAAAATGAAAATTTGACCCAAAAAAATCCAATTACTTACACTTACACGTTAATCCACTATTACTTATTTCAATTTCTTGAGAAACCCATATTTCAGTTTTTCATAAATAAAATTTCAATTAAATTTATATCTCACCATAAATTACTATTCTCCCATAAATCTCTTTCCCCACTTTCCATAAGTTGTTATTTTTCCATAAATTTCTACAATACCTGTCTTTTGACTCAGTATTAACACATGAGTTGGCGGTAGCAACCCGAACCCATTGAGTTATGACTTTATAGAAGAATAAACCAGCAAAACAGATTGAAATTGACCAATCCAGGTTTTTAACCCACTTTTAATCAAACACTCCTCATCTTACTTAGACCCACGTACACCCACCCTAATCATAATGGAGCAAACCCTAGACTACCTTCACTCACAATAATGCACGTTCAAGAAGAAAGAAAGGAGAAGAGAGAAATAGGAAGAGAGAAGAGGATTCGATCCCAAATCGTATCCTAGCAATTCATTTATATGATTGAGTCATGTAAGTTTCTTAATTTTATTTTAACGTTGTTTAAGAGTATAATTAGGGTTTAGTCGTGCTTACTATTCCCAATATGATTAGGAGAAAGATTAGATTAAAGACATTAATTAGGAAATAGTTACTGAAATTCTCAGATTCGTAGTACTGTCTTGTGTTCATTGATATACGTGTTTATATTTCGATTTGAGAAAAAGTCAAAGAACAAACCCTAGTTTATTTCAAGTCTAGTTTATGCCTGTAAAATTTCGTAATCAGATTCAAAGTCGTTTCGTCTAGAGAATATATTTGTGAACCGTCGTTTTTAAATCACTGATTCAGTAATGTTATATAACAATGGGTGTTAAAATGAATTCATATATCATAATTGAGTTTGTATTTCAGCCAACATTAAATTCATTGAGTCTAGTTGATAATAGAAGTTGGAATGAAGTTAAAAGGATAAGTCTAGTAGTAGTAATTCATCAATAGTTTTTATGCAACAAATTCTGTCAGTCTGTAGAGATCAGGTTTTAATTCAATGTTAAGATGATATTTAGATGAAGGTCATAAAAGATAAATGGTAGACAAGACAATCACGGTTCTAACACAGTTGATCTCGTGTTAATTGAAGTAGTAGTTATTTAATTATGAATTTTATAACAAGACAGTGAAATGCTGTAAAATTGGAAGTTAAGATTAAGTCTTTAATGTTAGTAACGGCTTAGAGCGTGATCAATCTAAGTAGTACTTATATGTTAATATCAATTGATTGTAGGTGATGAATGTTTTAGAGGAGGTCTTTTAACCCGCTTGATTGTGGTTGTGACACGCTTGTAGAGGTAAGGTTTTCCTTACTTAGAATACGTTAATGTTATGATGCATGTATGAGTTACGAGTACGATGTGATAATATCGTGCTAATGAGAATAATGTTGAATAAGGATGGGAGAATAATTGATAAATATTTATATATTGGAGTTGGTGAGGCTAGCTTTAGACCTAGTCGGGCCCCTTGATCACGGTTAGGGGTGTAAATGAGCCGAGACAGCTCGCGAGCAGCTCGAGATCGGCTCAGTCAAAGCTCGACTCGTATGAGTTCGACTCGGGCTCGAGCTTGACTCGGATCATTTATGAGTCAAGCCGAGCAAGACTTGACTCGGCTCGAATAGCTCGCGAGCAGCTCGATATTATTTTAAAGCTAAAGTTTACCTTCCGCTACCTAAATCAAATATACCTATTAATCATTAAAAAAAGAGTAAATCGTAAATCAAATCATAATTTACTCATATTAGTATATTACCCTAAATTTTTGCGTATATTGTTAGTTGTTACCATAATTTACTCATTTTACTAAACCAAATTAACCCTAATTCCCTAAACCATTCAAATCCCGTCAAAAGTTAAATTTCCGTTTCAATAATGTATTGATTTAATTTCCGTTTCATTAGTCAAAAACTCAAATAAGTTGAGCACTTAAGCTCCAGCCCAACCCATCATGCGAGTCGAGCTCAACTCGAGCCCGGAGTCGAGCCTTTTCCCGAGACACGAGTCGAGTTAACGAGCTCGAGCCACGAGTCGAGTTAACGAGCTCGAGATCGAGCCTTTGTTTTTGAAGCTCGACGAACTTGAGCTCGAGCCGAGACTCCCCCTTTTCTTTTCGAGCTCGAGCCAAGCAGCCCCAGGCTCGCGCTCAACTCGGCTCGTTTACACCCCTAATCATGGTCCCCTCCCTGATTTCTCCTCGCGAGTTGTTGAACCTGCGGGAGTGTGCACACTCGAAATGAAAGGGCCTGCTAGAAGAGTTGAGATGAGATTATTGATTGGTACCGATGTTAGTACTGAGAATATTGAGATGGGGATGTTGATTGGTACCGTGATGGTACTGAGAATGTGGAGATGATATTGAGGATTGGTACTGATGATTGTACCAAGACGATTGAGACTGAATGTTTTCTATTATGTACTTGTGTTATGATGTTAGCATATTCTAACCGTATTCTCTGTTTAAATTGTCACCCAATTTTATTGGGGACCTGCGATGATCCAATTGACATTTCCGGTCTTTTGGGAAGCAGTGCTAGTGTGCAGGTTGATGATATGTGATGATTTTATTCTGGTTGACTGTACGGGATGGGTCTGTGCTGTCATTGATCACGTTTATAGGTTGTCGTATTAGTTGTGCTTCCGCTGTTGTAATTGTGTAACCGTGTTTCGTAGTTACGAGATTTTAATAACTTATTATTTAGTTTTAATTGGTTGATTTCAGAGTTGTATTGTAATGGACTACTACCTCGAGTAATACCGAGATGGTAACATCTTTATTTACTTGGAAATATCTTGATAAGACTTCTGGGTAAATGAGGGTGTTACAATTTCTCTTCTTTAATATAGTGAACAAATGTACCAAAACCACTACTAACAAACTTAAATATTGTCCATAAGGGTGTTGCCTAGTGGTTAAAACTTGTGGTCATCAGTCCAAGGGTGAACCTGCAAGCGCGAACTTGTGAGAGTTGTATGGCTTGAGACTGTGCCTTCTAGACTTCGAGTCAGTCGCCCACGGGCGGTTTACCCTGGTGTGCGTGGTTTGCATGGGCGGTTTACCCTGGTGTGCGTGGTTTGCAGGCTATGCGTACACCGCACGGGCGGTTTACCCTCGTGTGCGTGGTTTGCAGGTTATGCGTACACCCGAGGGTTTACCTAGAGCCAGTGGCGATTCCAGAAATTGAGTACAGGGGGTGCGGAAAAGTAAGTACTGAAACGTTAGTTACGACATGAATTTAGGATTTCGGAATCAAAATGGAGTTTAAATACCAACAAAATTGAAGCTTATAAAAAGCGCGGCGAACTGTTGTGAAAAAAAAATTATTCATGTATTCATGTTGAAGAAACCCGATATTATGATATTATGATTGACTTGAATGTAACGTAGAATAATATAAAAGAATATTAATCGTACTTAATTAATGCATAAATAATTTAAAATAGAGATATTTCTAAATTTATTGGGAAATAAATAGATTATGTTTATTTATGAGGATATCGGTTGAGAAATTGTGATCGGTTAATGAGGACCATTAGTATAACCCAAAGTCCTAAATATGTGGTAAATTAATACGAGTAGAAGAAAAAGGAAAACTAATAAAAGAAAAAGAAAAATGTTGACAAGGGGATTAGAACCCACAACCTCTCACTTAGAACTAACCACCATTACCACTGTGCTACAATATTAATACTGGTACAAAAAGCTACACAATATCTATTTATTTTAGAAGTTTGGGGGTACGCTTGCACCCCATGCACCCCCTAGCGTCGCCCCTGCTCAGAGCGCACCAAAAAGGTAGCGGCTGCGGGTTCCCTCGTTCTCAAAAAAAAAACTTAAATATTGAAATTAATTGATGGGATGCGTTGAATCTAAAATAATCAATTTTTTTGTTTTAGAACATTTCATCTAGAAATGTCAAACAAGCTGAGTATGAAGGTCACGGTCGGTCGGTCGGGCCAGAATATAGGTTGTCGATATATTGTCAAAATTATTAAAGATTACCAATATTTTTATTTATATGATAAATAGGAGTATACGATAAAATGACAGTAGTCACAAGTTTGTTATTTGAATAAAATAACAGTAGTTACAAGTGATCAAATACGCACAACTGTTCAAATTTGTTTTACAAGTGATGAAAGTTAACAATAAATCGGGAAAGGAACGTATAAGTATTATTCCATATATATGAAAGAGTATTTCACGAGTGTGTTAGAAATAATGCAAAGACAATAGGTTGATCATTGTCGCATTGTAAGGGTATCTCCCATTAAGTACCACATTGACACCAATATTCACGATGGTTATGAATATCATTATCTTTATAGTAATGACAATTCATTACCAATCATAAATTGTCTTGGATACCCTTTGATTTTAGTCTCATATAGTCTTATATAAGGTGATATAAGAGAATGAGTATGAGACATATACATCAAATACTTCATCATCCAAATCTCTTGATAAATTCTGAGTATACCATCGAGTTCTAACTCCTAATGGTTGAGTACACAATCTTTTAGGAGTGTTGTGTGACCTTGGGGGACGACGTCCATTTCGATTTGTACCGCAGTCGGGGCGATTTTGTTTCTCATTCAGTGGCCTTCATACCACGACACAACAACGTAAATTCTCTAGTTATATATCGCCCCTATAGTGACCCTATATTTCCAATAGGGTGTTCTAAAAAAATATTCTAATAACCTTTATTCTAAAAATATAAAGGAATATTGTACCATATCAGTAAAATAAAAAAATATTGGTATATACATGATAAATAAAATTTATCAAATATATTAATCACTTTTATTAATATCTTTTCCGACAATTACAATGAATATTCTCATATGTTTTTTTAAATCAAACTTATAGTTGGGTAACTGAGCATCAATCGAGTGATGCTTTTTCGAATTATTGACCATGTTGGGTTCGAGTTTGGGTCACAATTAAGTGAATGTAGCGGGAGACAATTCTTTATGTATATGGATCGATCGGGTTAAGTTTGTCGGTATACACTTTCTTCATGTGTAATATAAAGTATTAATTAATGTTCGCCTGAATGCAATATCTTTTATCATCAATTAAGACCAGTTCTGCCTTCCTACATTTGAAAATATCGAGGAAAGTACTGCAACCTATGAAAGTTTTCACGGGTATTAAACTTTATAATAAATTTTGTTACCACGAAAATATTTGATGTGTTATAAATTACTTTTTCAAACGTATGTCCCACTTTATTTTGGTAAAACCATTAAATGTTATTGAGGATAGTAATATTGTCATGATGTTGAATTTTGTAAGTTCACATTTTTTGTTATACCAATATACTTAATGAATATATAGAAATATCTGTCACCTAATGTCTATCCTAATACTCTGTAGTATTTAGTATACCTTTGTCACTTATGTGTTTTGATATTAACCTTTTAATAAATTCACATCTTATACCGCACACTTATCCTTTTGTGAATGTAAAATTATGCAACACCGTATAGTGACAAGGCTACTATTATACACGTTTTTATAATTCATTCTTCAAAATCTTTAACAGTGTACCTTCAAAATCTTTAACAATGTACGACAAACTGTACAATAATTTAGTAGTTCAACCAATACTTAACATAATCAATAATTTAGTATTTGGATCCTAAATTTCTCTTCTGCAACTTCTAATAACAATGAAGGAACCACAACCCGTGAAATTTTTCGCGGATATTACACTAGTATAGTAAAAAAAGTTGGACCAAATATGAAATATTTACGAATAGAAGAAGATAGAAAATAGACAAAAATAAAATAAGGGCAGAAGATAGAAGTAGTATAATCGTATCACATTGAAAGATTATCTTGATCCTATGATTATAAATTGAAATCATTATAAGTTCTTAGATATCAGTATTAACCCAAATATTTACCGATTGTTGTCTTAAATAGAGATATTACGAGTTTGTGTTATTATCTCCACAATAGTGAAACTTTAAATTTGTATTATCAAACATTATTCCGTAATTTGAAAGAAAGTTATTCAAGGTATAAAGTTTGAAAAAGATGTTATTTAAGAGCATCCCCATCCATCATCCATTCTCCATTCTTGGAGGAGAATGGAGAAAAATGGTTCCTCCATCCATGGAGAAACCATTCTTCATGGAGAATAGAAAATATTCATTCTTTCAAACGAATGGAGTGGAGAATGAAAATCGTGGGTCTCCATAATAAAAATATTAATATCAAAATAAATTAAAGTGACGTGTAAATGAATGAATGGAGTAATGAAATGTGTTGGGACCCACGGGAGAATAAAAACTTCATTCTTGGATGGAGCAATTCTTGTATGATGAAAAAGTAGGATAAAAGTAATGAGGTGGATGAGGTAGGTCCCATCCAAGAATGAAAAAATCATTCTTGGATGGGGATGATCTAAGAAATAAAATATCAACTTACCCTTATTTTTATTATCTTCATATGAGTATTTTATTTCAATGTAAATTTAAATGATTAGACGTAATTTAACTTTTAAACTATAAAACTCTTTTTTTCAATATAATTAAGATAATTAACTCATGCAGCGCAACCTTTTAACCTAGTCATTTAATATACCAGATGGAGTAAAATAATGGTGGGGTAAATAAAATATATGGATAGTATTATCTCATCTTTTATCCCGATTGCAACCACATTCCCGTCCCTAAAATTTTGTGCCCAAATGCAACAAGATCGTAATGAGGGTAGGGTATTTCTTAAATGTGACCTTTGGTAAATGGGACAACAAAATTGGTAGGAGACGAGGAGTACTCCGTATCATTTTTGCAATGAATCTGAGGCAGAACCAACAATCCAGGCCATACATTTTGTATCTCAGCGTTATTTTAGGATAACTTCATCTATACAAAAAATCTTAAACCAACACAAGCAAAATAAGCATAAAGGGGAGGAATCGGTGATTGTAGAAGAAAAACAAGCTTGATATGTCACAATTCAAAAGTGTGAAGAAACAACAGACATTTCTCAATTTGGAATAGATGTCTATCGTAGACAATGATGTCAAAACAAAGAAACATATCATCACAAGATGACTGAAAATAACAGAAATAAAATCGATTATTAGATTCAAGGCCAAGTACAATAACCTATGTTGACAAAATCCATCACGCTAAAGATGACGCCTTCACTTCTGCTCCTCTGGCTTTTCAAAGAAGGTAGTCCGGATCCAACCCCATGGCTGTAAAATGTAACAACAAATGTAAGGCAATGTAAGCTAGCCTACCAAATGGGTCATTGTTTAACAACTGGGTTTATAAATCTTGTCAAATGTGATAGTCTGATACTCCACATATAAGACTGTTTACTATTAAACCTTTACACGTTCACTTGGCAAGCCTGAAGATAATAAGTAAACACAAAACAGATGATGAATCAAGACACAATAAAAGCATTGGTACATGTATATGTATATGACGTTCATGGCTCAAAGACTAAAGCTCCTACTTCAAAACCTGTTCAATTTCAAATCCACACAAATTCATAGAAGTAGGAGATGTCCTGCAGTTCTCCAATTTCTCACTGGAATCAAATATAGACACGGCATCAAGCAACTACACATAGACTACATTCCGCGAAATTAGATGTTCAAGCGAAAACATCACCACTCCTTAAAACCTGTCCCCCAACAATAGCTACTTATGGGTAGATAATGTAGAGAATTATAATTTACATAGAAACAAGTTGATACAAATCTTCCATTTCACTATTTTAGTACTACCAACTACAAACTATACTATTATAGCAACTCCATTTAAATACTAGGTTGTTTAAAATAAATATTTCAAGCAAGTGTTCACTGAAGAGCCAATTATGCCCTAGACCAACTCATTGCGGCAAGCTGTCCCCACAATTCTCACATGGTGTAACAGAAGTCACCTGCATAATATACCAGCAACCTCTCTCACAATTGATTAAAAGTCTGTTCCAGAGCACAAAACAACTATCTATAAACTAAAATAGCAAAGAGTCCGAAGACATTGTCTTCGTATGGCCAATAATTATTTGTCCCAAGTATAACCTATGGTTGCATGATTGGTGGTAGGCCTTGATAGAAATACATAACTGTGATATGAATAAACTCTTCAATTTGAGTACTACAAACTACATAGTACATAGCGCCTCCATTTAAATAGGTTGTTCAAACATTTTTATTTCAAGCAACTTTATTCACTAAGGACTTAAAAGAGGCAATCATACAATTGACCAACCCATGCGAGCAAGCTGAACCCACATTACTCAATGGCATAAAAGAAATCAAGTGCACAATATTACAAATTTACAATCAACCTTCCTCACAATTTATTCTTCCAAAATATCTGTTCCAGAACCACCAAAAACAATTATCTATCAACTAAAATAGCGAAGACATTGTCGTGATATGGCCAATAAACATTTGTCCCAAGTACAACCTATGGTTGCATGATTGGTAGTATATCTTGATAGATATACATAATTGTGATACTAAATAAAGACATAATGTGGCCTTGTGCCAAATGCACCAAAAGTATTCAAATGCTAAAGTGATTAATCTCACAAACAGAAATTTTATAATTATTCGCGCCTATGACAAAGTATTCTTCATTCCATGTCAACCATCCATGTTTTACATGGTACTGCACATAAAGGATGTGTTGCATGGTTGTGGGACATAAAAGTGGTATGGTGCAACGTTTGTTCAGTATAATTTGTGACGTTTTGAATTGTGATTATGGGACCTCAGTTTAATTTTACCTGCTGCCGTCCCCTTTATCTCCCTCTCATGTCTTCCCATCCCAAAATTGAATTCAAATCAAGTGAAAAAAGGAGTGTTCAGTATCTAGATACAGAAAGAGAAGGGAAGTGGAGCATGTGAGGTTTCTCTCCAAAAAAATTCAATGTTAATCCTACATGTTACTTCCTTCCAGGTTATTAACCAAACAAAGCAAACCGCCCCCCTACATCTAAGTCAGCGCATGATAACCCCATGTATATGTACCTCAAACTGGATCAACCCAAAATATATCATACGCACAAGATCTGATTTATCACAATCCACGAAGAGGATCAACAATTCATATCCGCTTACAATCGCTAAAATTAAATGCAATCGAACCCTAACAGATTAAACGGAACAAGATCGAAATAAAAGTCCAACATATACACAGTATATTCGATGATTGTGACATCTACATTTAATGATCCAATTAAAGTAGAATTATTGATTAAAAGAAGGAGAGAGGGACCTGGACGAGGTAAAGGGCGCCGGCGCCGGCAGCGACACCCCACCCGACGGCGGCTTTAACATCAGCGATTTGGGGTCTCATCGACGGCTTAAGAAACTTCATCATCCTTGATGTTGATGTTGATTGTATCGTTTTGTTACAAAGATTTGATTTGTATGTAAGAACCCTAATTTTAGATGACTGAAAGATATAGGTATGTTTTATGAAGACGCTCTGGTTTTGCAATTTGTACCTACGATTTCTGTACTTTGGATTTCTTTGAACACAAAGGAATGACTTCGGCCCATCTCACGTTAATATTTATTTTATTTTATTTTATTTTTTGAGAAAGCATGAGAACAAACCTAATTACCGAGTCCCTCCTCCATAAGTCCATAGTTCATCCCAGCTAGTGCTGGCAAACGGGTCAATTGGATTGAGTTTGGGTTAGGTTAACTTCGAGTTGAGTTGAGTTCGGGTTAGGTTAACTTCGAGTTGAGTCAATTCGGGTTATTACATTCAAGTTGACTTCGGGTCAAGCCGGATCATTTCGGGTTCGAATAATTTTCGGTTGCGCTATTTTCAATTTTTTTTAGGAATATCAACTCGTTTTATATGATAACATATGAGTCAGTTTTGGGTCAGGATAGATCAAATTGGGTTAGGGGTCAAACTTGGGTCTTCGGTTTGGGTGTCGGGTCGGGTTCACATTGGCTTATTCGGGTTGGGTCATTCAGACCGGGCCAGTTTTGTCAGGTCTAATCCTAGGGATGTCAATTGACCAGTTTCGTATTGGGTGAAGCTTCACCCGCATTGTAACACCCTGATTTTTATAAATTAAATTAAATAAAAATTTTGTTCATATTTTTATTTTTACGATTTAACTCGTAATTCTTAAAATTATTATAAAACGAATTTATCGTTTAATTGTTTCAAATTCCTAAAATTCTATTTGTCTCGGAAACTCTTCTTACATTTAAAAACATATTTTGATTTTTGTTTTGATTTATTTTATACATTTAATTTAATTCTTATCGAAAGTCTATTTTGACGATTTAAATTCTAAATTCTTTTTATTTATTTTTATTTACGCTCGAATTTCTATTTTCGGCTCGAAGTTCATTTATATTAAGTTTCGTCAAAACATTTATTACTTTTCCTCGAGGAATTAATTTAATTCACTTTATCGAAGATTTATTATTTATCGAGAAATATTATTTCATCGTCTAATTATTTATTTCGTTGAGCTTCGTTTTCATCTCGAATACTTTATTTACTCATTTTATTTGACGGCTCGATTATTTATTAATTTTATTAACTCGTTTTTAATTCGATTCGTTACAGAATTCGACCCACTTTGATTTGAGCTCATTCATCCCTCTTGGCCCGTTTTTCATATTCAATCCTACATTCAACGTACACTCCCATTCCCCTTGTTTTCTCTTTATTTGATTTATTTCCCCCATTCCTTTTTTTCAACTCCACCGCTTCACCTCTTCATTCATCCCTTGTCAACCTTTCGTTCATCCTCTCTATCGCTCACCACCTCCTCTTCCATTTACGTTCTTCTTCACCCACAACCTCCCTTCATCACCTTGGCTATCCTTTTCCCCTTTTCATTCCCTCTTTCCTTCTGTGGGATACCTGCTATTGTTCCTGTCATCGTTCTATTTCGTCACCGGAGCTCTATCTGCCATCCTTGCTGTTTTGTTGCTAGTAGCTTCCCTGCATCTTGTCCGCCCCTGTTTTGCTCTGCTTTGTACTGCGATAAGACGTGCCTGCTACTATACTTCTGTCAGCATAAAGATGATGACTGAACCCTTCCTTTCTCTTCTCTGTTTTTGCGATTTGTTGTTGTTGTCGTATTCTGTTGTTGTCCTAATAATGTTGTTGCTGCTACTTTTGATAGCCTTTCTTCTTCTTCTTTCATTCTTTTCGTTTCTCTGCTTCCTCTTCTTCGTCTTTGTTGTTGATCGTGCTACTGTTGTTGCTTATGTGATGCATTGCTGCTACTGTCACGTTTTTGTTTGTACCTCCGTTAGTTGTCCCTGTTGTTCGTAGTCTTCTTCTTCATTCTCGTTCTTTTCCTTTTATTATTTTCTTCCTGCCATTGTTGCTGCTGTTGTCATTCGTGGTTGTGGTTGCTGTTTTGTTGTTGTTGTTTTTGTTATGGTTCGATTGCCGCTGTCCGTGTTTGCTGCAGTTGCATTCATAAATCTGTCGCTTTCTGGTCTGTCCTTGTCCTCTCCTTTTTATCTTCTTTGTGTCTGATAAGTGTAGTTTGTAGTGCCTAGTTTGTTGTGTTTTGGTCCCGTTTTCCTTGTGGAACCGCTCTTTGGAGCGGTTTCTGGGCTACTCATGCTTCTTCTAGTTCGTTTTAGGTTCCCAAGACCATTCATGGAGAATTGGAACGATTCTGACTCGTTTCATACACTTTTGGAGCCAACGAAGAGAAGGAACGATCACTCGGTGCCTTGGATTCGATCCCGAGACCTTGGGACCCATTCCCGAGCCCCGAGAATCGATGAGAAGCCCATGAGAAGCAAGGAGGGACCTTAAAGATCATATTGGAGGCCTACAAGACCCATCCCCGTCGGGAAGGACCTCATCCCGTCCGGGATGAGGTGCACAAATGCGAAAGGTTCTGTTTTGGGTCCGTCCCGGTCGGGACCATGCCGTCCCGGTCGGGATCACTCCGTCCCGGTCGGGACCATTTCGTTCCGGACGGGATGAGGCAGCTGTAGCTCGCACTTGCTTCTTTTCTTCTTCTTTGTTCTTGTAACCTTATACATACCCCCCTCTTGTAATCTTATGTTATGTTATTCATTACCCACTAAAGCCTAGACTACTTTAGACTAGATTAGCTTAGATTAGTGTAGATTAGTCTTTAGTTTATCGTTAATCTTAGTAATTAGTCTTGTATTAAGGGAATTCTTCAAGATTCATCCAAGATTGACAACCTTGGGAGATTGTTTTGGGGTTTTTCTCATTAATGCAAGTTCTTATCTTTTCATCCTCTTGTTAGTAGGTATAATCTTCTTATTCTCTTTACTCTTAATCCTTGTTTAATCTTTCAAGTTTCAATCTTTTCTTATTGTTCTTGTTCTTGCTTGTTTCATAATGAATGTTTTGTTATTTGTGTTGTTTCCTCTTGTTAGTGTTAGTATTAGTTTTACTATGTGTGAGTAGACTTTTGTGGGGTTAGTAGGAGGATTATGTGTTGATTATGGGTGATTAGGGTTGATTGGGGGTAAAGGTCAAATATTTGTTACTAGTCACTCATTGTGCACACTATGTGTTTGTTGAAATGCTTGTTAGAGTAGTAGTTGCAAATGCTTCTCTTGCTTGTCTTCCTCTTCTCATTGTGTGATTGATTTGTGGTTGAATCCTTGTGTATTGGGTAACATCTTGCATAAGTATTCGGGTTTTGTCTTTGACACGAGAGTGCGGACTTTGGCTTTGGCGCGAGAGCGCAAACCGACCTTAGTGACCAAGAGACACCTACACCCTCGATTACCCAACCATCCTACTACGCTTATGAACCCAACCTAACCCTACTCTTTCCTTGTTTGATTTCTTTAGTTCGGTAGATTCGTTTAGCCTTAGTTGTTACCCCTAGCTTAGTCATAGTCATAGTTTATTCCCTTCTTATCGTTCTAGTTTAGCTTAGCCGCGAGACCTAGTCAAGTTCTTAGGTAAAACTTAGTCGAAACCCTCTTTACCATCCCCATGGACTCGACCCGACTTGCCCTATCTACCCAGTTAGGATTGGTTGGTTATTACTTGATCGGTGGGATCCACGGCAAATCCTTCCCATCAATTTGGCGTCGTTGCCGGGGATTGAACGCTTTAACGGCTCAAACCCTCATGTTTTTAACTCGATCTTCACAAGTTGATGAGGGATGTTCATTTGGGGAAGGGGAACGACCCAATGACGAAGCCGCTAATGAATCCCCTTTGAGAAGCGAGGCTTGCTTTGAAGAACCTCAATGATCCACCCAAGAGGAGGCGACTGAGGAAATAACTCTTGTTGAAGGCAATGTTGGTGAAGAATTGGAGGAGGTTTGTGAGTTGGAAGAGTTGATGGAATTTGTGAAGTTTTTGGGTGAAAATGATGACCTCAAGTTGCCCTTGTGCGATAATATGGAAAAGCATCAAGAGCCCCTTGCAAGTAAGTGAAGCAATGACTTGGAAGAGATTGAAACCGCCGGTAGAAGTTTCAATTCTCTCCTCCAAGATGATGTGGGGACAAGTGTTGTTCCGGGACTTGAAGATGGGGAACCACAACTTGAGGAAGGTATGGGGGTATGCAACAAGGAAATGAGGCCAAAGCCGTTTTTTGTGCCTCATGATGAAGACTTGAAGCTTGCTAGTGATTGGAGACGGTGCTTAGGGAGGAAGAGGTCGGTAAGGCTCGTAGGATGGATAGACCCCGGAGATAACAAGGAAGATGATATTGGGTCTTTGTGTGGCTACTTCGTGCTTCCGACTTGGAGGCCTTGAGGATAGCTTGGCTCGGTTGCTTGAGCCCTCATTACGATGTGGCTCGAGCATTTGACTTGCTCCTTCGAGCCCTTGATGGCTATGGCTAGGAATGAAGAGTCCACCATCCTCGGTTTGACGGAGTTCCATAAGAACCGTCATGTTGTATATTCCCCTTTCTATCTTCTTTCTAGTTTTGTGTTTGTAATTGTGTTGTTTATGATTTTGTCTCTAGGATTTTTGTGTGTTTGTGAAATTCTTGTAATTTGGAAATTTGATGAGCGATGTGAGGGAGAGAATTTGATGATGTTTTGAGCTCATTTGGTAGGTGCAAAGTGAAGATGAATCTTAGAAACGAGTGGTTATTGATAGAGCGTGGATTTTGAGCAAGGAAGTTGGGTTTGTATTGGTGACCTTGTGGGTGAAGCTATCAAGGAAATGAAGAGTTAGAAGACTCATCCCGACCTGGAAGGATGTGCCATCCCGACCGGGAAGGATGTCATCCCGATCGGGATGAGTGTGCTGAAAATCGAGTTCTCTGGAGTGTCATCCCGATAGGGAAGGGAGCTTCCCGACCGGGACGGGTGTGTCATCCCGACCGGGACCATCCATCCCTACCGGGATGGTCCCCTGCTCCTCCTTTTTGCCTCTTCTTCGACGTTTGATCCCACCCAACCATTTTATACCCCCTCCCAACCTCCCGGCTCACCCTTGCCTCTATTATCCCACCCTTACACTTCATTCATGAACCTTTGCACCAAGTTTCACATCAAATCCCACCTCCTTATACCTTTGTACTTCAACCATGCGACCTTATTGAGAAGGAAGAGGAATATCAATGACAAAGACAAGCTACGTGCCGATACCGACCTATGAGACGATGGAGCGAGTGAGTTGCTAACCGTATGGTACGACAACTATCCTTTCTTTTCCGTCTTTTATTGCTTGTCTTCTTTTGTTAGTTCCCCTTCCCCTTATCATTTGTGTCATGGTGGCCCTCGGGGCCTTGGTAATTGTTGCTCCCGACTCTCGATGACTTGACTACATCGAGGGTCATTTGAAAAATCCAAATTTACAAGATTTTCACCCTTTTTTTTTGTAGGAATTAGTCGGATTTAGGCGGAATCCGGGTTAGGTGACTTGATTACACCTAGTCCTCCCCTCCCATTTCCTTTTTATTTCCTTCTTTTTATTTTTTTCCCCCATCCATATCTTTTCTTGTCTCGGCCCTTGGTGACTTGACTACACCCCGGCCGGACACATTCTACCATTTCTTCATCTTTATTCTTGATTTTTAGTTTTATTTTCGTAGTTTCTTTTCTTCTCTTTAGTGTCTCCATACACTACGATTGAGCATGAGGACACTGCTCGGTTTAAGTGTGGGGGAGCAATATTCTATCGTAGTTAGTTTTATTTTCGTTGTTTTTCGAAAAATCTTTAAAAACCCTAAAAATTTGAAAAATTTTCGCAAAATTCAAAAAGATGTTTACTTTGTGTCTTTTTCTTTTGTGTCTTTGTGTCGTGTTTTTGTGTTTTGTGTGTGTGTTTGCCCTTTTTCCCTATAGGTTCCTTGATCGCCGTAATTTTCGGAAGGCTCAAGACAACCGGTAACGTCATTCTATCTCTTTTCCTCTTTGTTTCTTGTGAAGTTTGGAGGAGAATTGTGATGATGTGTGCTCGGGTGGAGCTTGTTGAAATTTGTGGTGGTTGTGGTGGCTTGTTTGGAAGTTCGGGGTGGTGTTTGTTATCTTTATGTTTTTGTTTTGTTTTGTTTTGTTGCCTTTGTCTCTTTTTCTTTCGTTCTTGTCTCGTCTTTGTTTTGTGATGTGTAGTTGTGTCTAGTGTGTAAAAAGGTTTTCGAAAACCCGGTTTAGAGGCTAGTGTGCAAGTGTTTACTTTCCCTCTCTAGTAGTATAAATCGAGTCTTGGACTTTAGTCTAGTAGAATGACCCTAAATCAATGATTTCGTTGGTTTCTTACCTTGAGTCCACCTAGCTTACTAGGGATTTACTACGGGATTTGCATTTTGACCATTATGACCACCCACGGTGTGAAAAGGCCTTGGTTGCCGAGTCCCGTCCCTTAGGTGACCGTGTTCGGAATTGCTTTGATTAGTCCAAGTTTCTCCCCTTTTTGTGGGTTTGAAGGGAAGGACGCTCCCCAACTCACCCATTCCCCTACCTCCTACACATATCCACAAAATAAAGTTGCAATTTGTTGACATCTCTCTTTTTCTTAGTTGCGAAAAAGAAATGCCTACAACTCAAATCTAGCCAAGGCAAAGAAAAGAAAATGAAAGAAAGAAAAGATTGAAGAAAAAGAAAAGGCACAAAAAGCCAAAAAGAAAATACAAATGATGAAAAAGAAATGGCATAGCAACACAAGAAGCAAAAATGCAAAAGAAAGAAAAATTGCCAAAAGAAAATCGTCTCACAAAAAGAATCCCCACATCTAAAAAATAAGCCTTTTACCGACTATTACCGTGAAGAGCCTACCAAAGGACCGAGTCCCTAGGAAGGATGATAGCGGTAATGGTCGGTCTTCCTTCATTTTGCAATCACATCCACCTTTTTACTCGGACTAGTTAGGCGGTTCTTAAGCATGGGACGACCCTCTTGGCACATCGCTAAAGGAGGAGGGGTCTCACTTACCTACAGTGTCGACTAACACCGTGGTTCATCCTTTTTCCATCTCGCCGATCGTCCCGTAGTACGTTCTTAGAAGGTTAGGAGGAACCTAGGTAAGTTACCAACGTTTTTGTTGCTTTGTCGTCATACTATTAGGGTTTTGTCCATTTCAATTTGTGTTATTAGCTTGGGAATGTTGTCACTTGCTTTGAGTCCTAAACCGGTGCTTCTTTCACCGCTTTTTAGAGGGAAGCGGTATTTGTTTCTTTTTGGGTGCAACCGTTTGTTTGTTTGTTTGTATGTTTGTTTGTTTGTGTGTTTTGTGTCCGGTTGCATCCACAGTTTTGTCGCAAGACCTTACTTGCCTTGAGGAGAGCACTTTTCCTCTAAGTGTACTCGCGTGAGTTGAAAGGGCGTAGGGTGCGCTAATACCCGCTCGGCTAGTTTAGTAGTTAGTTTGTGCTTACTCGAGGGCGAGTAAGGTTTAAGTGTGAGGGAGTTGATAAGTGTAGTTTGTAGTGCCTAGTTTGTTGTGTTTTGGTCCCGTTTTCCTTGTGGAACCGCTCTTTGGAGCGGTTTCTGGGCTACTCCTGCTTCTTCTAGTTCGTTTTAGGTTCCCAAGACCATTCATGGAGAATTGGAACGATTCCGACTCGTTTCATACACTTTTGGAGCCAACGAAGAAAAGGAACGATCACTCGGTGCCTTGGATTCAATCTCGAGACCTTGGGACCCATTCCCGAGCCCCGAGAATCAATGAGAAGCCCATGAGAAGCAAGGAGGGACCTTAAAGATCATATTGGAGGCCTACAAGACCCATCCCCGTCGGGAAGGACCTCATCCCGTCCGGGATGAGGTGCACAAATGCGAAGGGTTCTGTTTTGGGTCCGTCCCGGTCGGGACCATGCCGTCCCGGTCGGGATCACTCCGTCCCGGTCGGGACCATTTCGTCTCGGACGGGATGAGGCAGCTGTAGCCCGCACTTGCTTCTTTTCTTCTCCTTTGTTCTTGTAACCCTATATATACCCCCCCTCTTGTAATCTTATGTTATGTTATTCATTACCCACTAAACCCTAGACTACTTTAGACTAGATTAGATTAGATTAGTGTAGATTAGTCTTTAGTTTATCGTTAATCTTAGTAATTAGTCTTGTATTAAGGGAATTCTTCAAGATTCATCCAAGATTGACAACCTTGGGAGATTGTTTTGGGGTTTTTCTCATTAATGCAAGTTCTTATCTTTTCATCCTCTTGTTAGTAGGTATAATCTTCTTATTCTCTTTACTCTTAATCCTTGTTTAATCTTTCAAGTTTCAATCTTTTCTTATTGTTCTTGTTCTTGCTTGTTTCATAATGGATGTTTTGTTATTTGTGTTGTTTCCTCTTGTTAGTGTTATTATTAGTTTTACTATGTGTGAGTAGACTTTTGTGGGGTTAGTAAGAGTGTGGACATGACATAGGTCCACCCCGACGCGGCCACGCGCGGGTTTGGGTAGGCGAATGAATCTCCATATGAGAATGGATCGAATTGAAATTTAGGTCTATGTGGAGTCGCCACCGAATTTTGTGGTTATTCGGAACCATTCGAGCCCACTCTATGTCGTAGTGGTCCGTATACAAAATACGGCCCATTTCCGATGTCAGAGTTTATTGGGCTCGTCCCTTTGCATTTGATACCAATACCGACATTATCGGATATTGTGTATTGAATGACTCTCGTGCGCCAACGGTTTCGGGCATCCGAAAACCGAGGTTCTGAGTAAGGGGTGAGGGTACGTGTTGGGAAGCCCACAAAGGACACCTAACCCCGCCCGCACATTAGCGACCTTTACTAAGAATTCGAATGACTTTCCAATACGCGCGTTAGTTGAACGGGAAAATTATTTTCCCTAAGCATGTGAATGGAATTGAAAAGGGTTTCTAAGTCAATTTAATGCAATTAATTCTAACGTCGAAGTTGAATTTTAGCATGTGGGTTCATTTTAGTAAAATAAAATAAATGACAAAAATTGACAAAAGAAACAAGCAAACTGTTAGTAACGATATAACGAATAATAACGGTTTGTGCAAATGTTGAATTGAATTGGATGATGTAAACGAGATGATGCATGGTTTGAAAAGATAGTAATACACGTGATTAATTAGGCACGTGTTGACCTAAGTCGTAAAATACTATCGAATTTAGAAAGAAAAAGAATGTTCGACTCACGGTTTTGGTCGTGATGAGGCCACTCGATCGAGTAGTCGATGGACTCGATCGAGTGAACCTCTAGAAAAGGTTTCTGTTTTGCGTTTCGGACCATACTCGGCCTTATTTGATTGGAAACGGCCCACTGGACCTGGATTTGAGGTTGATTTTGTGATATTTGTACTCTGTAAGTGTGTTAGCCAACAATTAATGGATTTGAGCCCGTATCCGAGCGCATAGACGCATGTTAGCGTCCGATCATCATCGGGTGTTTTTTGGGGAAACTACCATAGACACCTGGCAGTCAAAATGCGGGTGTCTACAGAGCCCCCACTCTGACTGAGGCTTGGACAAGGCGAAAGTCAGAGTAGCCACCAGGCCAATCGAGGATTGAAACCTGGCGGACTTCCGGTCGGGTCGTTTATAGTCCATTAGACTCACGTGAAGGGCTCGCCAGCCACAAGATAGAAGTCATACCTGAGCTGTTGATAATACCTCCGTGGGGAATTGGACTTGTCGCGTAAGTCCTGGGTGCGCCTATATGTAGGCCCATCCCGTTAAATGCCACCGTTGGCTTTTGCTGGAAAGGTATAGTAGGTTGCATGTCCCTGCTTGAGTCGTACCTGTATAAGTCACATAAAATTTGCATTCAACACGTAGGTAGTAAAATGACTCGCGCTGGGGAAAATGATTTTTGAATTTTTCAAAATTTTTGAAATTGAAATCCTGAAAGCACCCACGGGCTAGGTTTTCAAAATGGAAAAGGGGTAAAAAAGAAATTTGCAGTTTAAATAGACCGAAATTTGACCTTGTCGAAAAGGATTTTCTCAAATGGCTAAGTTTTGCAAATTTCAAAGTGGAATTTGAAGAGAGAGGCCTACCGACAGACTCGACTCTGACGTGACCGGACGAGTTGACTGACACGACTGGACTCTCAAGGGATTAGACCGTGACTCGGTAGGGGGGTGGGCCGCCTAACAAGACTCTTAAGTCGCGCTATTCCGCAGCCTAGGCGAGTGGCAACATGGTCGAATCCTCGAAAAGGGAAGGATGCGTTATCGGGGAATTGCAGTAGTCTGTAATGAGACCGCAACTGCACAACAGGGCTTAGCAATATTGTCGTCTAGTGCTCCTGAATTCTTGGTTTCGAGGTATAGTCCCGAAGTGGGTGCTGTCTCGAGTCCTGACAGATTTTTGTCTTCGACTGAGCCGAGTACTAGGACACACTATAGAAGGGAGGCTAGATTTTGAAAATATTTGGATTTTGGGAGTGGATGGAGAACTTCTGCCTAGGAGAAGCCCCCAGGACGACAAAGCTAGCTGTTGAGAACATGACAGTGTCGTGACCGGAATGATGGTGCTTTTTGAATGTGTGTCAATGTGAGTGGTTGTGCCTCTGTTGAAAGGCTGCCTACGTATTCACGTGTAGTGAAATCAAACCAAGCCGTAGTTCAGTGAAGAAAGATATATTATGGTGCCTAGTCTAATAGGACTTTGTGTGTAACTAGCCATAACAATGGTGTAGGCTAGGTGCATTCCCAATGATGTCTTGATCAAAGGGCTAGAATGGTTAGGATATTGATCCTGTGACCGTGAGCATTCTCCGGGGTAGCCCCCAGAGGTGGTGTGAACTATTTGGGCATGTTCTATGCCGACCGCAGGTTGAGTTCCCGTGTTTGGGGTTGGTAACTGGTTTGGATAATTTTGGAAATGTGGTGCTAGGTCACAAGTGGCTTTGATGTTTTGACATCTGGAGCTTGATTTTGTGGAGCTAAGGCTTCGAGGGTAAGGTATTGTAATGTGCTAGGAAAGGGGGGAAGTCGGGTAAAAATGACTCGAACTTCGATCGGGGTAGGTTAGATAATGCGGGATCTGATTTCCATGTCTGGCCCTAATGGTTAGGGGTATCCTATGAAGCTTGAATCCTCAAAATTCCGGGCTGTCTCTAGCCTAGGTCTCGGGAAGGTCTTGAGGGTTGTAATATGGGAAGGCTGAGTGTGGCGTTAGCTGACCAGCTAGATTGTTTCTCCCCTATTGGAGGGTATGAGTATTGAATTTGACCGTTTTCACTACGGTCATGGGTTCTTGAATATTTTTTGGTTGACCTCTTAGCCCCAGTCATGGGATCTTGAATATTTTTTGGTTGACCTCTTAGCCCCGGTCATGGGTTTTTTGAATTTTTGTTGGTTGACCTCTCAGCCCCGGTCAGGGTTTTTTTTTGAATTTTTGTGGGTTGACCTCTCAGCCCCGGTCATGGGTTTTTTTTGAATTTTTGCTGGTTGACCTCTCAGCCCCGGTCATGGGTTTTTTGAATGTTGGTTGACCTCTTAGCCCCGGTCATGGGTTTTTTGAATGTTGGTTGACCTCTCAGCCCCGGTCATGGGTTTTTTGAGTGTTGGTTGACCTCTTAGCCCCGATCATGGGATCTTGAATGTTTTTTGGGTTGACCTCTTAGCCCCGGTCATGGGTTTTTTGAATTTTTTTCCGTCCAGTGTTTTTTTGTTGGTCAAACTAACACCAAAGGTAGGGGTTGGTTGATCTTATTGGATGGGTGTTTATTGTGGGAAATGGACGTCTTGAACCCAAACTAGGAGACTACCCAGATTTGTCATAGGATTCGATACGCTCCTGCTAGGGGTAGTTATGTGGCTTTCTATACCAGACATGGAACAGGTAAAGGAAAACACGGGCCTTAGTTCCTGCAGTCATTATAGATGTGCCTATAATTGTCACGTGCATGTGCTCACAGTGTATGACGGTGTTCATCATGTTCTCGGAAACACATAAGGAAAGTATATATGAGAAAGAATATTGAAAGCTGATTTTATTGAATTTTGAAAAAGAGGACAAAATACAACTGACTCTGACTCTGACTTTGACTTTGACTTTGACTTTGACTTTGAAATAGAACATCCTAGATTCCGACTCGGACTTAAATCAAATCTGGACTCTCGGATGATGTTGTCATTAGTCGTCGGCTTCTAAGGACTCGAGTTGATGTCCAGTATAGCCTTCAGTAGAAGCTTCACCCAGATCTTCATTATGTCGAAGATTGTCTTCAATCCTAATGCCCATTTCGGTAAGCACCGCAAAGTTTGAAATGCCGGCATACCTAAGATGGACGCGGTAAGAAGGTATGAGGTTGTTGATGAACGCATCCACTAGTATCTTCTCGTTGGGCTTGTCTACCAACTTCACACTTTCGGCCCTCCATCTTTGAAGATATTTAGTGAACCCTTCTTTGGGCTCTTGGGCCATGACTTCCAGAGTACGCATTGTAGTCTGGATCTCGGTATTATCAGCGTATTTCCGAGCGAACTCCGTTGCCACATCATCCCAAGTCAGGTATTTCTTGGAATCGAGCCTGTAGTACCAGGCTTTTGGATGCTTCTCGAGGGAAGCAGCGAACAGGTGCTTAAACATAGTGGATTTTACTTCCTTGACGGCCATAAATTCTTTGAAAGCCCGAATGTGATGAACCGGGTCTTCAGTACCCTCAAACATTGGTATGCCTGTAAGGTCGAGGTTGTCGGGCAGTTCATCATTCAGGGGTAAATAGGCACGGGAATTTTCCGTGTGGATAGTGTTGTTAGTTGACAAGTGGACCTGTTCTTCAAGTTTGTGAACAACGCTGATTAGTTCAGCTATGGGCCCAGTGGGCTCAGATCCAGCAATAGGAGTCCCTTTCTCCACGGCACTTAGACGGGTGTCCAAGGTCGCTTGGTCAGTCTGGATGATAGTCAATTGAGTTTCCATCTTGGCTAGCGCGGCCTTCAGTTCGTCCAAAGTTCCTTGCATCTTTTGATGTCTGGTTTGTGGTGGCCTGTCTGTAAGAATACCGCGTAATCAGTAAAGTTGCTTCGGAACTCAAATTCACCAAGGCATAGGAAATAGCGCGGGAGGAGAGACGACTCCGGTTTGACTCGGGTTAGACTCCCCTAAGACAAATGTGTAGGGTATGATTCTCGGAGTGACTGTGATTAATCACTCCGTCGGAGAATAGCCCCCCAATGTGAGACTAAGGACTTAGATGGCGTGGCATCCTAAGTGACTCGAAAGTGGGGTACGTGAGACACGTGTAACACATGACCCTCAGGGCAACCGTGATTGATCGCCCTGCTAAAGGGTAGCCCCCGAGTGGGATTGAAGATTTTGTTAATACTCGAGTGTTGGACGAGTGACCCTTAGACGTAAGGACCACGAACCTTTTATTATAGGGCTATGCCTTGTAAAAGGTTGACTCGGAAAGACACCTAGACGGGTGACTTGTGAAAGGTGGGCCTTCCTTAGGATTCAGCTCTGTGGGCCGAGTCCTGTTCGAAGGAAGGTCCACGTGAGATATTTCTCAGACTTTGGATTCGATTGTGTAGATGGGCCCTCCTTTATAGGAGTATGTCCTATGTAGGTGGGCCTTGCCTTAGTCTAATAAGGCGGACTGGGATAGGGAAGAAACTCGTGATGTAAGACCGACAAAGTTTCAACGCTAAAGACTTCGACGACTTATGACATGACCCGACACTGCTAAATACGGGAAGTCCTAAGAAGAGGAAGGTTTTGAAAATGAATTTTTTTGGAAAATCCGAGAGAACTCGGGGAAGGCCCCGATTTTTTCAAAAAAAAAAAACGAAAAGTGCATCGGGCCCCAAATTTGAAAGTTCGAAAATATTTTCGAGTTTTGAAATGGGCAGAATACCGGCTAGAAATAGGCTATTTTGAGTAAAATCATAAGTCCTAAATTCGGTATGTGTCCCGGGTTTTGAAATTGGATATCTTGAAAATTGAAAATTTGAATGTCGGAAAAAAGAATTTCCGACGATTTGAAAATTGAAGATGAGATCCCGAAGATTTGAAAATCAAAACAGCATTTCGAAGATTTGAAAATTGAAATTGAATTTTTGAAAATTCGAAAATCGAATGGTGAATCGGAAGTTCGAATTTTGAAATGGGCGGCATGCCGGCTAGAAAATAGGCTTGTTTTGAGTCAAATCATAAGTCCTAAATTTCGGCAGCTTTCCAAGTTTTTGAAAATTGGATATTTTTTGAAAAGATGCATTTTTGGAGTTTCGGAATTTTGAATATAAAAAATGAATTTCCGAAAATTTGAAAATCGAAAGAGGATCCCGACTTTTAAAATTGGCGAAAATGGCGTCGGGCCCAATTTTTTTGAAAAGTCGAAAATTTTTGAATTTTTGAAACGGATAGCGTACCGACTAAAAATAGGTTACTTTGAGTCAAATTGTTAGTCCTAATTTTGGTAGCACTCCGGTTTTTGAAAATTTGAATATTTTCGGAAAGATGCACTTTTTGAAATGGCGGTTTTTGAAAACGACACGGAAACTAAGTAGCACATTGTCACGTAAGCATTATGACGACAGCATGTATGCTTTACACTAAGTCTCGGTCGGTCTATAAAGGGTCTATACCAGTGCACATAGTCTAGACGTTGATCGGGACAGACTTTCTAAGTCGAGTTGATCTTAGAACATGCCGCGAAACCCACTCGAATCGACTATGGACACCTCTGACATATCCATATTGGAGTACATCATGGTATAGTGGGACGTCGGTCGCGAGTACCGGCCTGGGAAAATATAGGGTTATGCATGAACCGTAAAACTAAAACGCGTATTGTACTAGTCAAACAATTTCTATTCGAGTCTCACCCTGAGGATGCCGATGGTAAGTCACGCATCAGTTAATCCCCAGCGGAGTCACCAAATTGTGGACATGACATAGGTCCACCCCGACGAGGCCACGCGCGAGTTTGGGTAGGCGAATGAATCTCCATATGAGAATGGATCGAATTGAAATTTAGGTCTATGTGGAGTCACCACCGAATTTTGTGGTTATTCGGAACCATTCGAGCCCACTCTATGTCGTAGTGGTCCGTATACAAAATACGGCCCATTTCCGATGTCAGAGTTTATTGGGCTCGTCCCTTTGCATTTGATACCAATACCGACATTATCGGATATTGTGTATTGAATGACTCTCGTGCGCCAACGGTTTCGGGCATCCGGAAACCGAGGTTCTGAGTAAGGGGTGAGGGTACGTGTTGGGAAGCCCACAAAGGACACTCAATCCCGCCCGCACATTAGCGGCCTCTACTAAGAATTCGAATGACTTTCCAATACGCGCGTTAGTTGAACGGGAAAATGATATGCAAAGATTATTTTCCCTAAGCATGTGAATGGAATTGAAAAGGGTTTCTAAGTCAATTTAATGCAATTAATTCTAACGTCGAAGTTGAATTTTAGCATGTGGGTTCATTTTAGTAAAATAAAATAAACGACAAAAATTGACAAAAGAAACAAGCAAACTGTTAGTAACGATATAACGAATAATAACGGTTTGTGCAAATGTTGAATTGAATTGGATGATGTAAACGAGATGATGCATGGTTTGAAAAGATAGTAATACACGTGATTAATTAGGCACGTGTTGAACTAAGTCGTAAAATACTATCGAATTTAGAAAGAAGAAGAATGTTCGACTCACGGTTTTGGTCGTGATGAGGCCACTCGATCGAGTAGTCGATGGACTCGATCGAGTGAACCTCTAGAAAAGGTTTCTGTTTTGCGTTTCGGACCATACTCGGCCTTATTTGATTGGAAACGGCCCACTGGACCTGGATTTGAGGTTGATTTTGTGATATTTGTACTCTGTAAGTGTGTTAGCCAACAATTAATGGATTTGAGCCCGTATCCAAGCGCATAGAAGCATGTTAGCGTCCGATCATCATCGGGTGTTTTTTGGGGAAACTACCATAGACACCTGGCAGACAAAATGCGGGTGTCTACAAGGAGGATTATGTGTTGATTATGGGTGATTAGGGTTGATTGGGGGTAAAGGTCAAATCTTTGTTACTAGTCACTCATTGTGCACACTATGTGTTTGTTGAAATGCTTGTTAGAGTAGTAGTTGCAAATGCTTCTCTTGCTTGTCTTCCTCTTCTCATTGTGTGATTGATTTGTGGTTGAATCCTTGTGTATTGGGTAACATCTTGCATAAGTATTCGGGTTTTGTCTTTGACACGAGAGTGCAGACTTTGGCTTTGGCGCGAGAGCGCAAACCGACCTTAGTGACCAAGAGACACCTACACCCTCGATTACCCAACCATCCTACTACGCTTATGAACCCGACCTAACCCTACTCTTTCCTTGTTTGATTTCTTTAGTTCGGTAGATTTGTTTAGCCTTAGTTGTTACCCCTAGCTTAGTCATAGTCATAGTTTATTCCCTTCTTATCGTTCTAGTTTAGCTTAGCCGCGAGACCTAGTCAAGTTCTTAGGTAAAACTTAGTCGAAACCCTCTTTTCCGTCCCTGTGGACTCGACCCGACTTGCCCTATCTACCCAGTTAGGATTGGTTGGTTATTACTTGATCAGTGGGATCCACGGCAAATCCTTCCCATCAGTGTCTGTTTTGATGTTGTTGTTATCATTGTTTTGTGGGCTGCTGCTGTGGTGCTGTTGTTTCTCTATTTTTTTACTGCTCGTACTGGTGTTGCATCGTGATTCTATTCATTCTATCGCGTGTGCTGCTGTTGTTGGGCTGTTCGGAGCTTGTGGTTGATGTTCATGTCTGTTTCTGTTCTGTATTCCGTTTTCTCCATCGTTCCTCCATTCTTCGTACTCCGTTCTCACAATATTCTTTCCGTTCCTCTCTTACTCTTTTGGGTAATTCGATTACCCATTCCTCCTCTTCGCTCTACTCGTCTTATGGTTCTTATACTATATGTTCATCTGTTTCCGTAGGACTTCGTGAGGACTCCGACGAGGACATGTACTGGATCTTTTTGGGATATCGACTCAAGGTAACTTTAGGACGTTACTCGATTTTATATCGTATGTTTGAGTAGTAGTATGTAGTAAATATTTTAACTTCGGTTTTCTAATTTTTAGCTATTTATTATTTGCTAAAATATTATTTTAAATTGTGTACCATATAAATATTTTACGAGTTTTCGATATTGTTTTATAAATCGTTAGTAATTTAATTATTTACGATCGTTATAATATTTTGTTGGTTATCGAGACACTAGTACTAAATAATAACGATTTCATATTTTCTTCACATTTCGTTAATTTATAGTTTTAACTCAAAATCGTATTTTTATATTATAATTGAGGTTTGTATACTTGTTTAATAAATTAATTTTCATTTTACGATTTATACTAATAAATGAGAAAATAGTCGATTTTGTTTTAAATATATTTTAATCAAGACTATGTTCACTAATAATTTTTTCTTTGTTTACAATTGGCTATTTTTATTAAAATCCGTATTATTTATTAATAAAAGCTATTTGCTAAAAATAATTTGAAACCTTTGTAAAATTCATTTCATTTATAGAACTCGTTCACTCAATTAATTTTGATATCGTTTTTCTTAAAACATCTCTTTTCTAAAATTTATAATTTTAACTCGATTTCCTAATTATTTATAAAACACTATGCTTTGACTTATTCTATTTGATTTATAGTTTCAGTAACGAGTTTAGAAATATATTAAAGTTACGATAATAATAAAATGTTAATTTTGTTAGAAATGCTATTTTTTTTATACATTTCACTTTATTTTAATAACTTATGTTTTTCTATAAGACTTTCTATTTTAAGTAAGTTTCTAAAATTAGTAAGTTTCTATTTTTAGAAAGTTCACCTTTTTTTATAAAATGTTTATTCCTTTTATCCTCATAATGATTATATCTTTTGAATATCGATAATGGCTTGTCTTGGAGTTATGGAATAAAGACAAGTGTGGGGTTAGAGTAATATAGTCTGGGATGTACGTTTTTGCCATCAGCTATAAAGTCGGTGTGTCTATCTGGGGCACATTTGATCGTTGAACTGGGCGTAGTTTCGCCCAGGAGAGTGTGCATTGTGCCCTTAAGCTAGATATCGCACCGTGTTAGTCGTCGTTAGTTGAACTGGATATATTTGGTATCCAGGAGGGGTGTATACTACTTAAACCAAGACCTCGCTGCACGCAGTCCTGCTATAGTTGAGTTGCCTAGTTAGAGACTGAATTCTATTATGAGTTAAGTCTACAGTTCTTGAATCTAGTTTCCAGTATTATCCTAGTGAAAGTCTAGCCTTGTGCACACTGATTGAATTTCCGTAACGCCGTTTTTGAATATTATTATTATCAATTGATTTTTGACTTACAGGTTGACAAGTGCTTTAAGTTTCGTTGAAAACTTATTTTTATGATATCGTTTTAATGTTTTCTCTTTTTAAATATTTTGATATAATAATACTATTATTTTTTTATATGATATAATATGGCTGGGAGAACGTCCGAGTTACTCCCCACTGACGTGGCTGTTATGTTTATAACATGACAAGTATTTGCTGCTGGGTTTTGAGTGTGAGCTAGCGAGTAACGTGGATCTTACTCTTTCTTCATTCATGTTTATTTATGGATTTGTATAACCCATTTGGAGAATTTCCTTCTTAGCCCTTTTGTAAAAAGAGGCCTTTGTATTGACTTACCATTTCTTTTAATAAGATATAGTTTGTCAGTGTTTGAAATCCCAACTCTACAGTGTTTCCGCCACTGTATTACGTTAGATTTTCTAGGGGATTACACGCATTCATCCATTACATTAAATACTTCATCTGTCACCCATTCGTTCATTATCCACGGATGAAACAGATGGATCAGGTGATAAATGAATTATGATTTAATTATCATTAAAAGCTCAAAAAAGTATTAAATTTTATTCATCCAAAAAGTATAAGGTCAACTTGTGTTATATTAAAAGATTTATAAATATGGAAACTTGATGTTGTTTGGATGTTATAAAAGGGGGATTAATTTAGTACGGAGTATTAATTATGATAACTTTTATACAAATGTGTATATATTTCTTGCTAATAGATAGAATATCGGGTGACTGATGGATAACGGGTGTGATTTAGCTTCATACGCATCCATTCATTAGTTTCGGATATTCGTCCACCTATTTAAATCGGATGGATGGATATCCAGCGATTGCGGACGTGCGGGTGATATTGTCATCCCTCTTTTTCACTTGCAAATTGCATTATGTTGTGAAAGAGAATTGAGAACAGAGAGAAGAGAGAATTCAGAGGTAGTTTATTCCTTAATGGGGAGTACATATATATAGGATACAAGGGGAATAGGGTTTAGGGTCAGTAATCTACATGGGCCTAAACACTATACATGGACATCCATATAATTATACATAACACTCCCCCTTGGATGTCCAATACTGGGGGGATTGCCTCGTTAAAACCTTATTAGATAAAACCCAGTGGGACAAAAATCTAATGAGGAAAAAGAGTACAATGATACGCAATAAATGTTGCCTCGTTAAAAACCTCGCCTGGAAAACCCAGTGGGACAAAACCATGGCGAGGGAAAAAGAGTGCAACGCGTATTTACTCCCCCTGATTAACACATTGCTTGATGTCCTTGAGACGACGTAAACCGAGTCTAGTGATTAACTTCTCAAAAATCTTGCTTGGTAGTGCCTTCGTAAAAACATCCGCAAGATTGTCACAAGAAGAGATTTGTTGAACGGTAATAAAGCCATCTTTCTGAAGATCATGAGTGAAAAAGAACTTTGGCAAGATGTGCTTCGTTCTATCTCCTTTGATGAATCCTGCTTTAAGCTGGGCGATACAAGCTGTATTGTCTTCGTGTAGGATAGTAGGGGCCTTAGTTTCCAGACATATACCGCAAGATTCTACAATGTGATGAATCATGGATCTTAACCATACACACTCTCGGCTTGCTTCATGAATTGCCAACAATTCTGCGTGGTTGGAAGAGGTGGCAGCTATCGTTTGCTTTACGGAGCGCCATGAGATGGGAGTATCACCACACGTGAATACATAACCGGTTTGTGAACGACCATTATGAGGATCAGATAAATAACCAGCATCTGCAAAACCAACCAAATCTGTTTTGGATTTGTTAGAATAATATAAACCCATATCTGACGTACCTCTGAGATATCGAAGTAAATGCTTTACTCCATTCCAGTGTCTCTGAGTAGGACATGAACTGTATCTTGCTAATAAGTTGACAGAAAAGGATATATCCGGTCTTGTTTGACTGGCGAGGTACATCAAGGCTCCAATCGCACTTAAATATGGTACTTCAGGGCCAAGAATCTTTTCGTTCTCTTCTCGGGGTCGAAATGGATCAATCTTCACATCAAGTGGTCTTACTACCATTGGAGTATTTAGAGGATGTGCCTTGTCCATATTGAACTGTTTTAGTACTTTATCAATATACGTTCCCTGGTGTAAGAGAATCCCATTATCAAGATGCTCAATTTGTAGGCCAAGACAAAATTTCGTCTTTCCTAGATCTTTCATCTCAAATTCTTCCTTTAAATATTCAACAGCTTTGGTAATCTCTTCGGGAGTACCAATAATATTCAAATCATCAACATAAACAGCAATAATCACAAATCCCGATCCGGATTTCTTTATGAATAGACAAGGGCAAATAGGATCATTTTTGTATCCTTTTGCCAATAAATATTCACTAAGGCGATTATACCACATCCTTCTGGATTGCTTTAAGCCATATAGTGATCTGTTTAGTTTGATTGAATATTGCTCACGAGGACTTGATTTCATCTTTTCAGGTAGCTTAAGACCCTCAGGAAGTTTCATGTATATCTCATTATCAAGTGAGCCATATAAATAGGCTGTAACAACATCCATGAGGCTTTAAACATCCATATAATAATTTGTGGTAGATTAAAGGAACTTTGATGAGCTTGCTATCAATGCAGGTATCGATGTGAAATGGACAACCAGGGATACAGTGACAGTTTTCAAGATGGATGACTTATTTATCTTCTATTGCGAAGATGATAGAGACAAACAAGATATTATTTACAAGAGTGTAGCTTCCTTCTATGGGGGGCTAATGGTGTTTCGTGATTGGGAACGACAAATGGTACCTAGAACAGTGAGATTTCCAACGGCTAATTTATGGGTGAGGGTGACAAGTCTTTCTTTCGAATGTGTCAATAATGATGCGGGTAATGTGATTTGCAGAAATTTAAGTCAACATTTTTGGGTGGAACCTATGATGGGGGTCTTTCCTATAAATGATTTTATACGTATTCGGGGTACCGTTTTTATTAGATGAACCTCTGATATCGGGATTCTTTTTAGCATGTGATGATGGTATGCTAATTTGCATTCAATTTAAGTACGAGGAGGTATTCAAATACTGTATTAGATGCGGAAAAATTGGTCATAAAGTAACCAGATGTGCAACTACTACCAGGCAGGTCTCGACAAGAATCGACTCGGTTTTAAGAAGAGCAGTTCGACAAAGGTTTGTCATATTTCAGGCTGAAACAAATCGTGGGATATACAATTTGGATATGAGGGGTACTCCTCCTCAACCTAAATATGCAACTTCTAGAGTTCACTTTGTTCAAGGAAATCTAAGGGCTTTTCAAGAAATATTGTTCGAGGATCATCTCGTTAACTTTGATATCAGAACTATGCCGGGAGGGCGTGTATTGCAAGTACGAGATTTAGTCCCAACAATCTACCATTTTTAGGTACAGTTTTCTATCCATTAGATGAAAGGAACATGCAAGGAGGAAGAGGTGATGTCGAAGGAAATGATGGTATGGAAGTCGATGAGGATAACCAGAATGAAGCTAGATTTAATCTTCCACCTATGGGGGATATTGCCAGGCGTGTGACTGCCGAAGGACCTCACAGAATGCGGCGGTATAATGGAGGATCCAAATCATTTACCACATGGATTTCATTATGAAGATCCATATATGAGAGCTATGAACCACGAAGAAATCATTGATGAAAATAACCCTAACTGGGTAAGGCAAGAAGAAATCAGGAGAAGAGTGGAGTGTGATATTAATAGGGCACTGAATAGAGATGAAGAAGAAGGGTTAGCGCAAACATTATTCTCGCCTACTGAATTTCGTATCATTCTCCATGAATCTCATAGAGAGGATGGTGATTACCAGGATAATGATGTAAATCAACAAAACTATCAAAATCAACAAGAACAAAATCAGCAAGAGCAAGAAGATCCGGAGGGAGGAGAGCAACATGCGGCTCAGAAGATGGATGAGAAGAGGAAAACAGAGGAGATGGGGAAGATGGGGATGGGGGGATAAAAATTTGGGTAGGAATGGGGAGGGAGATGATATGAATATTGAAGATAATTTAGAAGAGGTTGTTCTAATTAGAGTTATTGAGGAAGATCAGAATATGATGATTGCAGGAGAAGTGGATATGGCGGTTGAGGAAGAGAATTTTGAAACACAAGTTGTTGAACCTCAGGAAGTTGAAACAGGAAGTATAGAAGAAGTAGGAAGCATGGAAGTAATTGAAGAACGAAGGATATGATAGAGAGGCGATTCTACTGGAGGAGGTTTTAGACGAAGGTCCTTTTGTGACTGAGAATTATATTGACGAAGCTTCACAGATTTTAGGGGAGTCCTCTTAGCATAGGAATATCAATGCATAAGAGGTTAGTGGTTGTGAATCTAGCAGACTAGATTTTTCAGAATTTGTTACTAATGCTTTAGGTACCAAGAGAAAGAAAAAAACATGCACTGAACTAGGATTAGGTATATGTTTGTGGGAAAGAGTTGAGGAAGTTGAACAATATATGTCTGATGACAACAGTGCTAGTGTGAAAAGGAGACGCGGGACTGAGGCTGATGTGGCTTGCTGATTGGGAGAGATAGTGTGGACATGAGATAGGTCCAGCCCGACACGGCCACGCGCGGGTTTGGGTAGGCGAATGAATCTCGTGGTAAGATTGTTCTCGGTTTGAAATTTAAATCGAAGTTGGAGTCGCCACCGAACTTTGTGGGAGTTCGGAACCGTTCGAACCCACTCTATACTTAGGCGTATCGTGCACAAAGCACGGTTTGCCTTATAGTACTAGAACTTGTGGGGTTCGTCCCTTTGCATAATGATATCGATGTTGAATTATCGAATATCGTATGTCAAATGACTCTCGTTGCCAATGGTTTCGGGCATCCGAAAACCAAAGGTTCTGAGTAAAGGGTGAAGGTACGTGTTGGGAAGCCCACGAAGGACACCCAACCCCGCCCGCACGTAGCGGCCTCTACTAAGAAATCGATTGGCATTTAAGTGCGGACGTTAGTATGACGATGAAAATGTATGACAACCAATGTTTTAGCCTATACATATGAAATATGTGTTCGCTACGTCGTTTAATGCATCTTAAAATAAGTCAAAGTTGTTTTAGCATGCGATGTTCATTTGAAAACAGTAAATGCCAAGCAACGAAAATAAATAACTTGAACATAGATTACAAGTTACACGGGCGGAATACAACCCGGAATTCACAATACGACAAACAACAATTATAATATTGAGTTAGAAACGGTAACGTAAACTATAAACAAACTCGTAAAGAGAAACATAAACTGAAACCGTAAACCGAACGATTGGACAAAATACGATTAGTTACACATTATGTTTCGTATTGGTCAGAGGATAGAGGCTCAGGCGTGTGAGCCGGTGCGACCTGGAACTCAGGCGCCTGATGTGCGGCGACCCAGCCTTCAGGCACTTGCACTGGGTCACCCAAATGGGTAGCTTACGGGACCAAAGTGTGATGCTAGCTTGATCCCAAGGCCTCTAAGTATCGTCCCAACTTATCCTAGTGAAATATGATTGCCTTGATTTATCAAATATCGAGTCCGACTAAGGAGTCGGCGACATAGGATTAACATCGCGAGGTGTTCACTCAAAGTCGTAAAGGGAAGAAAATGAATATGAAATGTGGGCTTTAGAAGAATTACGTCATAGATTGGCACGCATCCACTTACGTCGCAAGTGTAATTCCCTAGGCAAAACTCGTATCGTTATTTGACTACGTTAAAAGTCTACGATACCGCCTTTTGACCTTAATTGGGTACTTGTCCATAATCATCTCGTTTTATGATTTGAATAGAATATATCGACTTAATACGAATATCGGAGCCCTATGTATCGCGACGTCGTTGTCGGGTCTTATGGATTGTACGCCGCTCGGATTGACGTCATTAGGTTTCGTATTAATTTGATTCTCGATGGCTCTTTATATGCAAGACATTCGATTACAGAATCGTCATCAAACATTTAGAGTGACGCTTATAAATGAAATCGAAAACACGCGACGAAAGATTCCACGATTCGTCATAACCCGAAGGTCAAGCGCATGTCATGAGGCGCCTGGGGCAGCGCACCTCAACTGTGAGGCGCCACCCCCGTGCGTCCTATCTGGCGGTTACGCGAAATTTGGGCAGATTCGATTATCGAATGCGTTCGATTGAAAGAATCGATTTGTCACGGCGAATGTTAAATCCTTTGCATTTTTGACATCGTCGTTTGGCCATTAGACCTACGGCGTTTAAATGGCCATCAGGCATTCGCTCGAAACCGATAATGACTCGTCATTGCAAACATTAGGTCCTTTGCATTTCAGCATCGTAGTTTGGCCATTAAGGCCTACGATGCTCGATTTAGTGTCATCGGACGTTTGTTCGAGTCGTGGTTTTGAAAATAGTTTTATTATATAATATACTCGGTATTAATGTAAACAAAATCATAAAAGCGTTTTAGGGGGTTGACTCGCCTTAAACAACCAAATACGCGGGGTGAAGAGATAAGCGACCGGCGACTCGAGTGCGGTACTCTTGTGTTCGTGTTTCCTTATCTCATCATCCTTTGTATTCGATACTGTAGACACCCAGATTTGGACCTGGTGGCTGCAGAAGTGCCCAGCAAACACCCGATGACGATAGGACTGCAACGCGACACGGGTTCGCGATGTCTTAGATAGTTTTTCTATAGAACGGATCAAATAATTACTCGGAAAAATTAAAACTAACATGATGGCAGCCTTAGTCGTGTCGTTTTGGTCGCATAGACACTAATTAGAGTCAATTCTGACACCGGGACCCCGAGTTGGTCCCGAAACCCGAACTGAGTCAGCACCGCGCCAAGCGAACCTCGGGATGCACACCCGCGGCCCACTAATGATCATGGCGCTAGGTGAAGCCACGAGAAACCTTAACACCCAAGATATGTATTATACACCCGTCTCACGGTTTTGGAAGGTATCAAAACCGTATCCTCAAAATCCCAACCGCCCCGCCCTACGCGCCTTGATCTCCCCACACCTTAGCCCAGGCGCCTGAGTCCTGGTGCGCCCCAGCTCAGGCGTCTATATAGGCGACGAGGACCGAAAACACCTATAAATACCCCCCTTAACGCCCTCATTTCAACACAATTCTCATTCTTCTCTTCCCCCTCTAAAACTCTCGCTAAGGGCTCGCACTCCGACACCCGAGGCAAACGATCCACTCGATCGTAGTTCCGATAAAAAAAGCGACATCGACACTACTCCTCACCTTCGAGCACCCCACTCGATACCGAGGTGCCTGTGATTGACTAGCTCAAAACTAGTAGCGAAGCTCTGCCGGATTAGCCGCAGAACTAGTCCTTAGCAACGAAGCTCTGCCGGAGTAGCCGCAGGAAGAGTCCAACGGTAACGGAGCTTTGCCGGAGTCACTGGTCAAGCTAGGAGGATCTGCCTGTTGAAACCGAGTCGTCACTAGGTTGTCATATAAACAAAACTTTCCATATTCGTACTTTCTATAATTATGCACTACGACAACACTAGATGCAGACACTAGGTCCGCAAGCATCTACTAAAATACGTAACGTCCCAATTTCAACCGCAAACACTAAAACACACTAAATAGACCCGAGTAATTCCGAGATCCGTTCTCAAACTATCTATGCATCGAGTCCCGTTTAGTGTATACTCCGAGGGTGCAACTCCTCATTATGTGATCTACTTACATTCGCATTTACAGTTTTTCGTATGATTTATTGATTTTATGACCTTATAATCGCATGCTAAATCACCTAACACGGAATTCAAAACATAAAATAACTAAAACTGAACAAAGTGATGGCCGGGTTCCGTATTAGTCCCAGTGCTCGCCTTATTAGGTTCAACGCATCTCTATTAATACCGAACCAACGCATCTTAAGCAGAATACCAGGTAAGGTATACCACGAGAATGACCAATATCCGTATTATCGCGTTAAAACTGATTTGCTAAAACTCTCTACTCTCCTACGTGCATATTTTCATGGCCTGCTTGTCACGTGAAATCGCATGCAAAGAATGTAAACACAACTACTTCGACGAAAAAACTTACCTGTCCTTAAAACAACCGACGTAGCAAAAAACATAGGGTTAAAATAACGGATGTTACAATATTTTCACCACAATAAAAGAACTAGGATATCAGCCCACCGATTGATTAGTAGAGGCCGCTATAGTGCGGGCGGGATTGGGTGCTGACATCTATCGGATGTTGGCTTCCCGATACGTACCCTCACCCCTTACTCAGAATCGACGGTTTCCGGATGTCCGAAACCATTGGCAATGAGAGTTATTCCAGGCATGGAGTGCTTAAGGGTACAAGTCTTTATCTTTAGGTCCCGTGCCACTCAACTTTGAGCCGGCACGGGATCAAAGTTGACTTGAACGGTTTCCGAGTCCCCATAATCGACTCGGTGGCGACTCCACAAATCGGCAACGAATTCAGTTCACTAAAAAGGTCGCCTTACCAAACAAAACGGCCTTTAAACATTTACAACCACGATTCGATCGATTCCCAAACGGAAACACGGGTGCCCCCACCCGTCTAGTACAAGTCCGGATCGTCATCCAAATCGAGGTCCGACACTTCGCCCCGTATGCGAGATCGGAACGGCCCCCGGCAGGGAGGGGGCTGCGTGGGTGACCGGCGCCACACATTGAAAACCGGGTCGGTCCCGCGCGGGCGCGCGCGGGTCGCCGGGCGGTGTGGACGGACGTCCACAGTTTTGTGACTCCGCTGGGGATTTGGAAACAAGTTTCCAGTGGTGGTGTAACTTGAACGAGGTCGGTGAAGCTCATTTCTTAGTTCCTAGTTGTGGTCACTACAGGTTTCGGCACTAAAAAGCTCACCCTAACCGATATCAGAACCAATCGACCTCTCCGAGGTAAGATCTTTAGGGACACGCGGAGTGATCCTCGGTTGACGCTCCGGCCGCCTAACGCGTAACCCGCGGGATTAATAAGCGGATAGTTTCAAATGGACGGTATGACACTTGTCTCCCCGGATCATTGTCAATACCTAAGTAAAGACTATTCGTGGGTGGTAGCCTACCCTAATCTACCCGTGTCTACATTCTGCATGAGTGTACGCATTCCTAGTTATGTGTAGCATGTTTGAACAATACAACCCAAATAAAACACTAAAAATCTGGATTCAACCACGCCAACATATTCAACCGCACCCAATTCTGTTTTCAAAAAATACCTCATCTTTTCAAAACGACCTTTTAAACACCAATACTCCGGTCAAATCATGATTTCTAAAAAAAGGAAAAACATTTTTAGATGCCGTTATCATGGCAAAATTTACACTCACCGCTTTCAAAAAAAAAAGTTTTAGTGCCATCGCCTTGGCCAAATTAAAACCCGTCAACAACGGTTACCGTTAATGCCACCGAAACTCCCAATTAATGGGGTCAAGGTGCACCAAACGGTTACATTTTATTTCAAAAAAAAAACGTTTTTTTACACATACCGTTAGCACAACCGAGGCTTCAATTAATGAAGTCAAGGAACCCAAAACGGTCACACCTTCAAAACATTTTTTTTACAATGCACCCTCCTGCCGTTAAGTACTAGTTAATGCAGCTGACGAACGCGGGTCACTAGTTTTAAAAGTTTTTTATAAAAAAAATACTATTCACCATCTAAATCCCTCACTAAGGATTTAGTCACACTTTTAAGGAGACTGTCATCAGACTTCATGTTCTACCACGAGCATCACGCACACCGTAAGTATCGAACCAGCTAATTAATAGTAGTTTTGATAGAAGCATCACGTAATTATTTTCAAGAACCGGTTCCCCTAAAAGAACTGTGCTCCTTTAAAAAAAACATATTTATATTTCGTCATCATTTCCAATGCACACACATAGCAACGCACCTACACGCCACAAACGATGTCGTCACGCCATCGTTGTACTATTTCTACAAACCATTCTTTTCAACATTTTTCAAAACTGGTCGTTTCCGAAGGAAACATACATCCAAATTCTTTGATCCTGAGCCGGGATCGTGATTAACCTCTTACGTCATGCAACCGTGTGTTTAACTGTCTATGTTAGTCACTAGGATCATCTCTGCTCGAGGTCTTTACATTTTGGGTCATCTCATTTCGAGAAGTCCTCTCAAACCTCACCACCGAGATTTGTGTCAAATCGTCTCGTTACAGAGACAGAAAGCTCAATAGGCGTTTCGCCGAATACACCAAGAGTCTAAAGCACCCGAGTCCCTAAACCAAATGACCACACACACACACGGCTCAAGGGTCTCATTTCCGTGTCGCTCAGTCACGAGCATTCCTCGAGTCCGTAAGTCATCCAGAAAATCTGTCCTCATTACCATCGCCTCTTTGCAGTCATGACGAGGAACTCAAGTGTAGACGCAAGCAACCACAGTGGGGACAACACCGGGCTATCCGCAGACAACACCATAGGGGACCTAGCCAACCTAATCCGGGACTTACAAGCCACTGTCATCACAGTGAACGCATCCGTAAACAACATAGACTCCCGCCTAGGTCATCTAGAAGACAAAGCCTCAGATGAACACCACACCCGAATCCTCAACGAGGCCCTTTTAAATTCCACTCCGCTAGGTGGGGCGGCCGCTGGCCTCATCCCAAGCGATCCCGTTACCCCACCTCAAGACGACATCCTCCAATCCGCTATGAACCGCATAGACTTCCTCGAGAACCAAATGCGCCTGAACCAAGGAAACAACGTCCACCTTGAAAATCATAGGAAATTCGAAATGGTGAACGACCAATTACTCGAGAACTTCTCCCTAGCCGACATACCCAAGTTCAAAAGAACTGAGGACCCCCTTGACCACATCCGAGCCTTTAAGGACTACATGACCATTAAGGGGGTCAAGCCTAGCCTCTTCACTAGGATATTCCCCACATCCTTAAGAGACACACCCCGATCATGGTTCTATTCACTTGAGCCTAAGAAGGTGTCCACCTGGGATGATATCTCCATAGAGTTCGCAAAACAATACGCAGATAATGCCGAAACACAAGTCACCATTAGAAGCCTTGAGGTCCTTTCCCAGAATGAGAAGGAAGGCTTCTCAGAATTTTTGACCAGATGGAGGAAGGTCAGTACCCAGCTAATAAATCGCCCGGACGAAGCCACTTTGGTGGAAAAATTCGTCAATATCCTTAGGCCAACTTACGCCTCCCATCTTAGGTACCAAAACATCCACACCTTTAAGGAGTTATCCACCTTAGAAATACGCCTAGAAGACGATATGAAAAAAGGGGTATTCTCCAAGATAATGGGAAAAGGATATCAGGGGCCAACCACTTCCACTGGAACCCGGTCTTATGGAAGTAACAAAACCGAGGAAGTACACCTCGTTGAACTGACTACCCGGGGAAGAACAAACTTCACCCCTAGAACATTTTCTAAACTAGGCATCACGTACACCGAAGCCTTAAAAAGATTGACCGAGCAAGGGAAGCTCGAACTGATAGGTCCTACTGCGGACCCACCCATGGACAAGAGGGCAAAATCATGGGATGCAAATAAGTATTGCCAATACCATCGTGGCAAAGGCCACGACACAGAATCCTGTTTTCGGCTCAGACATACTATACAAGACATGATAGAAAACATGACAATCCCTCTTCCCCCACCTGAGAAACCCAATAATACCACGAACCCCTTTAGTGTCCACGCCATCTTCGATGATACTATCGACTGCTCTCACCTTATTCCCTTAGAGGAAGAGGTCTTAAACATCGAGGACGAACCAGACTCCGAACCAGAACCCATAGCCCTCGACCTCGCAGCGACTTTCAAAAGCCTAGCCCACTTAGTCTCACAAATACATCCTATACTCCTGAGAATCGAGACTAGGATCACCCATATCGAAAAAAGACTCGAAGAACCTCCTCAACCTCCCATTTCCACATGCAACGGATCGCTCAAGGTGGAGGGCATTGGCTCACCCGAGACCATCGAGCCCAGAAAGAAGTTCACTCAAATCGGGGTCAGCTACGCGGCTGCACTCCGAAGATTAGCCTCCCTTCGCCTTTTACGACCCATAGGACCAATGGCCGTTCCCCCACTTAAGCATAGATCCCGTAACTGGTCCAAGGGAAAATACTGCCACTACCACAGGGGCAACGGCCATGATACGGAATCCTGTACATTGCTAAAAGATAAAATCGAGGGGTTAATAAAAACAGGGGTAGTCAAAACCGCACTACTAACAAAAAAACCCACTCGTTTCTTAACGGATAACTGCGAGGAAAGGGGTTTTCGGCTACTAGAACACCTTGGGTTATCCCATGATCAAGCCCTAACCATGCTAATATCTGACGGGCTACTCTACCCATTGTGCCCGACACCTGACCCACCTACCGACAAGAGGCCGTCACATTGGAATGGTAACAAATGGTGCCGGTACCACCAAGGCCGAGGACATGACATTAGCGAATGTCGTGAATTTAGGCAACAGGTTTGCCATCTCATCCAGGAAGAAAAATTCGGGGCCTATCCCGAGTACGAGGACACTAAGACATCTACTGAGGCCAGCAAGTCCACACCCGAGTCAGATTCTAGTTCATCTTAGGGCCTAGACTAAGACAATAATAAATATTTTGTCTTTTTTCCCTTTATCAAGTCCAGGAAGGTGCGAGGGGGCATGTCCTCCTCCTCCCCAAACAAAATCACGGGCATCTAGCCCGTCTACTATCTATTAATAAAACAACTTCCTTCTTTCTTACAAACATGCCTCGACAATCGCTCAACTTTCTTTCAACAGTTTACTTTAAAACGCTTAAAAACTCGATTTTACGTCAATTATCGATGACGATCAACTAAAACGCAAGGGCTACCACAAACAGCCCACTCAACTTCACCCTAAGAAGGAAATCGGGAATAACAACCTTAAGCTCAAACAGCCACTAGCCAAACAACAATAAACTCGGAAGCAAACAAATCTTCATCGAACCAAACTTCCCAAACACAGCCTAATACGAAGCCTTCCTAATAGGTCTAAAAGCAGCCACATCCCTAGGAGTCAAAAACTTTAGAGTCCACGGAGATTCATCCCTAGTGGCCAACCAAGCCACGGGAACCTGGAAAGTTTAAAGCAAAAGCCTAACCCCATACCAAACCAAAGTAGAAACAATTTCTCGCGAATTCACCGAAATTGACTTCATACACATACCCCGCGAAGAGAACCAATTCGCTGATGCATTATCCAAATTAGCCTCACTAATAAACATGCCCGATCACCTCTTCTCCATGCCTATTTGCGTAGAAAGAAGCGAACAACCAGCCTACATCCATAACCTCGAAACCGACAACACCCCCGAGTAACCTTGGTACAAAGCAATCCTATACCTTAAAACCCACGGGTCTTATCCACCCGACACTAACGCCAAGAACAAAAGAGCCCTACGAATACAAGCCACAAATTACGTTCTAAATCAAGGACTATTATACAAACGAACCCCACAAGGAGTCCTACTTAGATGAATAAGCAAAAACCAATCAGAGAGAGTCATTAAGAAGGTACATGACGGAGAGTGCGGACCCCACATGAGTGCACACCTACTAGCCCGAAAAGTAATGAGACTGGGCTATTACTGGCTTACCTTAGAGGCAGACTGTCGACGTCACGTTCGCCACTGCCACAATTGCCAAATATTTGCCAACATCCAACACCTTCTTGTAAGCCTTTCAAGTTAGTGAATTGTAAGACTCATTTCTATTTTATTTTTATATTAGAATATCAAGTTTAATTTGCATTATTTCTTGGTTTGTTAATACATCTTCTAGCTTGATCACCTAGTTTTTGTTATTGATAAACCATTGCTAGAATAGTTAAGTGAATCTTTTGTTTGTTTAACTATATCCGAGTAGCAAATATAATTCACCAATTCGCATGCTTTTCATCGTTGTTGAGTTATAAGGATTAAACTTGTATGAAATAAAGTGATACCGCTTGAGTAATCATTTTTCATCTTTGCTAAATTCCATCGTTCTAATCTACATATTGATATGATTTAGACGCTTGTTTTAAATTGACAATACCGTAAGGGTTATTTGAGTATGCTTCTCATATCTTATAACTATTAATAAGTGGAATTGGAAGTCGATTAAACTTCATAGCAAAGTATTCTAATATAAAGTGTAAAGTAGAAGAGTCAATGATCAATTCGTTAAACTTGATGGTGGATATTGCTTGGTCCAAGTACTTTTATCATATTTGTTAGATCGTTTATTCGTATTAGTTTATTTTATTTTGTTAATTTATTTTGTTAGTTTATTAGACTTAGAGTAATCATTCAAACATAAATCCCCCATATTGGTTACTAATTTATATAGATTTATACACACTTAAAACAACATAATCACCTTCCTCGTGGGTTCGACCCCTACTTTCACTAACTACTAGTTTGTGTTAGAAGTGGATAAATATTGTAATTTGGAGGCTCACGACAAGTCTAGCCAAATTTTGGCGCCGTTGCCGGGGAAGGCAATTTTTGTTATTTATTTGTGTGTTTTCTATATATTTCTATTTTCTTGGTGTTTGGTTTATGCCGAACACCCGTTCTACTAACGATAAATTAGTAGATTTTGATCCAGAATTGGAGCGGACTCTTCGTCGCATTCGGAAGGAAACCAAGAGGAAGCTCGATTTTGATAACATAGTTGAGGAGACAAAGGAAATCAAAATGGTCAAAGAAACAAGAACCTTGAAGGAGATCAAAGCTCCCGATCTTTCTCAACAACCACTTTGCATTACTTTTCCGGCTTTGGTGGAAAATGCAACCTTTGAATTGAAGTCGGGTTTGATCCACTTATTACCCTCATTCCATGGGTTAAGTGGTGAGGACCCACACAAGCACTTATCCGAGTTTCATGTTGTATGCACTAGCATGAAACCCAATGGTGTTACCGAAGAGCAAATCAAATTGAGGTCATTTCCTTTTTCCCTCAAAGATGCCGCTCGAGATTGGTTGTACTACCTTCCACCGGGTAGTATCACAACTTGGGAATTAATGAAGAAGGCGTTCCTCGAGAAGTACTTCCCCGCCGCCAAATCGTCAAGTATCAAGAAGGAGATATCCAATGTGGAGCAAGACGATGGGGAAACACTTTATCAATATTGGGAGCGTTTCCAAAAGTTATTATCAAGTTGCCCATATCATGGGTATAGTGCTACCGATCTCATCCTCTATTTTGTTGGAGGATTATCTCCGGATGATGCCCGAATGGTCCATGCCGCTAGTGGAGGAGGCATTGTTAATAAAAATCCGGATGATGCTTATGCACTATTGAGTGAGCTTGCCGAAAGCTCACGCCAATTTAGTGTGAGAACTACCACAAAAAGGGTGAACATGGCTACTTCAAGTTCTCACACTTCACTTGAAAGGAAGGTTGAAGATTTGGCTTCCATGATGAGGGACATGATGAAGGGAAATCAACAACAAGTTCAAGCTTGCTCTATTTGTTCATCACATGGGCATTTTGCCGACAAGTGTCCACTTATGGAAGAGGAGGCCACCGAGGAGGTAAATGCGGTCGGTGCTTTTGGCCAAAAGAGGTATGATAATTTTTATATGAGAAGAGACCATCCCGGGTTCCAATATGGAAACCCACAAGGGGGCTTACAACCTCAAGGTCAAAGTTTTAATCAACCTCAAGGACAATCCTTTAGCCAACAATTTGGTCAAGTCCGACCCCGTTTTATTCATAGAAACCAAGTCCCAAACACCTTCACCCCACAAGCCCAAACTACCACACCTACTATGTCCACGGAGGACATGATCCGGGCTTTAACCTCTAATGTTGCTACAATGCAAGCAAACCAAGCCCAATTCCAACATGACACTAAAACTAGCATTCAAAACCTAGAACATCAAATGGGTCAAATGTCTAGTGCTATAGGGAGACTTGAGGCTCGGGATTCCGGGAAACTTCCATCCCAACCTATTCCCCCACCTAATGCTAATGCTAGTGCTATTACTTTGCAAAGTGGGAAAGAATTACCCGGTCCACAGGATAGGATTCGGGAAATTGTGGAACAAGAAGAAGAAGAGCTTGAGGTTGAAAACACCATTCCAACCCCGGTGGAGCAAGAAGCGTCTTCACCGATAGTGACACCCACTTATGTGGACCCACCACCATTTCCGGAGGCACTCAAAAGGAAGACTCGGCCCATGCAAGATAAGGATGTCTATGAAACTTTTCGGAAATGTGAGGTAAACATCCCTTTACTTGATTTATTGAAAAGTGTTCCTAGATATGCTAAATTTCTTAAGGAATTGTGTACTATCAAGAGGAATCAAAAGCTTAAGGGAGTCCAAAAAGTTAAAGTCAATGAACATGTGTCGGCTTTGTTTCAACATAAATTACCACCTAAATGTAGTGACCCGGGTATGTTTACCGTTCCTTGCACTGTAGGAGACACCACATTTCCTAATGCTATGCTTGACTTAGGTGCATCGATAAATGTACTTCCATATTCATTATATAAATCTTTGAAATTGGGTCCTTTAGTTAAAACGGGGGTGGTAATACAATTAGCCGATCGGTCTAATGCTTACCCCAAAGGGGTTGTTGAGGATGTCCTAGTAATGGTGGATAAACTCATTTTCCCCGCCGATTTTTATGTGCTTGAAATGGAACATGATTCACATGCGACCCCTATACTTTTAGGTAGGCCATTTTTGAAAACCGCAAGCACTAAAATCGACGTGTCTAATGGTTCACTCACTATGGAGGCTAATGGTCAAGTGGTTAATTTTAACATTTATGATTCAATGAAATATCCACGTGACGACCATTCTTGTCTTATGATTGATGTTTTGGAGCCCATAGTGCAAGATGTGTTCAACCTAGAAGGAGAAGATGACTTGATTGTGGCTATTGATAATAGCTTATATTGTAATGATTTGGATCTAACTCTTTCTAGTGACTTGCAGGAGGTTGTGGCTTCCTTATCCAAGATGGAGACTTCACCTATTATGTCGTTTTTTTCTAAACCACTAACACTAACTTTGCCTCGTGAGAAATTGTTACCTTCAGTTGTGCAGGCACCCGTGGTAGAATTAAAACCATTGCCGGATCATTTGAAGTATGTGTTTCTAGGAGATGGTGAGACCTTACCCGTCATCATTTCTAACAAGCTCACGGAGGAGCAAGAGGCAAGACTAGTCGAGGTTCTTAAGAAGAATAAGTTAGCAATTGGATGGACTATAGCCGACATCAAAGGCATTAGTCCAACCACTTGTATGCATCTCATTTTTCTAGAAGAAGATGCCAAACCGGTGAGGCAACCCCAAAAGAGATTGAACCCACCTATGATGGAGGTGGTGAAGAAGGAGATCTTGAAGCTCTTGCAAGTGGGTATAATTTACCCAATCTCGGATAGCAAGTGGGTGAGTCCCACACAAGTTGTACCAAAGAAGAGTGGAGTGACGGTAGTAGAGAATCAACATGGAGAGTTGGTTCCCACCCGTGTTCAAAATGGGTGGCGAGTTTGCATTGATTACCGTCGACTCAATGCAGTGACTAGGAAGGACCATTTCCCTCTACCGTTCATCGATCAAATGCTAGAGAGGCTTGCCGGTAAGGCCTTTTATTGCTTTTTAGATGGTTACTCGGGCTATTTTCAAGTAGCAATTGCGCCCGAGGATCAAGAGAAAACCACATTTACTTGTCCATTTGGTACTTTTGCATATCGACGCATGCCATTTGGTTTATGTAATGCCCCCGCAACTTTTCAACGATGCATGGTTAGTATATTTTCGGAATATGTAGAGAATTTCATTGAAGTTTTCATGGATGACTTTACCGTGCATGGTGACTCGTTTGATAGTTGCTTATTTCATTTGTCTCTTGTGCTTAAGAGATGCATTGAATCTAACCTTGTTCTTAATTCGGAAAAATGTCATTTCATGGTAGAACAAGGTATTGTCCTAGGTCATGTGGTTTCATCTAGAGGTATTGAGGTCGATAAAGCCAAAATTGACACAATTCAATCTCTTCCTTATCCAACTAATGTGCGTGAAGTTCGTTCTTTTCTTGGTCATGCAGGTTTCTATAGGAGATTTATCAAGGATTTCTCTAAAATGGCTTCACCATTATGCAAGTTGTTGCAAAAGGAAGTGGATTTTGAGTTCGATTTGGCATGCAAGGAGGCGTTTGACAAGTTGAAGGAGAAGTTAACCTCGGCACCGATTATCAAAGCTCCGGATTGGTCACTCCCATTTGAACTCATGTGTGATGCAAGTGACTACGCCATCGGTGCCGTTTTGGGACAAAGAGTTGGAAGGATACCTCATGTGATTTACTACGCATCTTTGACCCTTAACGAGACCCAAAAGAACTACTCTACTACCGAGAAGGAGATGTTGGCGGTAGTGTTTGCTTTAGAGAAGTTCCGTTCTTACTTGCTTGGTACCAAAGTGGTAGTTTACACCGATCACGCCGCCCTTAGGTATTTGATGACAAAGAAGGAGGCCAAACCGAGGCTCATTCGATGGGTTCTATTGTTGAGTGAATTTGACTTAGAGGTCAAAGATAAGAAAGGAGCCGAGAATATGGTCGCCGACCATTTAAGTCGATTGGTAAATCAAGATAGGCTAGTGGAGCCTATTCGGGGTTCATTTCCCGATGAGACACTCTTTGCTCTTACTTCCGTTCTTCCTTGGTATGCAAACATTGTTAACTTTCTTGTTTCCAATGAATTTCCTACAGGTTTTTCAAAATCCCAAAAGGAGAAGATTCGTAGTGATGCTAAATACTATGTTTGGGACGATCCTTACCTATGGAAACATTGTGCGGACCAAATAGTACGGAGGTGGGTACCGGAGAGTGAGGTAAGCTCTATCCTTGCCTTTTGTCATTCATATGCTTGTGGAGGCCATTTTGGAGCTAGACGTACCGCACGAAAGGTACTAGATTGTGGTTTTTATTGGCCTAGCTTGTTTCGTGATGCCCATGGCTTTGTTAAGACTTGTGACAATTGCCAAAGGAGCGGTAACATTTCACGTCGAAATGAGATGCCTCAAACCCCTATGATTTATTGTGAAATTTTTGATGTATGGGGTATTGATTTTATGGGTCCATTTCTCGTGTCTCATGGGTATTTGTATATTCTTCTTGTGGTTGATTATGTCTCGAAGTGGGTGGAAGTTAAACCCACTAGGAATAACGATTCTAAGGTTGTTGCAGATTTTGTGAAATCTAACATTTTTTCTAGGTTCGGAATTCCCCGGGCTTTGATAAGTGATAGAGGCACCCATTTTTGCAATAGGACGGTTGGCGCATTGTTGAAGAAATACTTTGTTACTCACAAGGTGTCCACCGCTTATCATCCTCAAACCAATGGGCAAGCCGAGGTGTCTAATCGAGAGGTGAAATCTATATTAGAGAAAACGGTAAACCCGAATCGGAAAGATTGGAGCATGAGGCTTGATGACGCTTTATGGGCCTATAGAACGGCTTATAAGACTCCGATTGGTATGTCACCGTATCGATTAGTCTTCGGTAAGTCTTGTCACCTCCCGGTTGAACTTGAGCACAAGGCCTATTGGGCGGTGAAAAATTTGAATATGAGGATGGATGAATCGGGCTTGTATCGGAAATTGCAACTACAAGAGCTCGAGGAGATTAGGAACGAGTCCTATGAGAATGCCGCGATATTTAAAGATCGAACCAAAGCATGGCACGATAAAATGTTGGCTCGGAAAACCTTCACCGTGGGACAAAAAGTGTTGCTTTTTATGTCCCGTCTTCGGTTATTCCCGGGAAAATTGCGATCCCGGTGGATTTGTCCGTTTGAAGTCACACAAATATATCCACATGGAGCGGTCGAGATTCGTAGTTTCTCTACGGATAAGGTTTTAAAAGTGAACGGACATCGTCTTAAGCAATATTATGACGGGTTTCAAAAGGAAACGATCGAGGAAATCAACATTTCCGACCCAATTTATGAAGATTGAATCCGTTCTCTTTACGTCGAGCCACGACGTTAACTAAGGCGCTTGTCGGGAGGCAACCCGTCTTTTCTTTTCTTTTCTTTACTTTATTTTTTTTTATTTTATTATTATTATTATTATTATTATTATTATTATTATTTTATTTCCCGTTATTTTAGAATAATTTTTTTATATTTTCTAATTAATTTTGTTTTTCTATTTTGTAGGTACAAGTCTCGGATATGAAATCGACGTAAGTCGATTTTATTACTCGAGTTTTTTTTTTTAAAAAAAAGCAATCGATTGTCGGAAACTAAACCCGACAACCAAGCAATCAATGTCGGAAATTGAATCAACACGGAATTGAGTAGCAGAGGCCACCAATGGCTGCTGGGCGCGGCTGAAACCGGCAGCTGGGCGCGGCTCCCTGACCGCTGCCGGCGGATGCCGATCAGGAGGACCCCCCTGACGCTGCTGGGAAACGAAGACGGCCGCTGGGCGCGGCTGAAACCGGCCGCTGGACGCGGAAACGAAGGCCGCTGGCAGCAGCTGCACATCTTCCGTGCTGCTGTTATCCGGTGTGTTGCTGGTGGTGGTTCGTAATGCTGGTTCTGGCTCGGTTCTGATGGCTGGTTGCGTTCGATGCTGGTTCCGTGTGCCGGTTGTTACTGGTTTGTCGTCGGGGTGTTGCTGGTGGTGGTCATGGCTGCTGTTGTGGTGTCTCGTTGTGGTGTCTCATGGTACAGGTATATCATTGTTTCCCTTGATTTATATTTTATTCTTCTTATTCATTCATCTTTAAACCTTCCTCTTCTAATTACTGCAACTTCTCCTTCCCAAAATCCCATCAAAACCCACCCAATTTGAGTCAAATTTGTCCCAAATCACTTCAAAATCACTTATTTATCATTACCCATTACAATTCCTATCATTTTAACACATAATTTTGCCCAAAAAATCAAAAAAATCAAGTTTTTCTACCCTTGGATGTCAAAATCCGAGTTTGATTTTTTTTTGTTTTTTTTTGACTAATTGAGTCAAATTCGATCTTAATCAACGCAAGGAGGCCATTCATTCATTGTTTCAAATTTTAAGAGGTATAATTTTCATATTTTTCTTCCAATTCCTTGAAATTTTACCTCTTACCCATTAATTAGTAGCTTGAATTTTGTTTATTCTTGCTCGATTTTGGGTTTTCTTGCTCCTCCTTGTGTTATTTGGATCGTTTTGTGTGATTGATATTTTTGTTGTGATGGTGTGAAATTTGTGATTGAATTGGTGATTTGTGAGTGGATTGAATTGGTGATTTGTGAGTGAAGGAAAAAAAATAAAAAAAAAAAAGCTGAGTGAATTTTGAGTGAGATTTTGTTGAAGAGATGGGGAGAGCTAAAAGAAAAAATTACTCCACTACCGTTTCTACACCACCACCAAAAAAATCCAAAACCGTCACTAAAAAAGCTCAAACCAAACCCGTCCATCCTAAACATATTCCCGTTACCAAACCGTCTTGGTTAACTAAAGCTCAAGACCCAATTTGGGATAGGTTATCTAAGAAGGAGATGAGGGGAACTCGATTTCTTTTGTCGCTCTACTCTTGAGAAATTGGGGATGCTTGATGACATGACGAAGCTAATGAAAAATGTGGGCTTAGAAGAATTTATGGAGAAGGGAGCTCATACTTATCGGAGGTATACACTTGAGTTCTTTTCCACCATTTCGATTTCTAAAAAAAGCACTAAACTTGTACCCGCAATTAGCTTCAAATTGAATGGTAAAGCTCGTGAGTTGACTTATGCGAAGTTGAGGGAAGCTTTTGGTATTCGGGATATGTGTGATAAGGAGTATGTGGGGGTGAGAGAGAGGGGGATTTGGTGGCAATAGGTTACGAGGTTGCTTTTGGGTGGTAAATCCGTTGAGTTGAGTTCAAGTATTCCTAACCCATGTCTTCGACTTGCTCATCGTTTGATTGTTAACTCATTCCTTTGTAAGGGGGAGCCTAACAAGCTTCCCCACTCTCATTTTGGTTACTTGAGGGCTATGATGCCGGATGGCGAAGGTGTTCCCGATTGGGTTGGTCTTTTTGTTTCATCTAGCATAGCTTTGGGTACTAAGGATGGGGGAATTATAAATGGTGGTGGGTTAGTCACTCTCATTATGAATTACTTGAATATTTAGGTGGCGGAGGGGGAGAATCCGTTACTTGATAATTACCTCTTTGATATTCCTTGTTTGATTCACGCTAAGATGTTACGACCTCGCATAAAAGTAAAAGGGTCTTATTATTATCGTTGGGGAAAGAATCATGATTCTTATCTACAATTGCCAAGACCCGAGGATGATCCTTTTGTCTATGGGGAAGTTTCGGAAGATTTTTTTGTTCCCCGGGATCGTGACATTGATGATGATGATGAGGAGGAGGAAGAGGAAAGTGATGACGATGCTGAGAGTGAGGAAGATGAGAGTGATGAGGATGGTCAAGCTCGTGAAAAAGGAGAAGGAGCAAGGGTGAAGGAAGGGAGGAGTCGTGAGAAGAATAAGAGTGTGGATGCTTTGGAGGGGGCGAATAATGAGTTAGAAGTGGATCGAGAAGCTTGGTTTACAAAGATAGATGCTTGGTGTGCCTCGACCGATGCTATGATTCATGACATGCGTGCACGGTTGGAGGAAACTCATGCCGCTACTTTGGAGACTAGAGACTTGATGAGAACTTTGTCTCGTACTCTCTTAGCACGGTTCCCGGACGCTCGACCACCATCGTCCGTGATCCTTGGCGAGATTGAGGGGCAAGCTACCACCTCTAAGGAAGATGACATCGGGGATTCCCCCGACACTTGATTGCTTGGTATGTTCCTTCTTCTCATTTTCTATGTCTTTTTCTTTAATTTTCCTCACATTGAGGACAATGTGAAGATTAAGCGTGGGGAGTGGAATATACTTGTATATATGTAATTTCATATTTCAAAAAAAAAAAGAGGAAAAAAAAACCGAAAAAAAAAATCGAAAAAAAAATTGAAAAAAAAAGAAAAAAAAAGAAAAAGAAAAAAGAAACTCGGCTAGGTGAAAACTCGCAAGGGCGAGCGCCTAGGCAAAAATGGGTATATGGCCGAGGACGGAGTGAAAACCCGAAAGGGCGCTCCGGGTAAAATGAAGAAACGAGAAGCGTGCCATGAGAGTAGAAGTGAGGAATAAAAGCTAAATCGAAAACCCGCAAGGGCGGGCGGTTTAGGCAAAATGAGGGATTAGGAAAAAAAAAATCATTATTTTGATTACTATTTTTGCTATTTCTTCATGATTCGGGAGTCATAAGGAGGTTAGAAGGGTGATTCGGGTTTAGGATCATCTTAGAGTTGGAGTGCTAAGTGGATGTCAACTACATGTTTTTATTTGTCAACCGTTTTTCTGTAGTTGGTGTTGTGATTTTTTGTGTGTGAGCGGGCATTGATTGTAGTATGGTCTTGGTGAATAGGTTATTTTATTCCTTTGACCATATATATTTTTTTGAGAGGGATGTTATAAGGAGGGGGTGTGAGAGTTGAGAGTAGTTGTTGGTTGTATCAAGCTACCTACGCTTCGCTGTATAGACCTTGTGGAGAATCGTTACTTTGATTTAATTTACTCGAGGACGAGTAAAGGTCTAAGCGTGGGGATGTTTGATTAGCCTAGTTTAGTAGGGATTAATAAGGGTCACTTAGTTGACTATTTTGTAGATTTGGGTGTGTTTTGACGGATTATTGTGTGCATGTCGTAATTGATGGGTTAATATAATAAAATGTGTAATTAGGTGGATTAAAGGGTGAAAAGTAATATGGGTTGTAATTGAAATGTTTATTGGGTTAAAGTGTCAACAATCCTTTGGAAGTGAAGACAAATCAAGCCCGAAGTTAAGTGGAAGCCCAGACCAAGTAGAAGAAAGAAGTGGAGGATTTCTAAAATCCGCTGCCAGCGGATTTTCCAAATTCCGCTGCCAGCGGAATTTCTTGCCAGCAGATTTCCAAAAATCCGCTGCCAGCGGCAGAAATTTATGCATAGGATTCCTTCTTGGATTCTTTTTCGCATTGGATTCTTTCTCTAGTCTTTTGTTCTTCTTCTTTACTCACCTCTTTTATTCTTCTTCTTCATTATGATCATTTTTATGAGGCATTTTATGAGGCTTTATGAGCCATTGATGAAGATGCTCCATGGATGACTATATAAAGAGGAGAAGCTCACCATCACATTCATCATCCAACACATGAATCATCACTTGTAATTCTCAAAAACACATACATTTTCTAGTTTATTTTGCAAGTATTTCTTTTGTATGGAGGGCTAAGTTCTTATTCTTGGAACAAGTAGTTGAAGCCTTTCAAGTTAGTGAATTGTAAGACTCATTTCTATTTTATTTTTATATTAGAATATCAAGTTTAATTTGCATTATTTCTTGGTTTGTTAATACATCTTCTAGCTTGATCACCTAGTTTTTGTTATTGATAAACCATTGCTAGAATAGTTAAGTGAATCTTTTGTTTGTTTAACTATATCCGAGTAGCAAATATAATTCACCAATTCGCATGCTTTTCATCGTTGTTGAGTTATAAGGATTAAACTTGTATAAAATAAAGTGATACCGCTTGAGTAATCATTTTTCATCTTTGCTAAATTCCATCGTTCTAATCTACATATTGATATGATTTAGACGCTTGTTTTAAATTGACAATATCGTAAGGGTTATTTGAGTATGCTTCTCATATCTTATAACTATTAATAAGTGGAATTGGAAGTCGATTAAACTTCATAGCAAAGTATTCTAATATAAAGTGTAAAGTAGAAGAGTCAATGATCAATTCGTTAAACTTGATGGTGGATATTGCTTGGTCCAAGTACTTTTATCATATTTGTTAGATCGTTTATTCGTATTAGTTTATTTTATTTTGTTAATTTATTTTGTTAGTTTATTAGACTTAGAGTAATCATTCACACATAAATCCCCCATATTGGTTACTAATTTATATAGATTTATACACACTTAAAACAACATAATCACCTTCCTCGTGGGTTCGACCCCTACTTTCACTAACTACTAGTTTGTGTTAGAAGTGGATAAATATTGTAATTTGGAGGCTCACGACAAGTCTAGCCAAAAACGAACACCCACAACTCGTATATATAGTCCTAATCCCACAAGAATTAGGAAACAATGAAAATTTCCATAACCCGGGACTCGAACCGCACTGGTCCACGCGCCCGAGCTCCTGGCCGCCCAGGCCCAGGCGGTCCGGAATCCAGTTGCCTTAACCCACGCGTCTGTAGCCATGCAGGCGACATCCCGGGCAACCAAAGGATAGAAATTTGAGCCCGCATCATAACCATAGCTATCATCCTATGCCTCGGACATCGGGAACGACCTCCCGAAGCCGTCAACACCCGCCCTAAAAAGCTGAATCACACATGCAAGAACAACAGGAGCGTGAATTCACCCGTCGAACGCTCGAGACTTAGGCGTTTTTTTTGTTTTTTTAGGGGGATAAGCTACCCCACCTAGGTGTGTTGTAGCCTATTGGCAATCATCGTTGAGTCGCATCTGTAGCCTAACAAGGCAATAATATGAGTATCTAAAAAAGTGGCTTAACTTTTTTTTTTCCAAAAGTTGCTTGTATTTTAGATTCCGATTTCGTACTAAAACTCATCTCCAAATACACGCGGTCAAAACACGTTAATGTTTTACGTTATCATTTTGCATCTCGTCCATCTCAAGTCAAAACATTTTTGACCAACGCAATATCCGATCCGATTGCCGCCTCAAACCAACGCATTTCAAAACCTCCGAAAGAAACTGTTTTCATACTCTCATGCAACGCTAATGCACTCTAAACCGGGTCACATCGCAAAATGAATGAACGTAAAAGTGATTACTTGTCAATGTAGGTAAACTATTCGCCAAACAAAAACACGAGACTAATCCGACCAATTCAAAAACTAAGAATCTAAAACAAATATACAAAATATACAAATCCTTATACAAATCGAGGGTAGGAAGGACCCCTAGAAGCCGCGCCGACGACAATCACAATCTCGCAAAGCTGGTCATCTAAACCTAGGTCCTCCAGGTCTATAAGAGGAGACTCACTACCGTCCATCCCCGACAGCATATCTAGGGTAGCTGTCTCGGGAATCCCTCCAACCTCCTCCATAGCACCCGTAGCCTCAGCCTCAGTCTCCATCTCTACCCGTTGCCTAGCCTCACCCTGTGCGGAGGTCTCACCCCGAGACCGAGCCAGCTGCTCCTTCAGGAAGGCGATCTCGTCAGCCCGAGATTGCAGAAGCCATTGTGCCTCAACCTCTCTCGCCTCGAGCTCGGTCACCCGAGTCTCCAACTGCCCCACCATATCCGGGACATCCGCAAATACATTTAAACATTAGGAAAATACGCCAACAACCTAGAAAACCACCTTAGTCACGTAAACTCACCGATCGAGGCCCCGAAGTGTCACGGGAAACCCTCGAGGCATAGGCCCAAAAGCAGTTGGCGGCCTGCCACAACCGCTGATGGCAAGCTGATGAAACCTGAAAGATGAAACCATAGAAGTTAGGTAAATCGACTCTAATTCTTAGAACCCAAGCGAAGAACGAAAACCAAAAACTCATCCGGTACACCCGGTCACGCCATTCTTTCCCGACATCAATTTCCTCGGCAGAAAACGGAGGGAGAGGCTCGGTGAAGGGTATCCCAGCCGCATCTACCCTAAGCAGTGTCAGGGGAAAATCTAGGGGCTGGATTTCATCAGCCGGGTCGGCCAGCTGAGAAGACAACGGATTGGTCGGTCAGATGGCGAAGAAACAATAAACCGTAAAGCAAACCTAGAACCAAAATTAGAACCTTACCACGAGGCAATACCAAGCTAACCGCCGGGTGACGTGAGACAGATAGGAGGCACCAGGCACCAAGAGTGTATCACCTCCCTCTCCGTCCCTATCCTTGAGGACCTCCACGGCAGTCGGTGGTCTGAACATGGTCCGGGGAGGATCAATCGGCACCCTGAAATCGTCATATAGGCACTGATGCACCAACCGCTCGCCAACGTACCAGACTGGGCGAAACAACGCAGGAAGGAGCATCCTCCTATAACTCCTAGGCCTCAGCTCCGCGGCCACATACTCCGGCACGCCTTCATAATCGGCCCAAGGGCGGGCCACAAACTACACAAACAAAACCAACATCCTAGTAAATCCCGAACCTTGGGGGCTATTGAGCAAAATAACCCATAAAAAAAGAAAACAAAAAAGAAGAAAACTTACATCTTCAATGCGTAGCTTGTTAACTAACGCATTCTCCGTCGGGTAGTGGCTGATCGTGCTCTTAGGCTGAGCCAGCCTCCACTCGATTCCCACTGGGAATCTCTTCGGGTGCACCCGCACCGTCTTAGGAGCCAAACACGGGAAGTAGGAGTAGATCCAAGCTTGCAACAAACCCCTAATACACTTAGAAACACTAAGCCAAAGCCAAGCAGAATTCGAAATACAAAGAAGAGAATAGTAGCTAACCTCCAGTATAAGGCCCGGACCCACAATGGGCACAGCCGAGGCCGACTCTATCACCAGCGGCCTCACCATGACTTGCAGGCAGCGAGTCATCTCCGCGAAAGCCGCGGTCACCCAATCGTAACGACCCAGCTGAGCCAGGTCCTCTAGGAAAGGCAGGATCCTGGTACTAAACCTCTCGCCTTTATTCGAAAAATGGGTCGACCCTAGGAAATACCACAACCATAGTCGGGCATCTTCCTCCGGCGTGTTGGGTTCCCGACCCTCCAACACCGCTACTCGCTCGAAGTGGTCGGTGATATAAGAACTCACCAAAGCATGAGGCATACTATATGCCTCACGCGGTAGACAATCCTCGATGAGGCCCCGCACCTCATCACTATCTAGACTAGGGCCTTCGGCGGCCCACCTAATCCTATTCGGACCCCATGGTAGACCTCTAATCATCCTAAAATCCTCTAGGGTCATCCCGACCTCCTCAAAAGCCATGTGGAAGGTCGAAGTAGTATCGTGGAAGCGATCTATCATCGCTCTAATCACCATAAGGTTGCACTTAGTCTTGCAACCCTCCAATCTACCCCACTGCTCAACTACGGGACCTAGAGCGGTCCCTGCGATAATTCCCTTTACCGCGGGAGTCAGCTTCTGATAAACCTCAAGAGACGCAGTAAAGCCCGAGAAAGTCCTCATAGGACCTCGGGGCTGCAAACCGAAACAATACAAGCATAAACAAAACTAGCTTAGCCTAAGCCAAAAAATCCAAAACATAGTTGTTCAACACAAAAAAGACACTCACCAGACCGCGCATGATGCGATGGGAAATGTGACGGTCAAGGTGGAACGTCAGCTGATGAGCATCCCAGTCCCGAGCCCACTCGGGATCTTCGTAAACAACCTCCTCGTTCTCCGATACAGGAACCGAAACGTGAGCCCTCCTAGCAACCGTCTCCGGAAGCTTACGCTTCTTCACCTAATCGAAATCAGCCTCATTAATAGTCTCGGGATCGTGACGCTGGGACGAGATACTCCTATGTCTCCTACGAATCCCTCGGGGAGTCTGCGAACTAGCCCCAACAACCTCCTCACCAGCACTAGCACTAGCACTAGCACCAACCGAGGAAGTTCCCTCGGGATGCTCGGTATCATCTCTAGCTGTAAACAAAATCAAAAACAAAAAAACATAACCCTAGTCAGGCTAAATCAGCTTAAACAGGTCAAAATAGGGGCAAAATTTTGGATAAAGATATCAAAATTCCGCGAAAGCTGTTAGCACCCATTTTCGATCCCGGTCACAATGGAAGTGGTTTCAGGAAAATCCGGCATCGTTACGACACCTTTTGGTCCATCTTGAGACACACAAAACCTTACGGAGAGGCCTAGGAGCCATCCTAGCCCATAAGAACCGACAAGGAAGCTACCCACATCCTCACAAACACTATTTGAACGAGATTATGCAAAAAAAAACGGGAATAATCGAGAAACGATCCTTAACCCTAGCATTACAAACACATTCCCTTAAGGAGCGATCATCGCACCTCGAGAACCTATATCAAGCTTATGACTGAGAAGTTCATGAATGCAAAGGACTTGACAATTATTGCGTCCCACATACGCAGTGCCTTTGCTTTCTGTATGCTGCACCGATACGCCTTTGAGAGGCGGATAAAGGCTGACTCCTGCATGGGTCAGATTCGGCTAATCGGTATAGTAGACCAGATGGAGACAGGTCACAGCCCAGCTTGGTTGGTAACCGGGGAAATTATTATGGGCCTTGACGCTCAGAAGGTTGATCCAGGTCGACAATTGACGGGCAAAATTTGTTTTCTGCAGGTACACGTCTCGCGATTTTTTATATTTTTTATATTTTTTTCGGAATCATGGTACAGAAGGGTCACTCGATCGAGTAGACCTGACACTCGATCGAGTTCCCTTGACGAGGGCTTCCCTGCCTGTTTTTAGGGGGGTCACTCGATCGAGTCAACATTGCACTCGATCGAGTGCCCTCTGGCGAAGACTTATAAGCTTTGTTCTGTCAGGTGTGGCTGTACGAGAGACTGTCAATCATGGAGCCTCCCCTGGACGTTCTTAGGTATCCTAGCAGCCACGCTAGCTCGAGAAAGCGGCATATAATTCCGAGTCACGACATAAACCGGACTTACTGGGACGATGAGCTTAAATTCCACAGAGGTCCTCTGTTTATGTGGAACGTCGCTTGGTGGTTCCTCTCCAGATTGACTGTGTTAGCCAAGAGGGATCGGGCTCGGTACCTGGTGGTCCTGTTACTTGATTGGACCGTTCATATTTACCCGTACCGTATTCTGAGGCAGTTCGGTTGGACTCAAAGGATCTCTGAGACTGAGGCCATCATCAGCGTTCCACTCCAATTGACGGGCGCGATGTGCAATACATGGTTACAACGGTGGCATACCCGTGTCATTTGGTGTAATAACCCGTTCTGCTTACACACGATAATACTAGTTATCATGATAATGATTCATATTAGAAGAGATGCTCATTCACAAGGGAGTTGTATGTGTTGTGCTATATTAGGTCGGTAGCAAACTTCGGGACGAAGTTCTCATAAGGAGGGTAGATTATAATACTCGCCATGTATTACTAGTGTTTACTGTATAATTTGGGTCTCGTTATAGGTTGTAGAATATATAATTGGTTGACCCGTTTAACTTAACCCATTTTACGATGTCCGTCTCTTATGTCTATCGGGTCTCAATAGTGTCCTTCCTTATATAGCTGTTATCCCGTCTCTTTTAGCCCGTCTCCAATACCCGATTAGCATAACTCATTTCTTATATAAGTAATATACTCGTATTTAAGTTTCTTATACACGTATTTTAACACCCAAACTAATATCAAAAAAAAGAAAAGAAAACAAAGCACTAAACTCCTAATACCAAAACAAATAAACACACTAACCTATCCTAATACCCTAACACTACACAACTGATCACTACGCCTCTTTCATTCATCTTATACCACCGAAACTCCTCCTTTATTCCTTGCGTCCCATCACCATCAAGCTCCTTCACCCATCCTCGGCCTTCTACCTGTTCTCTTGTACCTCTTTACGATTGGCAGGTTATTACCGTTATTGCGTCGGGTCGTCAAGTTATTGTCATATTGTTGTGGGTGTCAGGCTTTATTGTTTCTTTTGTCGTATGTTACTGCTATGTCGGTACCTTGTCATGGTTGTTGGCTATGGGTGCCGCCATTATTGGACCTTTGTGGTACCGAGGTCAAGGACTCTAGGTAAATTGATGTTGCGCTAAAGAGGAGCTGTTGTTATTGTTGGTGTCGGTGTAGGTTAATTATGGAGGCTGCTAGTTATGTACGTAGGGTGTGCTGGGTTGGGTTGTACGTAGGTTAATTATGGAGGCTGCTAGTCAGAGGAGGCCCGTAAGGCCTTGAAGGTCGATGAGGCCTTCAACTTGGTTCGTCGGAGACGGCGAAGGATAACAGGGGTTTCTACGATGAAGGGAAGACTCCTGCTACTTTGGTTCGACTAGAGTCGGATCTTAAGTAAAAAACTAAGATTCGAGCTAAGGATGTTGGTGCTAGAGGCGTGTGGGGGTGACTGAGCCCCCAGACTGACTTGGAGAAGAGGCTTGGGCCAAGACTGGCGCCAAGGACAGACTGGGCCCGCACGATAGGTTGACCGAACATGTGAGCGCATGACTGACAAGGCTAATGTCGTATCACCTTAATCAAAATAATCCTAACGAACAACTAACAGGTAGATAGCAGTAAGTAAGGGTCGAATCCACAGAGAGACGGATGAAAATCGCTAATTATCTAATAATTGATTCTAAACTATTTAAATTCCGGTTTGTTGAATTGTTATCTAAACTAATGCAATAATATAAACTAAGAGGTTCTAACAATATTAAAAGGATCTAGGATTTTCCGGTTCACTATGCAATTAAATTGGGTAAAGTTAATTAATCATTCAATCAATCAATCAAAGTTATTTAGGGCAAAGACACGGCCTCTCGGATCTTATGTCAACCTTAGGATAGATTCTGACGGGTTCTCGCAACTTAACAGATTATCCTACCCACTTACTTGTAAGTCTACCCTTACCAGGCTTTCGATCTTAGGTTCGGGTTCCTAAACATTCAACTAGTTCAACGTCTCAAACTAATCAAACAATAATACGAGACAAGTAGTAAGACAATAATAAATGAATGATCAATCAAACAAATAATTAAACTAACATCCCCAATTCAATTAACATAGATCCCCTTCAACCCTAGATGAATAACATAGCTACTCATAATAAACGATAAAGCAATAAAAGAATTAAGCATAATAACGAACAATATGAAAATAAGATAATAAGAAAAGATACCAATTACGTAGAACTGAAAGATTAACGATCTAAAAGTATGGCTACAAACTTGAAGAATTCTAATGCTAATAAAAAGTCTAAACTAAACTAATGGATATGAAAGTGTCTTATTAAATCTAAACTAATGAATATGAAATTGTAAACTAAAACTATTGAATGAGAAAATGTTCATAAATCTAACCCAATGAGGGTATATATACTAATAATATGGAGTCTAGCATCTTCTCTTTTCCTAAATAATTAGGAAAAACTAATAAGCTAAGAATATCACGTATTAGAAGAGTTATGGTAAGTTACGAAGTCTAAAAACTGAAAATCACGTGAAACAGCTTCAAACCGATCGGTTTGGGCCTGAACCGACCGGTTCAAGGTCGTCCCGACCGGTTTGGGTTCGTCCCGACCGGTTCGGGTTTCTCTGCACTGCGCGACGAATTTGAAATGCTTGTTGTTTCTTTGTTACTTATCGGATTTGGACATGTGATGTACCGTTGGAAAGCTAAGAGCAAGAGCTTTCTAAAATCAGATCAATCAGAGTTGTAGAACTCAAGATATTCACGTTTGAAGTTGACCCTTGCTTTAGCGATCACTCTTTCTTCTTGATTTGCATTTGTTTGAGCTTTCCAACTTATTTCTTTGTCGTTTCTTATTGTTTATTCACTTCACGTCCTTCTTCAAGTATTCACTTAGTATTCTCTAACTTTGATCACTTCTTTCTTGTGGATTTCATGGCTCGACTCTCGTCATTGTCCAAAATATAACTCAATCGCCTTCATTTGTTTCGTTTCCTACAAAATGTAAACAAAATACCCGGCATAACAAAGAAGAATAAAAAGCTAGAAAAACGACTCCTAGGACACAAAAAACGAACCAATATAAAGGAAAAGTTGACGTTAAAATATATACGAAATGAGTTCATCAAATCTCCCCAAACCAAACCTTTGCTTGTCCCTAAGCAAAGCAATCATCAAAGAATATGGACAAGACTTAAAATAACGGCTCAGAACTAATTATCAACACGAATCCCAACATCGAATACTCCAACAAGCGAATGACACCTAGGCTAAAGAAACGAATTCTATAGCAAAGATGAAGAGTAGAGAATTCCAAAGATCAAGCTCCAATCAATATTCAAATGTCAAACTTTTAATCTTGCATAACCTTCTATGTCGAGATTTCTCACGGTTTACACTCAGCACCCAATAAGGGCAATATTGTGAGTTTATGTAGAATCGGAAATACAAAAACCTCACCTAACTGCGACTTATAAGAACATGTATGCAATCTAACATGATATCAATCTCTACCAACCGTACATACACATTCAATCGGACCAAGACACATGCCGATGACTTACATATGGATAACGTGAGGGTAATTGGGTAAGAAGGGGCAAAACGATTTGGATATGTGGAGGTAAAAGTCAAGCTAGTACAACCGTAACCAAACTAAACTCATTCCATTCTTAACCAACTTCAATCAAAGGAATTACAAGTAGTACCAAGCACCTTATTTTCAACTTTTCATAACCGACTTCGCACCAACAACTACGAAAACAGAGCGATCAATTCTTTTCTCATAGCTAAAACATATTCCTTCTCTTGTTTCACTTTTTTTTTCTTTTTTTTTTCAACTATCGTCTTTCTTTTTCTTTTCTTTCATTGATTTTTTTTTTCAATCATTCATCATTTTTTTTCAATTCCCTTCTCCAATCAACATGACATAGTACCAAATTTCACCCAAAAAAAACAATTTCGTCTAATTAACCAAACTAGTTTGACTAGGGTTGGCAAATATGACATGTAGTTAATAAACAGGTCAAAACAGGTCAAATTATGGCTATGTGGAGTTCATGGGAATTAGATAAAAGAAAGGGGATTACCTCTTTTACATATGTCACAATCACAAACCGAATGCATTCATGTATTTAAGAGACGAATGTCATGCTTATGCAATTTGATGTTACATGTCTCGTAAGGAGTACTACTATCAACCTATATGAAACTGATCATGGATGTCATCAGTTTAGGCTCTAAGTCTCACAATATAAGTAGCTTACTCGACAACATGTCAATTTACTCATTTGGCATTCAAAACATAATTAGTGACAAGATCAAAGAAATCCCAAACTCAAATAACGGGAAATAAGTGTCATTCACAAGAAAGAGCAAAGAACTAGGGAAAAGCATGCGACAAACGCAATGTCATCATCGCCGACACGACTCTATACTAAAATACACAAATAATCGAAAAAAATATAAATAAATAAAAAGCGTTTATTTTTTTATTTTTTAAACTAAAACACACCCAAAAGAAAAATACACAAAACACAAAATACAAAACACAAAATGTCCCCCCAAACCAAATTACACAATGTCCTCAATGTGAACCAAAATAAATAAAATATGACAAAAATATAACGGGTAAAGGAAGACAAACAAAGAAGACGAAAAATATCTTTAAAAAAAAGGCGAAAAAAAGAGAATAAGGGAGAAATAAGGGAAGGTACCGACAATATAAATATGTTGCAAACAATTTTTCCCCCAAACCAGCAACAAACACGGGGGATAAGAATCAGACTCATAACCATCAGTATCAAAATCATAGCAGTTCAAGGCTCGCAGGAGTAGATCAAATGCCTGCGCATGTGCTAAACAGAAGCATAAGTAGCACCAAGATACAGATAAGACATCATATAAAATCAATGTTAGGGATCGTCTTAGTCTATCAAACGAGCTGGGCCAATCCTGAACAAGGTGGTCATAGTATATAAGAAGATTAAGACTGCTAATAGGCGGCTCGTAAGGCAAGACGACATACACACCAAATTTCTCAAATTTCCTCCAAGGCTTATCATCGAGTATAAATTGTACAAGAGAATAGTTAGAACTCTCAAAATCAGTCAAAACATCAATCTTACTTGCCTCGCTTTCTTTAGGAAGGTGGTCTAAATCTGACAAGTCCAAACTCAAACAAATTTGCTTCAAAGAATTATCACAATCCTCCTCATAAATCATAAGCTCGAACAAAGGGTCAAGAGATATCTGATCAAGACAATTAATGGGTGAAAGAGATTCGTCCTCAATATAGGAGAAAAACTTAAATTTCTCTAAAATGGGTTTCTCAAATAAATCACTCTCGATATCCCATCTATCCATATTTTTCCCACTTAAGGAATCATCAAAAAGTGTATTCTCCTTTTCCCTTCGATTTTTCCTCTCTGGCTTAAGATCTTCTCTTTTATTCAATTCCTTCTCCAAGATCTCATAATTGAAATCAAATGACACTCCCTCAAAATCACACAAATCAAAATCTTTAATGTTGTCCTCAATTGAAAGAGCAATATTTAGAACATCCAAACACACATTATCCTCAAAAAACACACATTCCAACTCAACGGTATTAACATTCACAAAGTCGGGGGAAGGTTGAATTAAGGTGTTTGGTAGTTGGTTTAAAGAAGGGTGAGATAGTTCACAAGGATTAAATTCATGGAAATCGACATAATGCATCATATTATCTTTCATGGTGGAGTGGGGAACTTGGATAAATTGAACATTATACACATCATCATCATCTTCATCATCAATTATGTTCACAGGAGATGAAGATAGAACACTTACCTGAAGGTTATTTGCTACTTCCGTAGGCGAACCCGAATGACTTTGTTGCTTTTCCTCTGCTAATTGGGTAAGAGCTAGCAGCTGACCTTTTAGAGTCTCTTGATTTTGTAGAAGTTGCGAGAACTGTAGCATCAAAGCCTTGATTTCCGCCATTTCATTATTCCACCTCATCTCTGACTCAGAACTGTTTCGGGCTAAATATTTAAGGAGTTCCCATCGCTCCTCATAAGGCATATAATTAAACATCCCATCGCAGTTTGACTCAATATTATCCCGTCTCTCATCATCCACACCATCATAAATCATATGACACATCTCCCAAATGTCAACATGATAGCCACTTTGATAAATAAAAGACTCAAGTCTTTCCCAATAAATATGCAGTGACTCATGATTAAATTGAGAAATTGGAAGATAGTCATAATGGTGAGACAAATAAAAAAAATATAAGTATAAACGAAATAATATATATATATATATACAAAATAATCTGGACCCCAAAACAAATAATAAGCAATAACACAAAACCGGCTTCCCGGCAACGACGCCAAAATTGACAACGCTAATGTCGTATCACCTTAATCAAAATAATCTTAACGAACAACTAACAGGTAGATAGCAGTTAAGTAAGGGTCGAATCCACAGAGAGACGGATGAAAATCGCTAATTATCTAATAATTGATTCTAAACTATTTAAATTCCGGTTTGTTGAATTGTTATCTAAACTAATGCAATAATATAAACTAAGAGGTTCTAACAATATTAAAAGGATCTAGGATTTTCCGGTTCACTATGCAATTAAATTGGGTAAAGTTAATTAATCATTCAATCAATCAATCAAAGTTATTTAGGGCAAAGACACGGCCTCTCGGATCTTATGTCAACCTTAGGATAGATTCTGACGGGCTCTCGCAACTTACCAGATTATCCTACCCACTTACTTGTAAGTCTACCCTTACCAGGCTTTCGATCTTAGGTTCGGGTTCCTAAACATTCAACTAGTTTAACGTCTCAAACTAATCAAACAATAATACGAGACAAGTAGTAAGACAATAACATATGAATGATCAATCAAACAAATAATTAAACTAACATCCCCAATTCAATTAACATAGATCCCCTTCAACCCTAGATGAATAACTTAGCTACTCATAATAAACGATAAAGCAATAAAAGAATTAAGCATAATAACGAAAATTATGAAAATAAGATAATAAGAAAAGATACCAATTACGTAGAATTGAAAGATTAACGATCTAAAAGTATGGCTACAAACTTGAAGAATTCTAATGCTAATAAAAAGTCTAAACTAAACTAATGGATATGAAAGTGTCTTATTAAATCTAAACTAATGAATATGAAATTGTAAACTAAAACTATTGAATGAGAAAGTGTTCATAAATCTAACCCAATGAGGGTATATATACTAATAATATGGAGTCTAGCATCTTCTCCTTTCCTAAATAATTAGGAAAAACTAATAAGCTAAGAATATCACGTATTAGAAGAGTTATGGTGAGTTACAAAGTCTAAAAACTGAAAATCACGTGAAACAGCTTCAAACCGATCGGTTTGGGCCTGAACCGACCGGTTCAAGGTCGTCCCGACCGGTTTGGGTTCGTCCCGACCGGTTCGGGTTTCTCTACACTGCGCGACGAATTTGAAATGCTTGCTGTTTCTTTGTTACTTATCGGATTTGGACATGTGATGTACCGTTGGAAAGCTAAGAGCAAGAGCTTTCTAAAATCAGATCAATCAGAGTTGTAGAACTTAAGATATTCACGTTTGAAGTTGACCCTTGCTTTAGCGATAACTCTTTCTTCTTGATTTGCATTTGTTTGAGCTTTCCAACTTATTTCTTTGTCGTTTCTTATTGTTTATTCACTTCACGTCCTTCTTCAAGTATTCACTTAGTATTCTCCAACTTTTATCACTTCTTTCTTGTGGATTTCATGGCTCGACTCTCGTCATTGTTCAAAATATAACTCAATCGCCTTCATTTGTTTTGTTTCCTACAAAATATAAACAAAATACCCGGCATAACAAAGAAGAATAAAAAGCTAGAAAAACGACTCCCAGGACACATAAAACGAACCAAAATAAAGGAAAAGTTGACGTTAAAATATATACGAAATGAGTTCATCAAATCCCCCCAAACCAAACCTTTGCTTGTCCCTAAGCAAAGCAATCATCAAAGAATATGGACAAGACTTAAAATAACGGCTCAGAACTAATTATCAACACGAATCCCAACATCGAATACTCCAATAAGCGAAAGACACCTAGGCTAAAGAAACGAATTCTATAGCAAAGATGAAGAGTAGAGAATTCCAAAGATCAAGCTCCAATCAATATTCAAATGCCAAACTTTTAATCTTGCATAACCTTCTATGTCGAGATTTCTCACGGTTTACACTAAGCACTCAATAAGGGCAATATTGTGAGTTTATGTAGAATCGGAAAGACAAAACACTCATCTAACTGCGACTTATAAGAACATGTATGCAATCTAACATGATATCAATCTCTACCAACCGTACATACACATTCAATCGGACCAAGACACATGCCGATGACTTACATATGGATAACGTGAGGGTAATTGGGTAAGAAGGGGCAAAACGATTTGGATATGTGGAGGTAAAAGTCAAGCTAGTACAACCGTAACCAAACTAAACTCATTCCATTCTTAACCAACTTCAATCAAAGGAATTACAAGTAGTACCAAGCACCTTATTTTCAACTTTTCATAACCGACTTCGCACCAACAACTACGAAAACAGAGCGATCAATTCTTTTCCCATAGCTAAAACACATTCCTTCTCTTGTTTCACTTTTTTTTTCCTTTTTTTTTTCAACTATCGTCTTTCTTTTTCTTTTCTTTCATTGATTTTTTTTTTTCAATCATTCATCATTTTTTTTTTCAATTCCCTTCTCCAATCAACATGACATAGTACCAAATTTCACCCAAAAAAAACAATTTCGTCTAATTAACCAAACTAGTTTGACTAGGGTTGACAAATATGACATGTAGTTAATAAACGGGTCAAAACAGGTCAAATTATGGCTATGTGGAGTTCATGAGAATTAGATAAAAGAAAGGGGATTGCCTCTTTTACATATGTCACAATCACAAACCGAATGCATACAGGTATTTAAGAGAAAAATGTCATGCTTATGCAATTTGATGTTACATGTCTCGTAAAGAGTACTACTCTCAACCTATATGAAACTGATCATGGATGTCATCAGTTTAGGCTCTAAGTCTCACAATATAAGTAGCTTACTCGACAACAGGTCAATTTACTCATTAGGCATTCAAAGCATAATTAACGACAAGATCAAAGCAATCCCAAACTCAAATAACGGGAAATAAGTGTCATTCACAAGAAAGAGCAAAGAACTAGGGAAAAGCATGCGACAAACGCAATGTCATCATCGCCGACACGACTCTATACTAAAATACACAAAAAATCGAAAAAATATAAATAAATAAAAAACATTTATTTTTTTATTTTTTAAACTAAAACACACCCAAAAGAAAAATACATAAAATACAAAACACAAAATATCCCCCCAAACCAAATTACACAATGTCCTCATTGTGAACCAAAATAAATAAAATAGGACAAAAATATAACGGGTAAAGGAAGACAAACAAAGAAGACGAAAAATATCTTTAAAAAAAAGGCGAAAAAAATAAAATAAGGGAGAAATAAGGGAAGGTACCGACAATATAAATATGTTGCAAATAATTTTTCCCTCAAACCTGTAACAAACACGGGGGATAAGAATCAGACTCATAACCATCAATATCAAAATCATAACAGTTCAAGGCTCGCAGGAGTAGATCAAATGCCTGCGCATGTGCTAAACAGAAGCATAAGTAGCACCAAGATACAAATAAGACATCATATAAAATCAATGTTAGGGATCGTCTTAGTCTATCAAACGAGCTGGGCCAATCCTGAACAAGGTGGTCATAGTATATAAGAAGATTAAGACTGCTAATAGGCGGCTCGTAAGGCAAGACGACATACACATCAAATTTCTCAAATTTCCCCCAAGGCTTATCATCGAGTATAAATTGTACAAGAGAATAGTTAGAACTCTCAAAATCAGTCAAAACATCAATCTTACTTGCCTCGCTTTCTTTAGGAAGGTGGTCTAAATCTGACAAGTCCAAACTCAAACAAATTTGCTTCAAAGAATAATCACAATCCTCCTCATAAATCATAAGCTCAAACAAAGGGTCAAGAGATATCTGATCAAGACAATTAATGGGTGAAAGAGATTCGTCCTCAATATAGGAGAAAAACTTAAATTTCTCTAAAATGGGTTTCTCAAATAAATCACTCTCGATATCCCATCTATCCATATTTTTCCCACTTAAGGAATCATCAAAAAGTGTATTCTCCTTTTCCCTTCGATTTTTCCTCTCTGGCTTAAGATCTTCTCTTTTATTCAATTCCTTCTCCAAGATCTCATAATTGAAATCAAATGACACTCCCTCAAAATCACACAAATCAAAATCTTTAATGTTGTCCTCAATTGAAAGAGCAATATTTAGAACATCCAAACACACATTATCGTCAAAAAACACACATTCCAACTCAACGACATTAACATTCACAAAGTCGGGGGAAGGTTGAATTAAGGTGTTTGGTAGTTGGTTTAAAGAAGGGTGAGATAGTTCACAAGGAATAAATTCATGGAAATCGACATAATGCATCATATTATCTTTCATGGGGGAGTGGGTAACTTGGATAGATTTAACATTATACACATCATCATCATCTTCATCATCAATTATGTTCACAGGAGATGAAGATAGAACACTTACCTGAAGGTTATTTGCTACTTCCGTCGGCGAACCCGATTGACTTTGTTGCTTTTCCTCTGCTAATTGGGTAAGAGCTAGCAGCTGACCTTTTAGAGTCTCTTGATTTTGTAGAAGTTGCGTGAACTGTAGCATCAAAGCCTTGATTTCCGCCATTTCATTATTCCACCTCATCTCTGACTCAGAACTGTTTCGGGCTAAATATTTAAGGAGATCCCATCGCTCCTCATAAGGCATATAATTAAACATCCCATCGCAGTTTGACTCAATATTATCCCGTCTCTCATCATCCACACCATCATAAATCATATAACACATCTCCCAAATGTCAACATGATAGCCACTTTGATAAATAAAAGACTCAAGGCTTTCCCAATAAATATGCAGTGACTCATGATTAAATTGAGGAAAATAGAAGATAGTCATAATGGTGAGACAAATAAATAAAATATAAGTATATACGAAATAAAATATATATATATATATATACACACAAAATAATCTGGAACCCAAAACAAATAATAAGCAATAATACAAAACCGTCTCCCCGGCAACGACGCCAAAATTGACAAGGCTAAGGTCGTATCACCTTAATCAAAATAATCCTAACGAACAACTAACAGGTAGATAGCAGTAAGTAAGGGTCGAATCCACAGAGAGACGGATGAAAATCGATAATTATCTAATAATTGATTCTAAACTATTTAAATTCCGGTTTGTTGAATTGTTATCTAAACTAATGCAATAATATAAACTAAGAGGTTCTAACAATATTAAAAGGATCTAGGATTTTCCGGTTCACTATGCAATTAAATTGGGTAAAGTTAATTAATCATTCAATCAATCAATCAAAGTTATTTAGGGCAAAGACACGGCCTCTCGGATCTTATGTCAACCTTAGGATAGATTCTGACGGGTTCTCGCAACTTAACAGATTATCCTACCCACTTACTTGTAAGTCTACCCTTACCAGGCTTTCGATCTTAGGTTCGGGTTCCTAAACATTCAACTAGTTCAACGTCTCAAACTAATCAAACAATAATACGAGACAAGTAGTAAGACAATAATAAATGAATGATCAATCAAACAAATAATTAAACTAACATCCCCAATTCAATTAACATAGATCCCCTTCAACCCTAGATGAATAACATAGCTACTCATAATAAACGATAAAGCAATAAAAGAATTAAGCATAATAACGAACAATATGAAAATAAGATAATAAGAAAAGATACCAATTACGTAGAACTGAAAGATTAACGATCTAAAAGTATGGCTACAAACTTGAAGAATTCTAATGCTAATAAAAAGTCTAAACTAAACTAATGGATATGAAAGTGTCTTATTAAATCTAAACTAATGAATATGAAATTGTAAACTAAAACTATTGAATGAGAAAATGTTCATAAATCTAACCCAATGAGGGTATATATACTAATAATATGGAGTCTAGCATCTTCTCTTTTCCTAAATAATTAGGAAAAACTAATAAGCTAAGAATATCACGTATTAGAAGAGTTATGGTAAGTTACGAAGTCTAAAAACTGAAAATCACGTGAAACAGCTTCAAACCGATCGGTTTGGGCCTGAACCGACCGGTTTGGGTTCGTCCCGACCGGTTCGGGTTTCTCTGCACTGCGCAACGAATTTGAAATGCTTGTTGTTTCTTTGTTACTTATCGGATTTGGACATGTGATGTACCGTTGGAAAGCTAAGAGCAAGAGCTTTCTAAAATCAGATCAATCAGAGTTGTAGAACTCAAGATATTCACGTTTGAAGTTGACCCTTGCTTTAGCGATCACCCTTTCTTCTTGATTTGCATTTGTTTGAGCTTTCCAACTTATTTCTTTGTCGTTTCTTATTGTTTATTCACTTCACGTCCTTCTTCAAGTATTCACTTAGTATTCTCTAACTTTGATCACTTCTTTCTTGTGGATTTCATGGCTCGACTCTCGTCATTGTCCAAAATATAACTCAATCGCCTTCATTTGTTTCGTTTCCTACAAAATGTAAACAAAATACCCGGCATAACAAAGAAGAATAAAAAGCTAGAAAAACGACTCCTAGGACACAAAAAACGAACCAATATAAAGGAAAAGTTGACGTTAAAATATATACGAAATGAGTTCATCAAATCTCCCCAAACCAAACCTTTGCTTGTCCCTAAGCAAAGCAATCATCAAAGAATATGGACAAGACTTAAAATAACGGCTCAGAACTAATTATCAACACGAATCCCAACATCGAATACTCCAACAAGCGAATGACACCTAGGCTAAAGAAACGAATTCTATAGCAAAGATGAAGAGTAGAGAATTCCAAAGATCAAGCTCCAATCAATATTCAAATGTCAAACTTTTAATCTTGCATAACCTTCTATGTCGAGATTTCTCACGGTTTACACTCAGCACCCAATAAGGGCAATATTGTGAGTTTATGTAGAATCGGAAATACAAAAACCTCACCTAACTGCGACTTATAAGAACATGTATGCAATCTAACATGATATCAATCTCTACCAACCGTACATACACATTCAATCGGACCAAGACACATGCCGATGACTTACATATGGATAACGTGAGGGTAATTGGGTAAGAAGGGGCAAAACGATTTGGATATGTGGAGGTAAAAGTCAAGCTAGTACAACCGTAACCAAACTAAACTCATTCCATTCTTAACCAACTTCAATCAAAGGAATTACAAGTAGTACCAAGCACCTTATTTTCAACTTTTCATAACCGACTTCGCACCAACAACTACGAAAACAGAGCGATCAATTCTTTTCTCATAGCTAAAACATATTCCTTCTCTTGTTTCACTTTTTTTTTCTTTTTTTTTTCAACTATCGTCTTTTTTTTTCTTTTCTTTCATTGATTTTTTTTTCAATCATTCATCATTTTTTTCAATTCCCTTCTCCAATCAACATGACATAGTACCAAATTTCACCCAAAAAAAACAATTTCGTCTAATTAACCAAACTAGTTTGACTAGGGTTGGCAAATATGACATGTAGTTAATAAACAGGTCAAAACAGGTCAAATTATGGCTATGTGGAGTTCATGGGAATTAGATAAAAGAAAGGGGATTACCTCTTTTACATATGTCACAATCACAAACCGAATGCATTCATGTATTTAAGAGACGAATGTCATGCTTATGCAATTTGATGTTACATGTCTCGTAAGGAGTACTACTATCAACCTATATGAAACTGATCATGGATGTCATCAGTTTAGGCTCTAAGTCTCACAATATAAGTAGCTTACTCGACAACATGTCAATTTACTCATTTGGCATTCAAAACATAATTAGTGACAAGATCAAAGAAATCCCAAACTCAAATAACGGGAAATAAGTGTCATTCACAAGAAAGAGCAAAGAACTAGGGAAAAGCATGCGACAAACGCAATGTCATCATCGCCGACACGACTCTATACTAAAATACACAAATAATCGAAAAAAATATAAATAAATAAAAAACGTTTATTTTTTTATTTTTTAAACTAAAACACACCCAAAAGAAAAATACACAAAACACAAAATACAAAACACAAAATGTCCCCCCAAACCAAATTACACAATGTCCTCAATGTGAACCAAAATAAATAAAATATGACAAAAATATAACGGGTAAAGGAAGACAAACAAAGAAGACGAAAAATATCTTTAAAAAAAAGGCGAAAAAAATAAAATAAGGGAGAAATAAGGGAAGGTACCGACAATATAAATATGTTGCAAACAATTTTTCCCCCAAACCAGCAACAAACACGGGGGATAAGAATCAGACTCATAACCATCAGTATCAAAATCATAGCAGTTCAAGGCTCGCAGGAGTAGATCAAATGCCTGCGCATGTGCTAAACAGAAGCATAAGTAGCACCAAGATACAGATAAGACATCATATAAAATCAATGTTAGGGATCGTCTTAGTCTATCAAACGAGCTGGGCCAATCCTGAACAAGGTGGTCATAGTATATAAGAAGATTAAGACTGCTAATAGGCGGCTCGTAAGGCAAGACGACATACACACCAATTTTCTCAAATTTCCTCCAAGGCTTATCATCGAGTATAAATTGTACAAGAGAATAGTTAGAACTCTCAAAATCAGTCAAAACATCAATCTTACTTGCCTCGCTTTCTTTAGGAAGGTGGTCTAAATCTGACAAGTCCAAACTCAAACAAATTTGCTTCAAAGAATTATCACAATCCTCCTCATAAATCATAAGCTCGAACAAAGGGTCAAGAGATATCTGATCAAGACAATTAATGGGTGAAAGAGATTCGTCCTCAATATAGGAGAAAAACTTAAATTTCTCTAAAATGGGTTTCTCAAATAAATCACTCTCGATATCCCATCTATCCATATTTTTCCCACTTAAGGAATCATCAAAAAGTGTATTCTCCTTTTCCCTTCGATTTTTCCTCTCTGGCTTAAGATCTTCTCTTTTATTCAATTCCTTCTCCAAGATCTCATAATTGAAATCAAATGACACTCCCTCAAAATCACACAAATCAAAATCTTTAATGTTGTCCTCAATTGAAAGAGCAATATTTAGAACATCCAAACACACATTATCCTCAAAAAACACACATTCCAACTCAACGGTATTAACATTCACAAAGTCGGGGGAAGGTTGAATTAAGGTGTTTGGTAGTTGGTTTAAAGAAGGGTGAGATAGTTCACAAGGATTAAATTCATGGAAATCGACATAATGCATCATATTATCTTTCATGGTGGAGTGGGGAACTTGGGATAAATTGAACATTATACACATCATCATCATCTTCATCATCAATTATGTTCACAGGAGATGAAGATAGAACACTTACCTGAAGGTTATTTGCTACTTCCGTAGGCGAACCCGAATGACTTTGTTGCTTTTCCTCTGCTAATTGGGTAAGAGCTAGCAGCTGACCTTTTAGAGTCTCTTGATTTTGTAGAAGTTGCGAGAACTGTAGCATCAAAGCCTTGATTTCCGCCATTTCATTAGTCCACCTCATCTCTGACTCAGAACTGTTTCGGGCTAAATATTTAAGGAGTTCCCATCGCTCCTCATAAGGCATATAATTAAACATCCCATCGCAGTTTGACTCAATATTAGCCCGTCTCTCATCATCCACACCATCATAAATCATATGACACATCTCCCAAATGTCAACATGATAGCCACTTTGATAAATAAAAGACTCAAGTCTTTCCCAATAAATATGCAGTGACTCATGATTAAATTGAGAAAATTGGAAGATAGTCATAATGGTGAGACAAATAAAAAAAATATAAGTATAAACGAAATAATATATATATATATACAAAATAATCTGGACCCCAAAACAAATAATAAGCAATAACACAAAACCGGCTTCCCGGCAACGACGCCAAAATTGACAACGCTAATGTCGTATCACCTTAATCAAAATAATCTTAACGAACAACTAACAGGTAGATAGCAGTTAGTAAGGGTCGAATCCACAGAGAGACGGATGAAAATCGCTAATTATCTAATAATTGATTCTAAACTATTTAAATTCCGGTTTGTTGAATTGTTATCTAAACTAATGCAATAATATAAACTAAGAGGTTCTAACAATATTAAAAGGATCTAGGATTTTCCGGTTCACTATGCAATTAAATTGGGTAAAGTTAATTAATCATTCAATCAATCAATCAAAGTTATTTAGGGCAAAGACACGGCCTCTCGGATCTTATGTCAACCTTAGGATAGATTCTGACGGGCTCTCGCAACTTACCAGATTATCCTACCCACTTACTTGTAAGTCTACCCTTACCAGGCTTTCGATCTTAGGTTCGGGTTCCTAAACATTCAACTAGTTTAACGTCTCAAACTAATCAAACAATAATACGAGACAAGTAGTAAGACAATAACATATGAATGATCAATCAAACAAATAATTAAACTAACATCCCCAATTCAATTAACATAGATCCCCTTCAACCCTAGATGAATAACTTAGCTACTCATAATAAACGATAAAGCAATAAAAGAATTAAGCATAATAACGAAAATTATGAAAATAAGATAATAAGAAAAGATACCAATTACGTAGAATTGAAAGATTAACGATCTAAAAGTATGGCTACAAACTTGAAGAATTCTAATGCTAATAAAAAGTCTAAACTAAACTAATGGATATGAAAGTGTCGTATTAAATCTAAACTAATGAATATGAAATTGTAAACTAAAACTATTGAATGAGAAAGTGTTCATAAATCTAACCCAATGAGGGTATATATACTAATAATATGGAGTCTAGCATCTTCTCCTTTCCTAAATAATTAGGAAAAACTAATAAGCTAAGAATATCACGTATTAGAAGAGTTATGGTGAGTTACGAAGTCTAAAAACTGAAAATCACGTGAAACAGCTTCAAACCGATCGGTTTGGGCCTGAACCGACCGGTTCAAGGTCGTCCCGACCGGTTTGGGTTCGTCCCGACCGGTTCGGGTTTCTCTACACTGCGCGACGAATTTGAAATGCTTGCTGTTTCTTTGTTACTTATCGGATTTGGACATGTGATGTACCGTTGGAAAGCTAAGAGCAAGAGCTTTCTAAAATCAGATCAATCAGAGTTGTAGAACTCAAGATATTCACGTTTGAAGTTGACCCTTGCTTTAGCGATCACTCTTTCTTCTTGATTTGCATTTGTTTGAGCTTTCCAACTTATTTCTTTGTCGTTTCTTATTGTTTATTCACTTCACGTCCTTCTTTAAGTATTCACTTAGTATTCTCCAACTTTTATCACTTCTTTCTTGTGGATTTCATGGCTCGACTCTCGTCATTGTTCAAAATATAACTCAATCGCCTTCATTTGTTTTGTTTCCTACAAAATATAAACAAAATACCCGGCATAACAAAGAAGAATAAAAAGCTAGAAAAACGACTCCTAGGACACATAAAACGAACCAAAATAAAGGAAAAGTTGACGTTAAAATATATACGAAATGAGTTCATCAAATCCCCCCAAACCAAACCTTTGCTTGTCCCTAAGCAAAGCAATCATCAAAGAATATGGACAAGACTTAAAATAACGGCTCAGAACTAATTATCAACACGAATCCCAACATCGAATACTCCAATAAGCGAAAGACACCTAGGCTAAAGAAACGAATTCTATAGCAAAGATGAAGAGTAGAGAATTCCAAAGATCAAGCTCCAATCAATATTCAAATGCCAAACTTTTAATCTTGCATAACCTTCTATGTCGAGATTTCTCACGGTTTACACTAAGCACTCAATAAGGGCAATATTGTGAGTTTATGTAGAATCGGAAAGACAAAACACTCATCTAACTGCGACTTATAAGAACATGTATGCAATCTAACATGATATCAATCTCTACCAACCGTACATACACATTCAATCGGACCAAGACACATGCCGATGACTTACATATGGATAACGTGAGGGTAATTGGGTAAGAAGGGGCAAAACGATTTGGATATGTGGAGGTAAAAGTCAAGCTAGTACAACCGTAACCAAACTAAACTCATTCCATTCTTAACCAACTTCAATCAAAGGAATTACAAGTAGTACCAAGCACCTTATTTTCAACTTTTCATAACCGACTTCGCACCAACAACTACGAAAACAGAGCGATCAATTCTTTTCCCATAGCTAAAACACATTCCTTCTCTTGTTTCACTTTTTTTTTCCTTTTTTTTTTTCAACTATCGTCTTTCTTTTTCTTTTCTTTCATTGATTTTTTTTTTCAATCATTCATCATTTTTTTTTTCAATTCCCTTCTCCAATCAACATGACATAGTACCAAATTTCACCCAAAAAAAACAATTTCGTCTAATTAACCAAACTAGTTTGACTAGGGTTGACAAATATGACATGTAGTTAATAAACGGGTCAAAACAGGTCAAATTATGGCTATGTGGAGTTCATGAGAATTAGATAAAAGAAAGGGGATTGCCTCTTTTACATATGTCACAATCACAAACCGAATGCATACAGGTATTTAAGAGAAAAATGTCATGCTTATGCAATTTGATGTTACATGTCTCGTAAAGAGTACTACTCTCAACCTATATGAAACTGATCATGGATGTCATCAGTTTAGGCTCTAAGTCTCACAATATAAGTAGCTTACTCGACAACAGGTCAATTTACTCATTAGGCATTCAAAGCATAATTAACGACAAGATCAAAGCAATCCCAAACTCAAATAACGGGAAATAAGTGTCATTCACAAGAAAGAGCAAAGAACTAGGGAAAAGCATGCGACAAACGCAATGTCATCATCGCCGACACGACTCTATACTAAAATACACAAAAAATCGAAAAAATATAAATAAATAAAAAACATTTATTTTTTTATTTTTTAAACTAAAACACACCCAAAAGAAAAATACATAAAATACAAAACACAAAATATCCCCCCAAACCAAATTACACAATGTCCTCATTGTGAACCAAAATAAATAAAATAGGACAAAAATATAACGGGTAAAGGAAGACAAACAAAGAAGACGAAAAATATCTTTAAAAAAAAGGCGAAAAAAATAAAATAAGGGAGAAATAAGGGAAGGTACCGACAATATAAATATGTTGCAAATAATTTTTCCCTCAAACCTGTAACAAACACGGGGGATAAGAATCAGACTCATAACCATCAATATCAAAATCATAACAGTTCAAGGCTCGCAGGAGTAGATCAAATGCCTGCGCATGTGCTAAACAGAAGCATAAGTAGCACCAAGATACAAATAAGACATCATATAAAATCAATGTTAGGGATCGTCTTAGTCTATCAAACGAGCTGGGCCAATCCTGAACAAGGTGGTCATAGTATATAAGAAGATTAAGACTGCTAATAGGCGGCTCGTAAGGCAAGACGACATACACATCAAATTTCTCAAATTTCCCCCAAGGCTTATCATCGAGTATAAATTGTACAAGAGAATAGTTAGAACTCTCAAAATCAGTCAAAACATCAATCTTACTTGCCTCGCTTTCTTTAGGAAGGTGGTCTAAATCTGACAAGTCCAAACTCAAACAAATTTGCTTCAAAGAATAATCACAATCCTCCTCATAAATCATAAGCTCAAACAAAGGGTCAAGAGATATCTGATCAAGACAATTAATGGGTGAAAGAGATTCGTCCTCAATATAGGAGAAAAACTTAAATTTCTCTAAAATGGGTTTCTCAAATAAATCACTCTCGATATCCCATCTATCCATATTTTTCCCACTTAAGGAATCATCAAAAAGTGTATTCTCCTTTTCCCTTCGATTTTTCCTCTCTAGCTTAAGATCTTCTCTTTTATTCAATTCCTTCTAGCTCCAAGATCTCATAATTGAAATCAAATGACACTCCCTCAAAATCACACAAATCAAAATCTTTAATGTTGTCCTCAATTGAAAGAGCAATATTTAGAACATCCAAACACACATTATCGTCAAAAAACACACATTCCAACTCAACGACATTAACATTCACAAAGTCGGGGGAAGGTTGAATTAAGGTGTTTGGTAGTTGGTTTAAAGAAGGGTGAGATAGTTCACAAGGAATAAATTCATGGAAATCGACATAATGCATCATATTATCTTTCATGGGGGAGTGGGTAACTTGGATAGATTTAACATTATACACATCATCATCATCTTCATCATCAATTATGTTCACAGGAGATGAAGATAGAACACTTACCTGAAGGTTATTTGCTACTTCCGTCGGCGAACCCGATTGACTTTGTTGCTTTTCCTCTGCTAATTGGGTAAGAGCTAGCAGCTGACCTTTTAGAGTCTCTTGATTTTGTAGAAGTTGCGTGAACTGTAGCATCAAAGCCTTGATTTCCGCCATTTCATTATTCCACCTCATCTCTGACTCAGAACTGTTTCGGGCTAAATATTTAAGGAGATCCCATCGCTCCTCATAAGGCATATAATTAAACATCCCATCGCAGTTTGACTCAATATTATCCCGTCTCTCATCATCCACACCATCATAAATCATATAACACATCTCCCAAATGTCAACATGATAGCCACTTTGATAAATAAAAGACTCAAGGCTTTCCCAATAAATATGCAGTGACTCATGATTAAATTGAGGAAAATAGAAGATAGTCATAATGGTGAGACAAATAAATAAAATATAAGTATATACGAAATAAAATATATATATATATATATACACACACAAAATAATCTGGAACCCAAAACAAATAATAAGCAATAATACAAAACCGTCTCCCCGGCAACGACGCCAAAATTGACAAGGCTAAGGTCGTATCACCTTAATCAAAATAATCCTAACGAACAACTAACAGGTAGATAGCAGTAAGTAAGGGTCGAATCCACAGAGAGACGGATGAAAATCGATAATTATCTAATAATTGATTCTAAACTATTTAAATTCCGGTTTGTTGAATTGTTATCTAAACTAATGCAATAATATAAACTAAGAGGTTCTAACAATATTAAAAGGATCTAGGATTTTCCGGTTCACTATGCAATTAAATTGGGTAAAGTTAATTAATCATTCAATCAATCAATCAAAGTTATTTAGGGCAAAGACACGGCCTCTTGGATCTTATGTCAACCTTAGGATAGATTCTGACGGGCTCTCGCAACTTACCAGATTATCCTACCCACTTACTTGTAAGTCTACCCTTACCAGGCTTTCGATCTTAGGTTCGGGTTCCTAAACATTCAACTAGTTCAACGTCTCAAACTAATCAAACAATAATACGAGACAAGTAGTAAGACAATAACATATGAATGATCAATCAAACAAATAATTAAACTAACATCTCCAATTCAATTAACATAGATCCCCTTCAACCCTAGATGAATAACTTAGCTACTCATAATAAACGATAAAGCAATAAAAGAATTAAGCATGATAACGAACAATATGAAAATAAGATAATAAGAAAAGATACCAATTACGTAGAACTGAAAGATTAACGATCTAAAAGTATGGCTACAAACTTGAAGAATTCTAATGCTAATAAAAAGTCTAAACTAAACTAATGGATATGAAAGTGTCTTATTAAATCTAAACTAATGAATATGAAATTGTAAACTAAAACTATTGAATGAGAAAGTGTTCATAAATCTAACCCAATGAGGGTATATATACTATTAATATAGAGTCTAGCATCTTCTCCTTTCCTAAATAATTAGGAAAAACTAATAAGCTAAGAATATCACGTATTAGAAGAGTTATGGTAAGTTACGAAGTCTAAAAACTGAAAATCACGTGAAACAGCTTCAAACCGATCGGTTTGGGCCTGAACCGACCGGTTCAAGGTCGTCCCGACCGGTTTGGGTTCGTCCCGACCGGTTCGGGTTTCTCTGCACTGCGCGACGAATTTGAAATGCTTGCTGTTTCTTTGTTACTTATCGGATTTGGACATGTGATATACCGTTGGAAAGATAAGAGCAAGAGCTTTCTAAAATCACAAAAGTCAGATCAATCAGAGTTGTAGAACTCAAGATATTCACGTTTGAAGTTGACCCTTGCTTTAGCGATCACTCTTTCTTCTTGATTTGCATTTGTTTGAGCTTTCCAACTTATTTCTTTGTCGTTTCTTATTGTTTATTCACTTCACGTCCTTCTTCAAGTATTCACTTAGTATTCTCTAACTTTTATCACTTCTTTCTTGTGGATTTCATGGCTCGACTCTCGTCATTGTTCAAAATATAACTCAATCGCCTTCATTTGTTTCGTTTCCTACAAAATGTAAACAAAATACCCGGCATAACAAAGAAAAATAAAAAGCTAGAAAAACGACTCCTAGGACACATAAAACGAACCAAAATAAAGGAAAAGTTGACGTTAAAATATATACGAAATGAGTTCATCAAATCCCCCCAAACCAAACCTTTGCTTGTCCCTAAGCAAAGCAATCATCAAAGAATATGGACAAGACTTAAAATAACGGCTCAGAACTAATTATCAACACGAATCCCAACATCGAATACTCCAACAAGCGAATGACACCTAGGCTAAAGAAACGAATTCTATAGCAAAGATGAAGAGTAGAGAATTCCAAAGATCAAGCTCCAATCAATATTCAAATGCCAAACTTTTAATCTTGCATAACCTTCTATGTCGAGATTTCTCACGGTTTACACTAAGCACTCAATAAGGGCAATATTGTGAGTTTATGTAGAATCGGAAAGACAAAACACTCACCTAACTGCGACTTATAAGAACATGTATGCAATCTAACATGATATCAATCTCTACCAACCGTACATACACATTCAATCAGACCAAGACACATGCCGATGACTTACATATGGATAACGTGAAGGTAATTGGGTAAGAAGGGGCAAAACGATTTGGATATGTGGAGGTAAAAGTCAAGCTAGTACAACCGTAACCAAACTAAACTCATTCCATTCTTAACCAACTTCAATCAAAGGAATTACAAGTAGTACCAAGCACCTTATTTTCAACTTTTCATAACCGACTTCGCACCAACAACTACGAAAACAGAGCGATCAATTCTTTTCTCATAGCTAAAACACATTCCTTCTCTTGTTTCACTTTTTTTTTCTTTTTTTTTTCAACTATCGTCTTTCTTTTTCTTTTCTTTCATTGATTTTTCTTTCAATCATTCATCATTTTTTTTTCAATTCCCTTCTCCAATCAACATGACATAGTACCAAATTTCACCCAAAAAAACAATTTCGTCTAATTAACCAAACTAGTTTGACTAGGGTTGGCAAATATGACATGTACTTAATAAACGGGTCAAAACAGGTCAAATTATGGCTATGTGGAGTTCATGGGAATTAGATAAAAGAAAGGGGATTGCCTCTTTTACATATGTCACAATCACAAACCGAATGCATACAGGTATTTACGAGACGAATGTCATGCTTATGCAATTTGATGTTACATGTCTCGTAAGGAGTACTACTCTTAACCTATATGAAACTGATCATAGATGTCATCAGTTTAGGCTCTAAGTCTCACAATATAAGTAGCTTACTCGACAACTGGTCAATTTACTCATTTGGCATTCAAAACATAATTAACGACAAGATCAAAGAAATCCCAAACTCAAATAACGGGAAATAAGTGTCATTCACAAGAAAGAGCAAAGAACTAGGGAAAAGCATGCGACAAACGTAATGTCATCATCGCCGACACGACTCTATACTAAAATACACAAAAAATCGAAAAAATATAAATAAATAAAAAACGTTTTTTTTTTTTTATTTTTTAAACTAAAACACACCCAAAAGAAAAATACACAAAATACAAAACACAAAATATCCCCCCAAACCAAATTACACAATGTCCTCATTGTGAACCAAAATAAATAAAATAGGACAAAAATATAACGGGTAAAGGAAGACAAACAAAGAAGACGAAAAATATCTTTAAAAAAAAGGCGAAAAAAATAAAATAAGGGAGAAATAAGGGAAGGTACCGACAATATAAATATGTTGCAAATAATTTTTCCCTCAAACCTGTAACTAACACGGGGGATAAGAATTAGACTCATAACCATCAATATCAAAATCATAACAGTTCAAGGCTCGCAGGAGTAGATCAAATGCCTGCGCATGTGCTAAACAGAAGCATAAGTAGCACCAAGATACAAATAAGACATCATATAAAATCAATGTTAGGGATCGTCTTAGTCTATCAAACGAGCTGGGCCAATCCTGAACAAAGTGGTCATAGTATATAAGAAGATTAAGACTGCTAATAGGCGGCTCGTAAGGCAAGACGACATACACATCAAATTTCTCAAATTTCCCCCAAGGCTTATCATCGAGTATAAATTGTACAAGAGAATAGTTAGAACTCTCAAAATCAGTCAAAACATCAATCTTACTTGCCTCGCTTTCTTTAGGAAGGTGGTCTAAATCTGACAAGTCCAAACTCAAACAAATTTGCTTCAAAGAATAATCACAATCCTCCTCATAAATCATAAGCTCAAACAAAGGGTCAAGAGATATCTGATCAAGACAATTAATGGGTGAAAGAGATTCGTCCTCAATATAGGAGAAAAACTTAAATTTCTCTAAAATGGGTTTCTCAAATAAATCACTCTCGATATCCCATCTATCCATATTTTTCCCACTTAAGGAATCATCAAAAAGTGTATTCTCCTTTTCCCTTCGATTTTTCCTCTCTAGCTTAAGATCTTCTCTTTTATTCAATTCCTTCTAGCTCCAAGATCTCATAATTGAAATCAAATGACACTCCCTCAAAATCACACAAATCAAAATCTTTAATGTTGTCCTCAATTGAAAGAGCAATATTTAGAACATCCAAACACACATTATCGTCAAAAAACACACATTCCAACTCAACGACATTAACATTCACAAAGTCGGGGGAAGGTTGAATTAAGGTGTTTGGTAGTTGGTTTAAAGAAGGGTGAGATAGTTCACAAGGAATAAATTCATGGAAATCGACATAATGCATCATATTATCTTTCATGGGGGAGTGGGGAAGTTGGATAGATTTAACATTATACACATCATCATCATCTTCATCATCAATTATGTTCACATGAGATGAAGATAGAACACTTACCTGAAGGTTATTTGCTACTTCCGTCGGCGAACCCGATTGACTTTGTTGCTTTTCCTCTGCTAATTGGGTAAGAGCTAGCAGCTGGCCTTTTAGAGACTCTAGATACCAATTACGTAGAACTGAAAGATTAACGATCTAAAAGTATGGCTACAAACTTGAAGAATTCTAATGCTAATAAAAAGTCTAAACTAAACTAATGAATATGAAAGTATCTTGATAAATCTAAACTAATGAATATGAAGTTGTAAACTAAAACTATTGAATGAGAAAGTGTTCATAAATCTAACCCAATCAGGGTATATATACTAATAATAAGGAGTCTAACATCTTCTCCTTTCCTACATAATTAGGAAAAACTAATAAGCTAAGAATATCACGTAATAGAAGAGTTATGGTAAGTTACGAAGTCTAAAAACTGAAAATCCCGTGAAGCTGTTTCAAACCGATCGGTTTGGGCCTGAACCGACCGGTTCAAGGTCGTCCCGACCGGTTTGGGTTCGTCCCGACCGGTTCGGGTTTCTCTGCACTGCGCGATGAATTTGAAATGCTTGCTGTTTCTTTGTTACTTTTCGGATTTGAACATGTGATATACCGTTGGAAAGCTAAGAGCAAGAGCTTTCTAACGTCACAAAAATTAGATCAATCAAAGTTGTAGAACTCAAGATATTCACGTTTGAAGTTGACCCTTGCTTTAGCGATCATTCCTTCTTCTTGATTTGCATTTGTTTGAGCTTTCCAACTTATTTCTTTGTCGTCTCTTATTGTTTATTCACTTCACGTCCTTCTTCAAGTATTCACTTAGTATTCTCTAACTTTTATCACTTCTTTCTTGTGGATTTCTTGGCTCGACTCTCGTCATTGTCCAAAATATAATTCAATCGTCTTCATTTGTTTCGTTTCCTACAAAACGTAAACAAAATACCCGGCATAACAAAGAAGAATAAAAAGCTAGAAAAATGACTCCTAGGACACATAAAACGAACCAAAATAAAGGAAAAGTTGAGGTTAAAATATATACGAAATGAGTTCATCAATGACTTGGGCCGGCTACTGTGGCTGAGGATCCGCTCTCAAAGAAACGGGTCCGAGCCAAGGAGATTCCTATTGTGATTCAGAAGCGTCTGCCTCAATCTCGCCGTCAGTGGACGGCTAAGGATGTAACACCCCTGATGTTAAAAATTTAAGTGAATTAAAATTATGTTCGTATTTTTTATTTTTTCGATTTAACTTGTAATTCTTAAAATTATTTTAAAACGAATTTATCGTTTAATCGTTTCAAACTCCTAAAATTCTATTTGTCTCGAAAACTCTTCTTATATTTAAATATTTTTATTTCTGTTACGATTTATTTTATACCTTTAATTTAATTCTTATCGAAAGTCTATTTTGGCGGTTTAAATTCTAATTTCTTTTTATTTATTTATATTTAAGCTCTAATTTCTATTTTCGGCTCGAAACTCATTTATTTTAACTTTCGTCAAAACATCTATTTCCTTTCCTCGAGAAATCAATTTAATTCACTTTATCGAAGATTGATTATTTATCAGGAAATACTATTTCATCGTCTAATTATTTATTTCTATAAGCTTCGTTTTCATCTCGAATAATTTATTTACTCATTTTATTTGGCGGTCCGATTATTTATTAATTTTATTAACTCATTTTAATTCGATTCGTGGGTCAGTAAACTTATCGTTACGGAATTAGTCTCCTACCCGATTCATTCAATTAGTCCGTATTTTCATATTTGGCTGATTCATTTCCCTTGTCCACCTCTTGTTTTTCCCACTTGTTTAATGTTCATTCCCCCTTTCTTTTCGTCTCCACCGTTTCATCACTCTTTCCCTCTATTCAACACACCTCCTCTATTTCCCACTCATTCCCCACCATCATTGATAAGTGTGTTTTGTAGTGCTTATTCATTGTGTTTGGTCCCGGTTTCTCTTGTGGAATCGCTCTTTGGAGCGGTTTCGAGGCTACTTACGCTTCTTCTCGTTTGTTTTAGGTTCCTAAGGCCTATCTTGGAGAAATGGAACGATTCCGACTCGTTTCCGATGCATATGGAACCAATGAAGAGAAGCGGCGATGTTTTGGTGTCTTAGACTCGATCCCGAGTCCTATGGAGCCCACTTGATGATATCCCGAGCATCGATAAGAAGCCTAGGAAGAGCAAACAAGGACCCATCACGACCGAGAAGGACCCATCACGAGCGGTGAAGAAGAAACGAGAGGAATGAAGAAGACTTAAAGCGTCATGGCCGTGACCCATGACCATCATGGCCATGACGGGGGTGCCTCACGACCGTGAGCCCCCTCATCATGGCCGTGAGCCCCCTGTTTCTCCTCGCGCTTCAACACTTCATTCCCCTTATTCTTACAACCCTATATATACCCCCCTCTTTTATTGTTTTAAGCACCAACCCTTAGATTAGAGAAACCCTAGACTACTTTAGGTTAGATTAGTGTAGATTAGTTTAATCCCCATTTAATTACTTCTTAATCTTAGTTTAATCCTTGTATTAGTGGAATTCTTGAAGAATCCAACCAAGATTGACAACCTTGGTTGATGTTGTAACACCCCTAATTTTATAAATTAAATTAAAATTATGTTCGTATTTTTATTTTTACGATTTAACTCGTAATTCTTAAAATTATTATAAAACGAATTTATCGTTTAGTCGTTTCAAACTTCTAAAATTCTATTTATCTCGGGAACTCTTCTTATATTTAAAACATATTTTTATTTTTATTTATTTTATACATTTAATTTAATTCTTATCGAAAATACATTTCGACGATTTAAATTCTAAATCTTGTTTATTTATTTCTATTTAAGCTCGAATTTCTATTTTCAGCTCGAAGTTCATTTATAATAAGTTTCGTCAAAATATTCATTACCTATCCCCGAGAAATCAATTTAATTCACTTCGACGAAAATTTATTATTTACCGGGAAATATATTTTTATCGTCTAATTATTTATTTCTATCAACTTCTTTTCCCACTAATTAAATTACCCCCCCTCATTTTTTTCCTCCACCGTTTTATCATTCAATCTCAGTTGTTATAACATTGAACATTCATCCCCTTTGTCTTTTCTTCTTACTCCACCGTTCTCCTTATTCTTTTATTCCCCGCTTCACCATATCTCTATCTCCTCCTTCATTTTTTTCATCCCTTCATCAATCATCACCACTTTCACTGTCATCTTCGCCAATCGACAATTGTTCGTCGTCGCACTCGCTTTCGAGCCCCTGTTTCCATCCTCTGTTGCGTGCTGCTGCTGTACGCTGCTGCCTCTGTTGCTGTCAAGGTTGCTGTTTATTCTTCTTCTTTTCTTCTTCTCGTTTTCTTCCCCTTTATCTTCTTCTTCACTTCTTCTTCTTCGTGCATCTGCTGTTGTCACATTCTGTTGTTGTTGGCTGATCTTGCTGCTACATTTTGTCGCTACTATTGCTGTCCATACTGCTGCTGCTTTCTTCTCCTTTGCTTATTCTTCATCATTCTGGTTGCTGTTTGTTGTTTCTGTTTTGTTTGGTTATTGCTGCTCATGTTGGTTCGTACTGTGTACGTTTTGTTGTTCCCCCTCCTCGTTCTTCTTCTTCTTCTTCTTCTTCATCCGCTTCTTCTTCTTCATTTAGTTGTACTGTTGATGCTATTGCTATTCTTGTTCGGCTGTCGTCTTTGGTTGTTGTTACTGCTGTCTTTCTGCTCTCTTTTGTCTGATCAGATCCATTGCTACTGTCACGTCATTCTGCTTGTCGTCTCATCTTTCGGTTTCGGTTTTGGTCCTTGTTTGGCATCCCTCTGTTCTCCTTCGCCTTTGTCCTTTCTCGATTTTCCGTTCGATGTCACATACATGCTGCTGTTCGTGTCTTACTCCTTTTTTCTTTCCTTCTCCTTCTTCTTCTTCTTCGTTTCGGATGATGCTACTGTATCGTCATGCTACTGTACTTTGCTGGCTTCTGTTATTCATTTTTGTTCCCGTTTTGGTTGTTCCGTTAGCGTCTTACTCCGTTTTTGTTCTAATTTTTCCCGTTCTTCGCGTCAGTCTTACTAATTGCTCGAGGACCCGTCAAGGAAGGCTGAATGCTCTATTCAGATACTAAATTAAGGATCTCGTGAGGACCCGACAAGAATAATTATGTGAGCGGTTCGGTTATCGCCTAAAGGTAACTTTAGGACGTTACTCGATTTTATATCGTATGTTTGAGTAGTAGTATGTAGTAAATATTTTAACTTCCGTTTTCTAATTTTAGCTATTTATTATTTGCTAAAAATATTATTTTATAAATCGTGTGCTTTATAAATATTTTACGATTTTTGATATCATTTTCTAACTCGTTAGTATTTTAATTATTTACGACCGTTAAAATATTTTGTTAATTATCGTGACACTAGTAACTAAATAATAATTATTTCAATTTTCTTCATATTTCGTTAATTTATAATTTTTACTCAAAATCGTATTTTTATATTAAATCGAGGTTTGTATACTTGTCTAACAAATTAATTTCGTTTTACGATTTATACTAATAAATGAGAAAGTAGTCGATTTTATTTTAAATACATTTTTTAGTCGAGACTATTTTCCCTAATAACTTCTCATTTATCTACGATTGATTATTTTTAGTAAAATCAGTATTATTTATTGATAAAATCTACGGAAATTTCCCATGGTACCCCCGAACTATGTCACATTACACATGGTACACTCGATTTTAAGTTTGTTCCCATAGAACCCTTAAGTATTATAGTTTGCTTCCCAATTTGTCCTTACACCAATTTCCGTCATAACGCCGTGTGATTAACAACTAATCACTGACACACTCAAGCATTAATCACTGACACACACTTTACTCACTTATTCATTTAATCACTTATTCTCAACCTTTTCACCTTCATCTTTCATCTTCTTCAGTTTACAAAAAAAATGGCAAAATCAAACTTCATCTCCATAACCTAGCTCGATCATCCTTCAACATCAACCTAATCCAATAAGCAAGTTCTATCCCAAGTGATTAAAATCGTTTCTTCCAATAAGCAAGGTAAATACTACTAACTCTCTATATTTTTTTGCGTTTCCGTTATTAAAGCTTCGTACATCTTCTTCTATGCTATTAGGTGATTGTACTATGATTTATATCCATACATCTTTTAGGTTTAGTCTATAAATTTTGATTTCGAATTCTAATTAAATTAGGGTTTCAGATTATATGTTTCAATTAGGGTTTTGTATGAGTAAAAAATTTCAATTCTCAATCTAATGTTATGTTCTGGTGAAACTAGATTGAATGTTAATCTAATATTGTTCATTAAAATGGGGGGTTAAACTGGATATTATACTTTGTGAGAAGTTGAGGTATAGAGTAGAGTTGAGATCAAATGGACGATTCATTGATGGAAGAAGCAAAACAAACACTTTTTGCGAAACTGGATATGATACTCTGTTCTATACAAAATTAGGGTTTATGTTCAATCACGAATGTTTCTGAAATTTTCTTGGTTTGCATTTAAATACTCCGTACTTTGTTTAGTTGTCAATTTTCCTATATGCATCATGACTATTGAATATTTCTGTCGTGTTATACATTTCAGTTGTGTTATATTTCAATGTGTTATGTTCTTATTATCGTTGTGTTCACTGAATTCTCATTTATTGTTGATGTTTGTGTACATCCAGAATGTCAGCTAAAATATGGATTGAATTTCAATATGACGGAAAGTCTTACCACCTATACCAGAGAGAAGCATAGGGAGACCGGCTCGACAAAGAAAAAGGAAAGCGGATGAGCCTAAGAAGGGAAAGAGAACAACTTTCGTGGCATGCTCGATATGCAAGACGGTTGGACATAATTCAAGGAGCTGCAAAGGTGGGCAAAGGAAAGGCAAGCTTCTCGAGGTGGTGGTCTGAATCAGAAGGCAAGAACTGATGGAGCATCAACGAGCAACACAAGGGCTGATGGAGCCTCAACAACCAACACTTAGGTAAGTACCTTCTAATTTTGAATGTTAAATTTGTCATGTTATTTACGGTTGAATGTTATATGGGCAGAATATCATTAGTTTCGTATCTTCTTTCAATTTCAGAGTCAAGCTAAGGAAAGGAAGGAGAAGACCTGTTTATCATTTGTGTATGGTTTAGCTAGGGGTATATATTTTGCACACGTCTCTTATTATATCACCAATCCACCGTACTTGGTCTTAGAATATGAATAATCTCGTATGTGGTACGTATATTTTGCACAAGTGTTGCTCCTATATTTTGGGTAATTTGGTACGTAAACTCTCTTTTGGTGATTTGCATATTACACAAACAATTATTCCGCCGATGTTGTTCCCTTTTTAGTTCATTTGTTTAACGAACATATCAATGTGATTGTGAGAATATATTAGTAGTAATCTTATTTCATTGCATTAGACTTGTTTTCCATACATTTTGTTCATAACAATATAAAGTAGACTAAAGTACATGATCGAACCAATTATGATGCATAGATTTAGCAACTTCGAAATAGAATCAATCTTTCTATTGATGGCACAAATTATTTCCATTTGTTTCTTCATATTTTTCTTCAAATCTTGTTGAATAGACACTTGATCAACTACATCCATTGTGTTGATACCATTCACATTCATCACATTTATAGTATAACTTAAATGGATTTGCTGCAGTTGATCCGGATGCTCGAATATTTGCTCTTCTATTGCATCTTACGCATGTTTTGTTTTCCACTTGAACTCCTCTTAGAGTTGAACTTGAATGTCGAGTTGAACTTGAATGTGAAACTGACATTGTTGGAAGTTTGATTTGTGTGGATTTTTTGTTCATATTCTGTCAAAATAGAAACGGGTGTGCATTTATAAGCATTTGTGTAAGGCTAGTTCAATAATCTAGCCGTTACTTTGCTTCAAAGAATCGCCCCTGTGCTTTCAGGGGTACCATGTGAATAAAAACTTAACCTTAGGGGTACCATGGGAACAACCATCAAACTTTAGGGGTACAATGGGAATGCCTCTCTTTATGCTAAGGATTCTGAAAAGTAGTCATTGAGGAATGTAATTAATTTTCCCTCCCAAAATTAATTAGTACTTAATGATACAGCTCTTAAGCATAATTCAACGGTGTGATGACAGAAAATGGGATGTGGGCAAATTGGGAACTAAACTACAAAACTCAAGGTTACCATGGGAACAAATTTAAAAGCGGGTGTACCATGTGTAATGTGACATAGTTCGGGGGTACCATGGGACTTTTCATTTGCTAAAAATAATTTGAAATCTTTATAAAATCTCGTTTAATTTATAAAACTCGTCGACTCAATTAATTCTGATATCGTTTTTCTTAAAACTTCTATTTTCTAAAATTTATAGTTTTAACTCGATTTCCTAATTATTTATAAAATACTATATATTGACTTATGATATTTTGTTTATTTTTCGAGTAACGAATTTAGAAATATAATAAAGTTATGATAACGACGATAATAATAAAATGTTAATTTGGTTAGAAATGTTGTTTTATACTTTTCACTCATCTTAATAACTTACGTATTTTCTATAAAAATATTTCTATTTTAAGTAAGTTTCTAAAATTAGTAAGTTTATATTTATAGAAAGTTTCCTTTTTATATAAAATGTTTATTCGTTTTTCCTCATATTATTTATAATGATTATATCTCTTGTATATTTATCGATAATGGCTGTTTTGGAGTTATGGAATAAGGACAAGTGTGAGGTTTAGAGTAATATATTCTGAGGTTTACGTTTTTGCCATCAACTATAAGGCTGGTGTGTCTTTATGGGGCACACTGGTTGTTGAACCGAGCGTATATAGTGTTCGGAAGTGTGTGTGTACATTTTGACCTTAAACTCGTGCCTCGTAGTGTAAGACGCCGTCGGGTTGAACTGTGTATTTATGGTGCTCGGGAGGGGTGTGCATATTATCTTAAACTAGGGCCACGCATTTATAAGTCGCCGTCCTATTGTGGTTGAGTAGCCTAGTTAGAGGTCGAAGTTTGATTTGTTTGAACCGAGTTCTCGAAGCTAGTTTTAGTATTCTCCTAGTGAAAGTCTAGCCGTCTACACTAATCCTATCCATAACGTCATTTTGAATATTTTATTATTGTCGATACTTTTTGGTTTGCAGGTTGGCAAATATTTTACGTTTTCTTCTGAAAACTTGTTCTGATTTTATTATTCCAATATTCTAAGTTTTCTCCGAAAGCTTATTTTTATTATATCATTTAATGTTTTCCATTTTAAGTATTTTGATATAATAATACTATTATTTTTTTTCCATATGATATAATATGGCTGGAAGAACGTCCGAGTTACTCCCCACTGACGTGGCTGTTATGTTTATAACATGACAGGTATTTGCTGCTGAGTTTTGAGTGTGAGCTAGCGAGTAGCGTGAATCCTACTCTTTCTTTATTAATGTAATTTATGGAATTGTATAACCCATTTGGAGAATTTTTCTTTTTAGCCCTTTTGTAAAAAGAGGCCTTTGTATTGACTTACCATTTCTTTTATTAAGATATAGTTTGTCAGTGTGTTTTAATCCCAATTCTACAGTGTTTCCGCCACTGTATTGCGTTAGAATTTCTAGGGGATTACAGATGTATTTGGGTTTTCTTATTATTACAAGTTTCACTCTTTCCTCGCTAGTTTGGTATAATTTCTCTTCTCCTTTCCTTTAATCTTTGTGTTATCATTCAAGTTTCATTCTTTATCTTTTATTTATTGTATTGTCCATTGTTCCTTGTTAGTTCTTCGTTATGAATGTGATTGTTCTTGTGTTTGTTTCTCATATTCTTGTTAGTTTAAGTTTAGATATGTGTGAGTAGTCTCTTGCTAGGGTTAGTAGGGGAATTGGGTGTCTTAATGGGTGATTAAGGGTTTGTGTAGATTGTTCGTGGAAGTTTGGGTTGCTTCCTAGTTGTATGCATAGACCATGTTTGATGAAATGCTTGAATGACTTGTAGTTGCAAATGCATGTTTTTCTTGCCTTCCTTCTTGTGGCCTTGTATGTTGCTAGGATGGGTTCTTGCGCGAGAGCGAGGAACCTCTAGGTCGGTTTAAGTAGCGAGAGCCCGGACTATGCCTAGATAGCTTGACTACCCCCTTCATTCTTGCTTCCTCTTGATCATTTCATCACCCTTGAACTCGACCTAATCCTAATCCTTTTTCTATTGAATTCTCCATCCTTTTAGTCATTGTTTCTCTAGTTGTTGCCTTAGTTTAGATTTAGTTGACTCATTTAGTTTATGTTATACTCAGTTCATTCCTAGTCATAGTTTTATCCCCCTGCATCGTTTTAGTTTGTTTAGCTTAGTTGACCTAGTTTAGTCCTTCGGTAGACCTTAGTCTAGACACCTCTTTCCATCCCCGTGGATTCGACCCGACTTACCCTATCTACCCAGTTAGGTTTAGTTGGTTTTATTTGTTGGTGGGATTCACGGCAAATCCCTCCCATCAATCATTTGCCTTCAGTCACCTTCACTGTACACCATCTTCATCAATCTTCACCTTTTCCTGCATGTTTCTTCATCCTTAATCTGTTTTCTCTTCACCTGATTTGTTTACTGCTGCTGCCATTTTTTCCCTGCTACTGCTCTCTTCTATCATTACTTTCTGCAGTTTGTCAAGTTAGTTTGTTCTCTTCCCTCCTTCTTCAATTGTTGTTGCTAGTGTTGTGGGTATTGGTGTGCTGTTGTCCGTTTCTTCCTCTTACTGCTGCTATATTTCGTTTTTCTGCTGCGTTCGTATCAGGTTTCTTTCGTTGTCTCGTTGTCTTCTTCTCTACTTCGTCTTGCTGCTTTTGCGTCGCTATTGTTGCTGCTATTCTCGTCTTCATGCTCGTTTTTTTTTTATTTTCTCCGTGTTCTTGTTCTCAGTTTTGTTGCTGCGACTCGCTGTTGTGTTGTAGTCGTTCTCATGCTCTGATTTTATTATATTTTCATGATTCCGTTGCTCTTTAATCCCCTTCTTCTCTTCTTATTTATGGGTTACGTTTCTTTTGATACCACTACAAACTCGTCGTTTGTTTCTGTCGCTGCTCCTGTTGTGTTATTGTATGTTTGTGTCTGTGCTATTATTGTCGTTCAATTTCTACTGCTCATCATCTTTCTATTGTCGACAAGTTTTAGTTGTGCATTCCACTTGCTCGTTACTTTCCTTCCATCTCGTTCTTCTCCCCTTCGTTCTGCTTGTGCTGCTGAAATTGTAGCATTGTTCCTATTCTTTTTGTTGCTACTGTTTACGATTTCCTTCGGTCTTCTTCTTCTTCTTCTTTTTCTTTTTGTTGCTGCTGCCATTTTACTATCGTATTCGTCGATTCGATTAAGTTCGGTCTTCATGCTTCTATTTTTGACACATCGTTTCCCTTTCTGTCTTGTGTTGTTTACGTCTCATTCTTTTGTTTTGTCTACTCGATTGTCGTGGTGAATCGTGCTTAGAAGACTAGCGGTTCTACAACTTGGAGCTTAAAGACGACATTTCTACTAATTTGAAGCTTGGGTTGATCAAGAAGGACGAGTACGAGTTCGTTTCGAATGTCAACTTAAGGTAACTTTAGGACGTTACTCGATTTTATATCGTATGTTTGAGTAGTAGTATGTAGTAATATTTTTTTAACCTCGCAGATCGGTTTTCTAATCTTAACTATTTATTATTTGCTAATAATATTATTTTTAAATTTTGTACCTTATAAATATTTTACGACTTTCGATATCGTTTTATAAATCGTTAGTAATTTTATTATTAATGATCGTTATAATATTTTGTTGTTTATCGTGACATTAGTAACTAAATAATATCAATTTCATGTTTTCATCATATTTAGTTAATTTACAATTTAAACTCAAAATCATATTTTTATATTATATAATCGAGATTTGGATACTCGTTCAATAAATTAATTTCGTCCTACGACTTATCACTACAACAAATCATCACTTGGGCCACGAAAATTTTGTTGCCACGGCTACTTGCGCCACGGAAAATTTACCGTGGCAAATAGACCAACCACGGGAATTTGACACTTGCGGCACAAAAATAAACGTGGCTAATCCCTTGCCACGTTTATTTTTGTGGCGCAAGTGTCAAATTCCCGTGGCTGGTCTATTTGCCACGGGAAATTTTCCGTGGCGCAAGTAGCCGTGGCAACAAAATTTTCGTGGCGCAAGTGATGATTTTTTGTAGTGTATATTAATAAATGAGAAAATAGTCGCTTTTGTTTTAAATATATTTTTAGTCAAGACTATTTTCACTAATAATCTCTTATTTGTTTCCGATTGACTATTTTTAGTAAAATCCATAATATTTATTAATAAAAGCTATTTGTTAAAAATAATTTGAAATCTTTGTAAATCTCATTTCATTTGTAAAACTCGTTGACTCAATTAATTTTGATATCGTTATTCTTAAAACCTCTCTTTTCTAAAATTTATAGTTTTAACTCGATTTCCTAGTTATTTATAAAGTACTATATATTGAATTATTATATTTTGAGTAACGAATTTAGAAATATATTAAAGTTACGATAACGACGATAATAATAAAATGTTAATTTTGTTAGAAATGCTATTTTTAATACGTTTCACTTATTTTAATCACTTACATATTTTCTATAACAATACTTTTATTTTAAGTAAGTTTCTAAAATTAGTAATTTTCTATTGTTAGAAAGTTTTCCTTTTTATCCTCATATTATTTATATTGATTATATCTTTTGAATATCGATAATGGCTTGTTTGGAGTTATGGAATAAGGACAAGTGTGAGGTTAGAGTTATATATTCTAGAGTTTACGTTTTTGCCATCAGCTATAATGCTAGTGTATTAGGAATCGGTACATTGATTGTTGAACCGGGTGGCAAGTATCCCGGGAGTTGTGTACATTTTGACCTTAAGCTTAGGCGTCGCAGTAAGTCGCCGTCATAAGTTGAACTGGGAGACAAGTAATCCCATGAGGGGTGTGCATTATCTTAAGCTAGGGCCACACATTTATAAGTCGCCGCCCTATTATGGTTGAGTAGCCTAGTTAGAGATCGAAGTTTGATTTGTTTGAACTAAATTCTCGAAGCTAGTTTTTAGTATTCTCCTAGTGAAAGTCTAGTCGTCGACACTAATCTTATCCATAACGCCATTTTGAATATTTTTATTATTATCGATACATTTTGGTTTGCAGGTTGAGAAATATTTGAAGTTTCTTCTGAAAACTTGCTTTGATTGTATTGTTCCAATATTTTAAGTTTTCTCCGAAATCTTATTTTTATTATATCATTTTAATGTTTTCCATTTTAATTATTTTGATATATTAATACTATTATTTTCCATATGATATAATATGGCTGAGAGAACGTCCGAATTACTCCCCACTGACGTGGCTGTTATGTTTATAACATGACAGGTATTTGCTGCTGGGTTTTGGGTGTGAGCTAGCGAGTAGCATGGATCCTACTCTTTCTTCATTCACGATTTATGGATTTGTATTAACCTGTTTGGAGAATTTCTTTTTAGCCCTTTTGTAAAAAAAGGTCTTTGTATTGACTTACCATTTCTTTTAATAAGATATAGTTTGTCAGTGTGTTTTAATCCCAACTCTACAGTGTTTCCGTCACTGTATTTCTAGGGGATTACAGTTGATATCAGAGCATTGTTGCTCCCGACGCTTACACCTGATTCTAGGAACCATACTTGTAAATGTTTTGAACATTAAAAGAATATTAGTGAGAGATGGGTAGAAACAAAAATAAGGACTTAACTATTAGGTTTATATGTTCTTGTAACTCAATGACTAGCATTGAATATCCGTTTCTTTTGTCGGGAAGAAAATGAATGAACAAGATGTTGATATGATGCTGCTCCAGATCAGCACAAGACCTGCTTAGAACTCTCAACGCCTGTTAATTCGAGTGGACAACTTGGTGCTCCGAGAAAGACGTCGATGGTGACTTTTCATCTTCGGTTTAGTTTGCTTAAGCTACAGGTTAGACGATCAAGAGTAGATTCCTGTTCCATGATGTTGCAGTAGATCCAGATAGAGCGACCCAAGACTTGCCTGCTCGTTCCTCTACAAGAAGATGAAGTAATTCATTTAGTTCATTCCCTCGTGAACTCTGGAGGTCCGAACATTCCGTTCTTGTTTTAGATCTTAGTTATCTAGGATCATTGATTCTTTTCTCCCTGCCTCTACTTTTTCTCTTATAAATTCTCGTCTATATATATTCTTGTGATAAATCTTTGATTAATTCTCCTACTTTACCATCTTTCCTCTTGAGATTCTTGATTTGACCGAATTCTGTCTCAGTGAACCCCGTGAAGAGTTATAGATGTTGGGTTTCCGTTCTCATTGTTGGCCCATACTATGCCGATATATATACTGTCCTTAAGTGATCATGTTTATATTTACCCAGGTAGGTTGACGCTCCAAATGGGTGTGAGGTCAGTTGTGTCAGAGGTTGCTACTGCTGTTACTAAATCTCATTCGTGGACGGAAAGTTCTCTTAGGGAGTTTGGAATGTCTTGGAGATGGAGGTTTTTACGTTCGGTCTCTATAGAAAACGTTCGACCGGCTGACGCTACTCGTTCTTGGCGGGGAGCTTACGGATATCCGCCAGGGCGGGGTAAGTCGAATGCTAGGAAGACCGTGATGCTACAGGATAAGGAGGCGACACGAGTTAACGTCACTAAGTACTCGACCAAAGACAGTGTTACTGATCCTAATTCCGTCAATTCATATAAACGGGCCAAGACTGACAAGACCCATATTGAAATTGTGAGTAATGAGGGGAAATGGGATTGGCTGGACTCGCCTTTGGCTAAGATGACGGGGGCTTGTGTTCAGAGGGTCTATAGTGAGAAACCCGGACAAGCACATTCGAATGGTAAGGGAAAGGAAAAGTTGGACCGGTAGAGCCCAGCCGTTTAGTACTATGTTGTATTAATTGATATTATGTGGCGTATTAGTACTAGTTTTTTGTAGGATTTTTGCTTGAGACGTTGTCATTTTTCGGAATAGCTTGGTACTGAATGCTCGATGTAAAGGGCCTCGACAAAGGCTTGATTCAATTGATTTTGCATTAATGAGAAGCACTTTTTTTTTTCTCTTTTTTTTGGTGGTGACTCGCAACTCGATTCTTCATTTTGCCCGAAGCACCCTTTCGGGTTTTCATTATGTCGTCGGCTCACCTTTTGGTTTTATTTTTCTTTTCTTTTTTTGCTTTTTGTTTGCTCTTTTGTTTACGGCTCGCAACTCGTTTCTTCATTTTGCCCGGAGCGCCCTTTCGGATTTTCACTCCGTCCTCGGCTCGTCAATTTTTTTTTTGCTTTTTTTTTTGCTCTTTTTGTTTCTTTTTTTTACGGCTCGCAACTCGTTTCTTCATTTTACCCGGAGCGTCCTTTCGGGTTTTCGCTCCGTCCTCGGCTTGTCGTTTTTATTTTAGTGTGCTTCGTCATTGAAATCACTCGTTAATCGGAGCGTAGGATAGTTCCGATCTGCATATGAATCGAGTAATCGATTTTATTAGTTTTGGTTGTACCCGCGGGGGGTTGCCTACGTATTCGTGTTTGGGCAAAATCAAACCATGTTCGTAGTTCGTAATATGTGAGTAATTTTGCTTTAGACTCGTTATGCCAATTATCGATGTGAGATGTTTAGAGTGTATTGCATGGATTTTCACCCTAGTTAAAGAACTAAGGTGAAGTGATCGGGTGTGGCCCCTTGAAAGTGACAATTACCGAAATACTGCGTTTAGGTCAGGGTGACTGGTTTGAACGGTTTTGGAATGTGGAGCTAGGTAGTAAGTGGTTTTGATGGATCGAGATCTGGAGCTGTTTTGTGGATTTAAGGTTTCGTAATGTGGTAGGAAAGGGGAAGCTGAGTAAAAATGACCCAGGCTTCAAACGGGCGGGATGTAAATTACATGGGAACCGATTTCAATGTCTGGCCCTAACGGTTCGGATTATCCTATTGAGCTTGAATCCTCAAAATTCCGGACTGTCTTCTAACAAGTGTCTCGGGAAGGTCTTAAGGGTTGTGATGTAGGGAGGCTAATATTTGGTGCTAGTCGACTCCTCTCTTTGTTTTTTTATTCTTTGTTCGAAATCGTAATCGAAATCGAGTTGGATGACTGGGATTTTATTTTGACCGTTGAGTTCGGTCCTGATCATTGAATTGGGCCGGTTTAGCTTGGCCTTGGTTTCACTTGTTCTTTGGCTCCTTTTGGCCATTTCAGACATCTTTTTCTTTTTGTTAGACTAACATCTATGGTAGGAATTGGTCGGTCTTTATTTGAGAGATGTTTATTGTGGGAAATGGGTTTGCCTTCCATCTTTGATCACAAGCTAAGAGACTATCTAGATTTGTCATAGGATTCAGGAATGCTCGTTCTAAGGGATAGTTTGTGGCTTTCTATACCAAACATGGAACAGGTAAAAGAGAGTACGTGATCTTGGTTCTTGCATTTCCTCATTGTTTTGAGGAGTCGATAATTGCATGACATGTTGTTTAAACGTGACGAGTCACAAGCGAAAGTATTTGCATTATTGTTTAGATCAAGCATTGTCGAGGCTTGTAATAGAGAAGAAAGAATTGCTTTTATTGATAGACTCCGAAAGGAGTGATGTTTAGACAGGACTAGGGAGGTCGGGACACGTCCCCGTACCTCAGACCCAACATAACAATGACTCAAGAAGGAAAATAACAATACTATGACTTGACCCTACTATGACATTGACCTAGGCTCGCGGCCTTCTTCTTAGGTTTAGATCCTTATGAAGTCTTATGTGTAACACCCCGGCCCAATCCTAGGACCGGAAATGTTAACCGCGGTAGCTCGCCAGGCTTTGTACTGGTCCCACAGACCAACACGAGTCCTTTCCAGCGCACTTTGTCCTCACTCATGTGCATCCTGGAAACCTTCCCATGAGGTCACCCATCCTAAGATTGCTCCCAGCCAAGCACGCTTAACTGCGGAGTTCTTTTGCATGGATGACCAGAAAAGAAAGTGCACTTTGTTGATATGAGTAGTACTTTCAATCCCTTTAAGCAAAGCTCATAAATAGGACATCTTCAATCAATGTGGGGTGTTTCAATCACTCCCACTTGAAGAACGCAACGTCCTCGTTGCGCCTGGCAGCATAACCGCTGACCCAGAATCCACCCCCGCTAGGTGCCAAATGCACGGTCGCAGGGTTGCTCTGATACCATTTGTAACACCCCGGCCCAATCCTAGGACCGGAAATGTTAACCGCGGTAGCTCGCCAGGCTTTGTACTGGTCCCACAGACCAACACGAGTCCTTTCCAGCGCACTTTGTCCTCACTCATGTGCATCCTGGAAACCTTCCCATGAGGTCACCCATCCTAAGATTGCTCCCAGCCAAGCACGCTTAACTGCGGAGTTCTTTTGCATGGATGACCAGAAAAGAAAGTGCACTTTGTTGATATGAGTAGTACTTTCAATCCCTTTAAGCAAAGCTCATAAATAGGACATCTTCAATCAATGTGGGGTGTTTCATTATGGGGATGCGATCCTTGATAAGTGTTTTGGACTTATTTCTGTTGATAGACTGTCGAGGGGTTTGAAATAGCTCGTGACAACCACGGATGTGACTATCTCTCCTCCGGTATTCCTAAAGGTGAAATCCATTTTTTGTCGTTTTGAGGAGGGGAATGTTCCTTCCTCAATCATATTTTAGATCGCGTGCTTCAATGCAACATACGCTTCAGTATCGTGTTTGTAGCCTTGGTGATATAAGCAATAGGCATTAGGACTCCATTTTTTGGATCGTTTGTCGACCGGCGGGTCCGGAGTTGGACCCATGGGTGAGAATAGTCCTTGATCGACTAAATATTTGAGAGTTTCGGTGTAAGATAGGTCAATTGGGGTAAACTCTCTTCGTGATATGTCTAGTTTGTTGGATATGGTTTTATAAGGTCTTGAGGTTTTTCCCGTATCGACTTTAGGAAGTTTCGATTGGGCGGAACATTGCGGTGATCTAGCATGGGTAAGTTCTTGGGTGTGGTAATTGCCCGGATTGGCATTTTTTTCACTTTCCGTGTCCCTACTCTTAAGGAAATTGAGGCGGCTATCAATGTGACGGATGGTGGAAGTCAAACGGGTTACCGAAGTATGGACATTGCGAACCAATTCGGTTAGGGTGTTGACATCGTCGCGGATGCTTTTGATGGCATTTGAATCAATGGACATGTTGGAGAGTGATTTTGCGGGGAAGAATCGAAAGATCAGAACGGATCCACCGGACAACGTAAGAGACACGATGGGTGCTCACAGGCGAGTGACACGGAAATGAGACCCTTGACTCGCGCATGTTTGCGGTCATCGGATTAGGGACTCGGGTGTTTTAGACGCTTGGTGTATTTGGCGAAACGCCTAATAGACTTTGATCTCTAGAACGAGACGATTTGACACAAATCTCGGTGTGAGATTTAAGGAAGAGGACTTCTCGAGATGAGACGACCCAAAAACATAAGACCTCAACTAAAGGTGACCATTTATAACTAGAACAGACAGTTAATCACACGGTTGTATGACGTAAGGAATTGATCTCGATCCCGGCTCGGAATCAAAGAATTTTGATATTTTCGAAAATGGATGGTTTCGACTTTTCGAAAGTGTGAGTCCTCGAGAAATCGGTATTACGATGGTTTAGTGACATCGCTTTTGGTGTATGTAAAGTGTTGCTATGTGAGCGTCGAAGTCTTGACAATAGCAAAAGTGTAAATTGTGATTTTGTTAAAGCGCGGTTGGGGAAGAACCGTTTTTTTTATGTCGAGACTACTATTAATTAGTAGTTCGAAGTTTGCGGTGTAAATAGTGTTTCATGAGAGAACACGGTGCTCGTGATGGTGCTTTGAAAATGTGACCAAGTTCTTTTTATATATGGATCTTGGTGGTGATAGTGCTTTTTTAGAAAAACTTTTAAAACGTGTGACCGCATTTGTCGATTTAATTGATCGAAATTTTGATGGTGATGACGGTGCGTGTGTAATGCTTTGTTAGTATAACCGCGCTTTACATTCCTCGACTTCATTTATTGAATTTTTGGGTAATGTTAACGGTACGTGCAAAAAGCGTTTTGAAAAATAAAATGTAACTGTTTTAGGTGCCTTAATCTGTTTTAGGTGCCTTAATCCCATTGGTCGGGAATTTGGCGATAGTAACGGTATGTGCGGGAATGTTTTGAAAGCAAAATGTGACCGTATGAAGTACCTTGATCCCATTGGTTGAGAGTTTGGTAATAATAACGGTATATCGTCGTTTTTTGAAAATGGGGAGTTATATTTAATTTTGGCCAAAGTAATGACGCCAAAAATGTCTTTTGAAAATGATTAGTGTAAAGTCAGCGAAGGTGATGGAGCTAAAGTGCCTTTTGAAAATAAGTTTATTTTGTTTGGAGTAACGACGTTTAAAAGGTGATTTTGAAAAGAAGATGTCCTTTTTCGAAAACAGAATTGGATGTTGTTGAATATGTTGTCGGGGTTGAATCCGGATTTTAATGTTTTATTCGGATTGTCACACATGCTACACATAACTAGGAATGCATACACTCATGCAGGATGCAAACACGGGTAAGTTAGGGTAGGCTACCGTCCACGAGTAGTCTTTGCTTGGGTGAGTGTCATCCCGGGAGAGGTGAGTGTCATCCCGTTCACTTGGTAACACTCGTTTGTCATATCCACGGAATGCGTGACTACCTTAGATGGTCGGAACATCAACCGAGGGTCCCTTCGCGTGTCTGTAAGGATCTTATTGCGAAAAGGTCGTTTGGTCCTAATATCGGTTAGGGTGGGCTTTTTAGGACCAAAACTTGTAGTGACCACAAAAAGGAACTAGGAAATGAGTTTCACCGACCTCGTTCGAGTTACACCACTGCTGGAAAAATGTTTCCAAATCCCCAGTGGAGTCACTAAAATGTGGACGCCTAACCGCACCGCTCGGCACCCCACGCGCTCCCGTGCAGGACCTCCGGTTTTCACGGCCGCCACACACGTGGCCCCGTCCGTCCTGGGGCCGGTCGGATCTCGCGTTCTGGGCGATGTGTTGGACCTCGATTTGGTTGACGATTCGGATTGTGCTAGACGGATGCTGACATCCGTGTTTCGGTTAGAATCGATCGAGACGGGGTTGTAAATGTTTAAAGGCCGATATGTTTGGTAAGACGATCTTTTTAGTGAACAGAATTCGTTGCCGATTTGTGGAGTCGCCACCGAGTTACTTATGGGAACTCGAAAACCATTCAAGTCAATTTTGATCCTTAGCCGGCTCAAAGTTATGTGGCACGGGGACCTAAAGATAAAGACTTGTACCCATAAGCACTCCATGCCTGGAATGACTCTCATTGTTAATGGTTTCGGACATCCGGAAACCGTCGATTATGAGTAAGGGGTGAGGGTATGTATTGGAAAGTCAACGTCCGATAGACATCGACACCCAATCCCGCCCGCACACAGCGGCCTCTACTAATCAATCGGTGGGCTGATAATTTTGTTCCTTAATTGTGGCGGAAGTGCGATAACATCCGTTGTTTTAACCCTAAGTCTTTGCTATGTCGGTTGTTTAAGGACGAGTAAGCTTATTGTCGAAGTAGTTGCATTTACATTCTTTGCATGCGATTTCACGTGACAAGCAGGCCATGAAAAGATGCACATAAGAGAGTAGAGGGTGCTAAGTATTATACGTATTAGCAAATCAATTTTAACGTGATAATACAGATATTAGTCATTCTCGTGGTTTATCTTACCTAGTATTCTGCTTAAGGTGCGTCAGTTCAGTATTAATAGAGATGCATCGAACCACGTGTGAGGGGTGAGCATCAGAATTAATATGGAACCCGACCACCGCTTTGTTCCGTTTTAGTTCGTTTAGATTTTGAATTCCGTGTTAGGTGATTTAGCATGCGATTATAGGGTCATAAAAGCGATAAATCATACAAAAGCGGTAAATGCGAAATGTAAGTAAATCACGTAGTGAGGAGTTGCATCCACGGAGTGTACACTAAATAAGACACGATGCGTAGATGGTTGAGAGCGGATCTCGGAACTACTCGGGTGTAGTTTAGGATGTTTTAGTGCTTATGGTTGAAGTTGTGGACGTTACGTATGTTTATAACGTGCCATGGACCTAGTGTCCATACTAGTCGGACTCGACGTTATCGAAGTGCATAAATAAAGATTACGGAATGTAAAGTTTTGTTCACATGACAACCTAGTGACGATACGGCTTCGAGGCAGGTCCTCCTAGCTTTTTCTGCGGTGAAACTGGCAGAGCTTCGCTACGGTATTTAGGGGAGGCTAGTCGAGCACGGGTGCCCCTTTTCGTTCAAATCAAGTAAGGAACTCGAGGAACTACGAGGATTAGTGTCTATTTGCATATCGAGACAAACGATCGAGCGGATCGTGTTTATAATTGGAGTGCAACGCTAAGCTAAACAGAAGCTCGTAAAGAGTACGGGGAGAAGAGAATTGAATGCGAGTTGTGTTGTGAAATGAGCGGAATAGGGAGGGTATTTATAGTTGTTCGTGCAGTTGAAATCAACTACATACTCAGGCGCCTGGTGGCTTGCGCACCAGGACTGAGGCGCCTGAAGGCTAGCGTGGGAAGACTCGGTCGCCTGATGGGAGGCGATTGGGTTTTCGAAGATCTGATTTTGAAACTTTCCAAAATGGAGAAGATGCGTATCTTGGTTTACTTGGGGGTTAAGAGTTTCCCTTTTGACCTAGCGTGTCGAGCACCGGGTGGGCCTCGGGTGTATCTCAAGGTTTGCTCGGCCTGATGCGTTGATTCGGGTTTGACTTTGCGTGTTTCGGGACCGATTCAGAGCTCCGGTGTTGGAATTGACTCTAATTAGTGTCGACACGACCGTATGACACGACTAAGACCGTCTTGATGTTGAATTAATTTTTTCAAGTAATTGTTTGATCCATTTTATAGAAAAACCATCTAAAACATCGTAATCTCGTGTCGCGTTGTAGTTCGATCGTCATCGGGTGTTTGTCGGGCACTCCTGCAGCCACCAGGTCAAAATGTGGTGTCTATATCAGCCTTGGTAATGCCAAGGGCTTTAGCGGTCCTTAAAGGAAGGACGTTGACTGCAGACCCGCCATCAATTAAGGTTATGGGAAGATACTTCCCGCGTCATATCACCGTTATATACAGGGCTAGGTTCTGGGAAGCCCCGAACGGTGGCATATCGGACTCAGAGAAGGTGAGCAGTGGACCTTCTTCCTTGTCTTTGCCCTTCGGGTGGGGCAGGATAGTGGCTACCATTTCAGCAGAGGTAACCATGGAGTTGATCTTAATTTGATCGAGAGCCTTAGTAAGTGCCTCTCGATGCTCTTGTGAACTGACTAGAAGTTCCCATATAGTGAGGTTAACTCGGGTCTTCTTTAGTTGTTTTACGAGGGTCGTGTCACTAGTCGGCTCCTCGGGGGCAACTTCCGTCCTAACTGGTTCAGTGACGGCTGCCAGAGTAGGGGTGTCCCTAGAGCTAGTAGCTTGATAGGGTCATAGGGATGACCTGAGCGGGCGAGGTGATTACTGGCTAAGACTTTGGATTTAGCCTTTCGGGCTTCCTCACTAATGGGGACATCTTCCCCTTTGACGAGATAACATCGCCTTAATAGTCGAACCAAATCTCGTTCACTTGAGGGGTAAAGGGACAGATAAGGTGAGAACAATCGATCACCTCCCCGGTAAAGATGGCGTGAGAGCTGAAGGGATTATCCTTATTACTCGGTTTGTCCCCGGGCAAAGGAATCTTACCACTCTTGATCAGATCTTGGATAAGATGCTTCAATTTCCAGCATTTTTCTGTATCATGCCCACTACCCTGGTGGTATTGGCAATAGGCCTGGGCCTTATAGTTCTTGGAACGCCGGTTAGGCGGAACCTCTGAAGTTTGGCCTATCGGTTGGATGAGGTCTTTATAAGAGAGCCTTTGTAAATCATATGTATAGGTAGTACCCATGTCGGTGAATACCCGAGGTTGGGTACTCTTCTTGGACGAGGCATCTAGTAGATTGACCTCATCGAAAATGCTGTGGGCTGCAGCTGGGGCCTTAACAGAAGAAGAGGCCCCTTGGTAACCCTTGCTAGAAGCTTTAGTTAGGCCCTCTAGCCATAAGTCATCTTCAATCCTCATACCCATTTCAGTATGGGTGGTGAAATTGGGTATGACAGCATACCGGAGATGGACCCGGTAGGAGGGGAGGAGGTTCTTCACAAAGGCCTCCACCAAAGTTTTCTCGCAGGGCTTATCAACAAGCTTGACACTCTCGGCTCTTCAGCGTTGAATGTATTTAGTAAAACCTTCCTTGTGCTCTTGGGCAATAACCTTGAAGGAGCGCATAGTGGTTTGGATCTCGGTGTTATCGGCATAGTTCCGAGCAAACTCCATAGTCACATCGTCCCAGGTTGGGTGTTTTTTTGGGTCTAGCCTGTAGTTCCAGGCCCTTGGATGCTTCTCTAGGGACGCAGCAAGCAGATTCTTAAACATACTAGAATCTACCCCCTTGATAGCCATAAATTCCGTGAAGGCCCGTACATGTAGTAACTGGTCTTCAGTCCCCTCGCACATTGGCAAACCCATCAGACTCAGGTTTGTGGGCAGCTTGTCATTCACCGTGGAATAGTCACGGGAATTTTCCCTATGGATGTTGTTACCCCCGGACAAGTGAACATGTTCCTCTAATTAGCGCACCGCGCTAATCAGTTCAGCCATGGGTCCAGTGTTTTCGAGCCTGGGGTTAGGAGTCCCTTGCTCCACAACGGTCAGACGAGCATTTGTGGCCACTTGATCGGCCCTTATTGCTACCAGTTGAGTCTCGATCTCCGTTTATTTCCCGACCATGGTTTCCACCATGATTTTCAGATCGTTTAAAGCTTGCTCCATTTTGAGCCTGGTTGAAGGTGGCCTGTCTGGAAGAATACCACGTAATCATAAACCTTGAGCCCAGACCTTGGAATCAAAAGAGTACATCCCGAGCAAGGAAAGGACTGAACAAGAAAACAACTCGAAAAAGACGACTAGACAGGTGACTCGTGGGTGATGTGACTCCTTTAGGATTCGGTTATGTGGGTCGAATCATGTTCGAAGGAAGGACCGTGTGAGATTTCCCCAGACTTTGGACTCAAGTGTGTAGACGGACCTTTCTTTGTAGGGGTATGCCCTACGCAGGTTGGTCATGCCTTTAAGACAAGGCGGACATGAGATGGGGAGGAAACACGTGATATAGGATCGATGGAGTTTCGATGCTACAGACCTTTGACAACTTAAGAAATGACCCGACACACGGATTACGGTAGGTCCTATAACAAGGAAGATATTTGAAAAGGGTTGAATTTTGAAAAATTCGGAGGACGGTCCTGGCTTTCAAAATTGGCCGCATGCCGACAGGACTGAGGTTTTTGAAAATTCGAGAGTTTTGGAGTTTCGAAATGGGTAGCATACCAGCTAAAAATAGGCTATTTTAAGTCAAATCACAAGTCTAAATTTGGCAATATTCAGAGTTTTTGAAAACTTGACATTTTTTTTGAAAAAAGATGCATTTTGAAATGACGGTTTTTGAAAAGTGAAACGGAAACCAAGTAGCACATAGTCACATAAGCATTATGACAACAACATGTATGCTTTAAACTAAGTCTCGGTCGGTCAGAATTGGGTCTATACCAACACCGTTGGCTCTCTCGTAAATCAAGACGGACTTCCTAAGCCGAATTGGACTTAAAACATGCCGCGAAACCCATACGAGTTCGGCCATAGATGTCTTTAGCTTACCCATGTAGGAATGCATCGCGGTATAGTGGGACGTCAGTCACAAGTAACCGGCCCGGGCTAAATTTGGGTTATGCGTGAACCATCAAACTAAAACGCGCACATTAACAACCGAACGATTTCTCTTCGAGTTTCACCCTAAGAATCCTAATGCCAAGTGTGTTAAGTACTATTTTTAGCACTAATTGTGAGTATATATCGTCGTATTTGTGGTGTTGAGAGTTAATTTTGGGGCGATATAGTGACATTTGAAGCATTTCCGATGATCTCACATGGTTTGATTATGTACGTGATTTTTGTTGACGGTTGTAGCTATTTTGAAGAGTCGAGAAATTCATGTGTTATGCCCGGATTATAGTGGTGGTATACGTGTCAAATGCCGGGTTATATCGAGAATTGAATGAAGAAAAGAAGAGAAGAAATCAAAGGAAAAGCAAAGAAGAGAGAATAAAGAATTTCAAGTGCCGCTACTAGCGGATGACGAAGAGCAAAACTGCCGCTAGTAGAGGCTTCATCAGAATTCATGCAATTTGTGAAGCTTCCAGAGTGCCGCTAGTAGCGAAATGTGACGCTACTAGCGAATAGCTACTCGCACGTGACTTTTGATCTCTCTCTATTTTTTCCTACTTATATTGGATTACTATTTTTATTAGAACATGCCTATCATTCTTAGACTACATACATAAAAGTTATGCAATTTTATTAGATTTATGCATTTTTAGTTTTATTATTCCAAGACTTTGAAGAAACGATCGTTCATCATTTTGTTCATCAATCAAGAATAAGTTTTCTTAATTCTCTACTCTTTATTTTATTTGTTGATTGGTATTTTGATTATGAGTAATGAATAGTTCTTTTATCTAGGGCTCGGTGAGCCGATAATATGGGTTATTGATGCTTTGATTTTAATCGCGCTTTGTCGAATTATTGAATTGGGTTTGTTTCGGTGGTGCTTAATAATTGATTGATTAGTTTGAATTGCTAGGTTTGAGTCTAGATTATCATTACAACGAAAGTTGGATGTTTTCATATGAATCATACCTAAAAGTTTGTATCTTTGTCGATTAATTTCTACTCAATTCTAATTACGACGAGAGTCGGGTTTTAATTTAGAGAGCCGAAACAAGATTTGAATTTCATATGAGAATAGTGAATTGGAATAATTGGGACATGTTAGTATCGATTCTTAATGCATCTAGTTTTGCTATTCGTGCCATGAGAATCAGATTTATAACATGCTAGATAGGCTTTTTATGTCTCGACGGAGAATTTAAAGTATTGATTAAAATAGGAAGGCTAGTCTCACCCAAGACGGTAATTTGATAAAGTTGTGTTATTTTTTGATTGCATCGATAATCCATGTTAATGGTGAACCATTGTCCTAGGTCTTTCTATTATTGATTTCATCTCGATTTATTACATCTAGTTTGTTAAAATTAGTTATACAATCAACACCTCCTTTATTCGACGTAGATAACATATAGTCAGAATTAGCTAGTACTTAATCATTCACCTCCCTGAGATGGACCCGTATGCTACAATACCCGTACGCTTGCGGAACTACAAAATAAAACGTAACAAGTTTTTGGTGCCGTTGCCGGGGAGGTAATGGATTAATATTAGCTTAGTTTTTTGATTTGTTAGACTACGTTATTTTTCTTTAATTATGTTTTATCTCGGTTTTCCACAATATGAAGATGAAGAATTTTGGGCTTACCTTGATCGACTTAAACAATATCTTGTCTTACTGGATGGTCATGGCTTTAGTGACGAAGAGTTATGTCTAACACTAGAGAAAGGTATCAACAGTTGTGCACAATCAATGCTTAACTTTTCTAATGGAAATTTTCCTTCCAGGTCTGATGATGAAGCATTGAAATTTTATGACTGGCTATCTCGTGACGGTTGTAAGCCAAATTTCTCTTTTTCTTTGTGTGTTAAAGACAATATTTAAGTGGAAATTAGTGATAATTGTGAGCTTGTAAATAATAGTATTGATCGTGATAGGAGTGTGAGTGAAATTTACCATCCTATTGAGGGTTTTTTTACCGATGCAGAGGTTAAGGATTGTGATTATAGGGAGGAATTTGTTCCTTACAACCATTCTAATAGCACTCTTTATGGTTGTACTTCATATTCATCTTTCAAATATAATCCCCTTAATATGGTTCCATCTTTTCCTCTCCTTTATCCTCCACCTTGTCTAAGCTCATTACCCTCTTTTAATTTCATAAGTATGAAGGAGTTTGCTTGGTGTCGATCACCTTCTCTTTGTGATACTTTTGGAACAGATAAAGATAGGCCTCCTGAAATTTCTAAGATGATTAATAATGAAAGTGTGCCTTTACCTTGTGATAATGTGGATAATGTCTCATCCTCAAAATCTCATGCTACAAAATTTGATGGACTTAAGACTCTAACATGGATTGATGTGTTTATGTATGATAATAGTTCCTCAAAAATGTATGATAAGTTCCTATGATCTTTTGGTTGGGTCTTTGTCTATTGGTTAACATGTTGTTATTCACAGTTATCTAAGTCGCATTCACAGGTTTATGATCGTCTCCTAAGAGCTTTGACTGCATCTTCTTAAGAATTACACTACAAAAGAATGCATCAAGCTAATGATGTTAAACAAGCGCTTCTTGGGAGGCAACCCAAGTTACGTATGTATTTTTTTTCCGTTTTATTTATGTAAAGAAAAAAAAGAAAAAAAAAAGAAAAAAAGGGAAAAAAAAAGAAAAAACAGAAAAAGGGAAAAGAAAAAAAAGAAAAAGAAAAGGAAAAAAATTGTGAAGGTGCGGGGAAACTGAAATGACTTAATTGTGAGTGTTGATGCCCGAAGCTTCGATGGTGCCTGATTGGGTTGACTTGTTTGTATTGAGCTGCCTTAAGTGTAGGAAGAACATTAAAGAAAAAATTAGTATGGGTGGCATGGTCACATTGATACTTACCCATTTGGGAGTCACTATTCCTAGCACAGTTACGCCGGTGACGGGAGGTCATTTGCTCGATTTTGATACATTGGAGCGTACATTTATGCTTCAAGATTCGGTGGCCCGTGGTTATTTTTTATGGCGACGTGGTCCGAAAGCTTCACCTTACTTACGATTGCCTCGTTCTATGGAGCAATATATTCCTACCGGGCCAAGGACCATCGATTTTTATATACCACGTGACCCACTTACTCTCTTGGAGCCGGGTGACAAAAGGGTAGCGAAGCGAATTCTAGAAGATGATGATGAGATGTTAGATGATGATGATATGGATGGTAGTGATGATGGAAATGCGACCGAGAGACCTTCTCCCTCATTCACACATGCTTCTTCCTCTTGTAGACAGTCCGATATGTGGAGCTTAGAGGTCGATGATTGGAGGGCAGAACAAGGGTTAGTTATGGGGGAAGTGATAGAGTTGTGTCGAGGTTTCGACAAGTTCTTATCAGCTAAGCATCCTGACACATACACTTCCCCTTCGGAGCAATTTTATGCAGAGTTGGCAGCTGAGAGGAGCGCTATTAATAGTCGTCGGGAGACACGTAGTGGCTCTCGTCGATCTTCTGAAGACTCCTCTGATTCTTCATGATAGGTGATTTGTCCCCTCTTTCCTATTTTTATTTTTGTCTTTGTCGCACTGAGGACATTGCTCGATTCAAGCATGGGGGAGGGACATTTCACCTGTGTATATATTTATTTTCACCAAAAAAAAAAGGAAAGAAAAAAGAAAAAAGAAAAAAGAAAAAGAAAAAAATCCCGCTAAGTCGAAAACCCGTAAGGGCGCCTTAGGTAAAAAAATGGGAGGCCTTGCTAGAATGAAAATCTACAAGGGCAGACGTTCTAGGCAACATTGAGGTTGTGAGTGGAAAAAGTGAGTTCAATAAATAAAAAAATAAATAAAAATAAAAGCTAGGTTGAAAACCCGAAAGGGCGGCCTAGGCAAAATGAGGGATAAAAAAAAATGAAAAAAAAAAATTGAAAAAAAAAAATGAATAAAGAGAAAAAAAAATAGCCGCAAGAAAGAAAAGGGGCCATAATATCCCATACTATGGGCAAATAGTAAACATCATGGCGGATGGCGACATAAGAAGACGGCGTTCGGAGGTAAGGGTAAGGACTAGGATTATTATTTGGCGTTGTGTTTTTGCGTTGGAGTTGGATTATGTGTAGGGATCGTTGGTTTCTATGATCCCGTTTTTGGATATGATTGTGAATTGATGTTTATTGATGTTGATATTATTGGCTTTTGATTAGAGAGTGTTCTTGAGCTAGCATGGGGGAGTCATACACTGACTTGACTCCTTGATTTATCTTTTGGTGTTGACCATGCTAAGCTAGACGATTTCGGAGTAGGTAGTGAGGGCGATATAAGAAGGAAGATGTGAGCTAACCATTTGTGAGTGAGGGAGTTCGCAAGACCTTGCATTTATATCGTCTTATGCCTTTTGAGTTTACTCGAGGACGAGTAAAGGTTTAGCATAGGTGAATTTGTTAAGTGCTATTTTTCGCACTAATTGTGAGTATATATCGTCGTATTTGTGGTGTTAAGAGTTAATTTTGGGGCGATATAGTGACATTTGAAGCATTTCCGATGATCTCACATGGTTTGATTATGTACGTGATTTTTGTTGACGGTTCTAGCTATTTTTAAGAGCCGAGAAATTCATTTATTATGCCCGGATTATAGTGGTGGTATACGTGTCAAATGCCGGGTTATATCGAGAATTGAATGAAGAAAAGAAGAGAAGAAATCAAAGGAAAAGCAAAGAAGAGAGAATAAAGAATTTCAAGTGCCGCTACTAGCGGATGACGAAGAGCAAAACTGCCGCTAGTAGAGACTTCATCAGAATTCATGCAATTTGTGAAGCTTCCAGAGTGCCGCTAGTAGCGAAATGTGACGCTACTAGCGAATAGCTACTCGCACGTGACTTTTGATCTCCCTCTATTTTTTCCTACTTATATTGGATTACTATTTTTATTAGAACATGCCTATCATTCCTAGACTACATACATAAAAGTTATGTAATTTTATTAGATTTATGCATTTTTAGTTTTATTATTCCAAGACTTTGAAGAAATGATCGTTCATCATTTTGTTCATCAATCAAGAATTAGTTTTCTTAATTCTCTACTCTTTATTTTATTTGTTGATTGGTATTTTGATTATGAGTAGTGAGTAGTTCTTTTATCTAGGGCTCGGTGAGCCGATAATATGGGTTATTGATGCTTTGATTTTAATCGCGCTTTGTTGAATTATTGAATTGGGTTTGTTTCGGTGGTGCTTAATAATTGATTGATTAGTTTGAATTGCTAGGTTTGAGTCTAGATTATCATTACAACGAAAGTTGGATGTTTTCATATGAATCATACCTAAAAGTTTGTATCTTTGTCGATTAATTTCTACTCAATTCTAATTACGACGAGAGTCGGGATTTAATTTAGAGAGCCGAAACAAGATTTGAATTTTCACATGAGAATAGTGAATTGGAATAATTGGGACATGTTAGTATCGATTCTTAATGCATCTAGTTTTGTTATTCGTGCCATGAGAATCAGATTTATAACATGCTAGATAGGCTTTTTATGTCTCGACGGAGAATTTAAAGTATTGATTAAAATAGGAATGCTAGTCTCACCCAAGACGGTAATTTGACAAAGTTGTGTTACTTTTTGATTGCATCGATAATCCATGTTAATGGTGAACCATTGTCCTAGGTCTTTCTATTATTGATTTCATCTCGATTTATTACATCTAGTTTGTTAAAATTAGTTATACAATCAACACCTCCTTTATTCGACGTAGATAACATATAGTCAGAATTAGCTAGTACTTAATCATTCACCTCCCTGAGATGGACCCGTATGCTACAATACCCGTAAGCTTGCGGAACTACAAAATAAAACGTAACAAAGTGGTCCATCATGTATCCCTAGCGGAGTCGCCAAATTGTGGACATGACATAGGTCCACCCCGATGCGGCCACGCGCGGGTTTGGGTAGGCGAATAAATCTCGTGGTAAGATTGTTCTCGGGTCGAAATTTAAATCAAAGTTGGAGTCGAAACTGAACTTTGTGGGAGTTCAGACCCATTCGAACCCACTTTATACTTAGGCGTATCACGCACAAAGCACGGCCGATTTAGTACTAAAGGTTATGGGGGTTCGTCCTTTTGCATAACGATATCGATGTCGAATTACCGAATATCGTATATCGAATGACTCGTTCGCCAACGGTTTCGGGAATATGGAAACAAAAGCTTCTTAGTAAGGGGTGAGGGTACGTGTTGGGAAGCCCACGAAGGACACCCAACCCCGCCCGCACTTAGCGGCCTCTACTAGGATATCGATCGGTTTTCATGTACGCGCGTTAGTAAGACTGTTAAATGATATGCAAACAACGTTTTTAGCTACGCATGTGAAATTCGTTTTTAGCTACGTCGTTTAATGCATCATAAGTAATGGCTAGCATCGAAAATAAATTACAAATTACACGGGTGGAAATACAACCCGAAATTCACAATACTCGGACAAAATTATGATAACAAACAGGATTGGTAACGGTAAATGCAACCTATAAACGGACACGTATATAGAAAACTTAATCGAAATCGTAAATCGAGTAATTGGACGAACTACGATCAATTACACATTGCGTTATGCATCAATCAGAGGACAAAGGTTTTAATACTCATTTAGCGCACGGGACCGAAGCGTAGTGCTAGCTTGATCCCGGGCCTCAAAGTCTTGTCCCGACTTATTATAGTGAAATAGAGATGTCTCGACTAATCGCATATAGGATACGACTAAAGAGTCGTCGATGTAGGCTATTCATATAAGACATGACTCAAAGTCGTGAAGATAACGAATTAATAGTGGATTAGAATGTGTTATGATGTATGGGTTTTTAGAATCGATTACGTGATCGATTTAGCACGTATTGACTTGGAGTCATGAATGCGAATCGACGGGACCTTATATTGTCCTTCGATCCTCATTGGAGGCTAATAAGGGTCACTCGACCGAGTCATTGAGGGGACTCGATCGAGTGCCCGGGACGAATACCCCTTGCCCATTTTTGAGGGGGTCACTCGATCGAGTGGCCCTTAGGCACTCGATCGAGTGCCCTCTGTAATGGGTGACAACTTGTTTTGCAATGACCCATTTTGTGAACTTATGATTCGAATCAAGACGTGGTCAAGCTAAATATAAATATTATGCAATTTATACTAGTTCGATTCTTGGTGACTCGCTATGCGTGACGCTCGGTTACGGAACCGGTATCAAGCATTTAGAGTGCAACTTTTGAAATCAAAACTAATTGAACTAGAACGAATATCGATTCCCTCCGCGTCACGATGTTGTTATCAATCCTTACGGACCATGTGACGATCGATTCAGCATCATCGAGTCTCATGCTAATTCAATTGTCGATAACTCTTTTATGCGCGACGTTCGACTACGGAGTCGACATCGAGCCTTTAGAGTGATATTTTGAAAATGACATCGAATGTGCTCGATAATAAATTACCGCAATTGGGTTATAATCCGATGGTTATACGTACGCCATAAGGCGCCCTAACCTTTAAGTACCTAGGGCGGCGCGCCTCTAAGGGTGCCACCTTCAGTACGACTTGTTCGGGGGATTATACAAACTTTAGACGGAATTTGTTATTGAACATACTCGATTGAAAACTGGATTTGTCGTCACAAATATTAGATCTTTTGCATTTCGATATTGTAGTTTGGCTTTTGAAGCCTACGAATAATCGATTTATCGTCATCGGACATTTGCTCGAATCGATTTGAAAATAGTTTTGTATTTATAATATATGCGGTATTATATAAACGAAATGTAAAAAACGAGGAATTAATGTTAGATTGTTAGTAAACGATAATAAAATGTTAGATTGTTAGTAAACAATAATAAAATGTTAGATTGTTAGTAATTAGTATGCAAAACGAAAAGAAGAATTAGAGATTAGAGAAGACGGGATTTAGTACACCCTCAACCTACATGCTAATAGTCTCGGAAAATGGGCTCGTCAAATGTCGGCATAGGCACGGGGGCGATCAAGAATGTAGGGTGAGTTAGGGCGTATGAGCAGGGGGACGGTATTCTTGATTTTCGGGAGGCTAGGTCTCGGGAATGCTTTTGTGTGTGAGTATGAAGAACTCAAAAATGTGAAGGAGAGGATGCAAAATGAGGGTTGTAAAAGGTTTTGAAAAAGTTCCTCAAATGATGAGTCAAGAGGGGGTATTTATAGATTTTACCCCCGGCTGGGGTCACTCGATTCAGTGGCCCTATGCGCACTCGATCAAGTGGCCTTGAAAATGGGTCCCGGTTGATTTTGGGTTGTGCACTCGATTGAGTGGCCCCTATGCAGTCGATCGAGTGCCGTTAGGCGAGGAGTCAAAGTAGGAAAGTTGGGATTTTGTTTGACCCATTGATTTAGTTTGTTTTATCTCTGTTCATTTGTGTATTTGGACGCAGCGTGAGGCTGGTTGTGTTCTCGGGTTTCGACTTTGATCGGGTTTTGACTCAGTCGCAAAAGACTGTTTTGCCCCCAGTGGCGGTTTTGGCTCAAATTAGCTTTATTTTATTGGAAATGACCCACTAAGTCTGAATTTGAGGTCGTTTTTGAGAGATTTGTACTCCGCTAAGTGGCCACGTCGGATACTATTGATTCCGAGTCCCGTATTCGAGCGTATTAATGCATGTTAACGTCCGATCATCATCGGGTGTTTTGTTGGAGAATACTATCGACACAAGCAGTCAAAATGCTGGTGTCTACAACTTGCTTATCCCCTTATCCATCAGGTTAAGAAAAAAATGAGTTGTGATACCTAGGTAAAAGTCAATGAGATATAAGTGTCGACAATTTCACCCATTATTGTCCCTTTGTATTTATAATCATTCATGTCATATATTTCACATTTAAACTTCACTCATAAGCAATTATGCTATAAATTCTCTCAATAAATGACGTAATATTAGGGATGAACTATTTCTAATCTTGATTTCAGTAAAAATCAGGAATATTCTATAGTATTCACATGAAGTTTCTACCATACCCAATTATCTGATTGTTTATTTTTTTTTTTGGTAAAAGGTAAGTATGTATTAGTATGTGTAAAATTTACAAGAATATGACTACAACAAATTATGTAGTCATCGAGCATCTTTGACACAAACCGGGTATTTAATCTTACACATAATTCGACTTCTAACATCCGATTTAATAGCCTTGACCATATACTGCGGCGGTTGTACATCTCCTTCCAAACGACAAGTATTCCGCTGCCTCCAAATATGGTAAATAGCCGCATTAACCACAGCCCGGAGTATATTGCATTGTAACTTGGACCCTCTCATTTTAATCGCCCACTCCAAACTCCTAACACGCGGAATTCTCTTCTTAAGCCACTCACTTAACATGCCAATAACTCGCGAGCTCCAACAACAGCCAAAGAAAAGATGGTCCATTGTTTCAGCCTGCAAGTCACAAAAATAACAAAGGTCTGTGTCTGCCACCCCAAACCTCAACAGTTTCGATCTTGTGTTTAGAGCCTTCCAAAATACAAGCCAAGAAATAAAGCTTTGTTTCGGGAGACTCCATCCACTCCACACATGTCGACTCCACGGAACCTTCGGGACATGAGACCGGAGCATCTCATACGCCCGGGAAATAGAATAGTGAGAACAAGAGTCATGCCATAGACCATTCACGAACATATCTTTGATCTTCTCTTTTGTATGATAGATCTTCCTCCAAGCCCACGTAACATCAGCATGAGGCTGATAATCACGCCAAGTTGTTCCTCTCAAATATATGTTGTTGACCCACCGAACCCATAAACGATCAGGCTGATCAAATACCCAAGAAGCCGATTGTTTATTTTTATTTGTTCATTTTCTTTATCTTTCAATGACATCAATTTAATGACATTATAAAGATGAATAAATATTATTAAATTTATATGTTATACTAGATGTAATTAGATCTGTCAAAACACGACCTGACCCACCGGACCCATTTTTTTAATATTTGTCAAACATTAATATTTCAAATAATCAATTTAATACTACTTTTTTTATCATTCAATAATAAAATAAGTTAAAATTTTGAATTTAATATTTTTTTTAAAAAATAAACATTATTATTAAAGAGTACAATAATACGGAGTAATACTATCAAATAAAAATGAATATTAAAAATTTTGTTGTTAGACATAATAAGTTCGCAAAAAATATAGGCGTTCGAACTATTTATAACCATAACCTGGTCAGTTGATCTGTGACCCATGTAGCCCAATCCATATTTGATCCAACCCGTATTTGGACTCGGCCGTATGACCCGTCCCGCTGGATCCGTCTTATCGGTCTACATATTATATGCTCCCGTTTTATTTTTTGAGGAGTTAATTAACTTTAATTGACGGTGTTAATTAATTATTAGACCTTTAACTGTAAAATTAAATAGTCTAGACAGTTGAATGTGAATTGAATGTTTTTAGGCGATAATCACGATTTTCATTAATTCGTAAAGATTTTTTCATTGTTGATAATCTCGATTTTATAACTTGTGAAGATTTTAGGTGATCGAGCTAGTTTTTCAGGCATAAATATATATCGAGTCATGTTAATTTGAAGTGTATATATTAGATACCATAATACGGTATATACGTACACGAAGTCAATAAAAAATATTTAGATTATGTTTATTGTTGTAAATTTTAGTACAAAAAATTAATATTACAATTATAACTTTGTATTCTAAATAAGTAAGTAATGGAATTATAATAATAGAGTTATTCATTTGAAATTTTTACGTATAATTAAACTTGGGAAACGAGTCAACCGGATCGTGTTCTGCACGAGTTAGATTCGGAGCCGGGAACTACTTTCGGGTCAGAAAAATGGGTTAGGGTTATTTCCGGATTTGTTATTTTTAAATTTTTGAGTGATATCGACTTCTCTGCTAGAATAACAATCAAGTCAGTTCCGAGTTAGGTCAGTCAATTCGGGTTATGGGTTGAACTTGGGTCTTCAGTTAGGGGGTTGGGTCTGTTTCAGGTGAGGTTATTCGGGTCGGGTTAGTTTTTCCAGCTACGTATAATATATTATTCATGAGATTTAATATGTTGCCACGTCATCAGTCATGCTTTCAATTGATATATATATATATATATATATATATATATATATATATATATATATATATATATATATATATATATATATATATATATATATATATATAGAGAGAGAGGTGGAATTTGGTGTAAACACCAAATTTGGTGTAAATACGCTAGCAATTCGGTCCGTTAGATCTTACAAGATCGACGGTCGAGATTAATTCTCAAAAGATAACAAAACCACCAAATTTCCATTAGGCGTTTCTCTCTCCTCTCTTTAGGGTTTGGTAAACCCCAAATTTCCTCTCAAAAATTTTTCTCCCAAAATTGATCATATATTTCAAATTGAAATACCTAAATAAACATAAAATTGCTCAATCGTATGTTTCTATTGGTCAATCGTAAGATTTGCTTATTGATTACTTAATTCAATTCATTGAATTTTCAAAAATTCGTTCAATTCATTCAAATTTCCAGAAATTTTATACGAAATTCATTTTTGATGAGCATGAACCTATTGTTGATGAACATGAAGGTAATATCGTTATACTTCAATACCTATTTGTTTTTGAACGCCTATTCATTTTTAGGGTAATTTATCTCGACATATATTCGTTTTTGAATTCTTCTATAATTCGTTATGATGAATATCAATTTCAACATAGAAGACTTGAATCAACTTGAAAGTAATCTCAGAATTTTTAGAGTACTTGAATATATATGTTGGAATACTTGAATATGTATGCTGGAATACTTGAATATATATGCTGGAGTAACTGAGTATATATATTGGAGTAATTGGAGTACTTGAATATATACGTTAGAATACTTGAATATATATGTTGGAATACTTGAATATAGGTGTTGGAATAACTGAGCATATGTCTTGGAGTAATTGGAGTACTTGAGTATATGAATCTCAAAATTTAATAGAGTACTTAAATATATGTGTTGGAATACTTGAATATATATGTTGGAGTAACTGAGTATATGTCTTGGAGTAATTGGAATACTTGAGTATACATATGCATTGGAGTACTTGACTATTTGTTTTAGAATACTTTAATTTATACGTTGGAGTACTTAAACATGTATGTTGGAATAACTGAATTGGAAGGTTAAAATAGGTATTTGAATATCCGGAATTTTAGAGTGCTTGAATGTATGTTTTTGCATTATCTTGAATATATGCATTAGTGTACTTGAATTTGAATATTGAAGTATCTGAATATGTTTGCAGATATTCAATCAGTTGATAGCAACAATACCAAGTTTGGAACAATGCTCAACACCAACTATTGAAAATAGCACGAATTCTCTAAGTTTGACTTACACTCCGGGTGCCAACGACAATTGGATAAGGACGGTAGAAGATGAGTTCATGCCTAAGATAGAGAGATGTTTCAAAACTCATGAGGAATATAATAGTTTTTATAAGATGTATTTCTTTACATGTGGTTTCAATCAACAATTAATGTTGGAGTAGTTGTTGTCGAACATAGAAATAACTTCTTATAAGCATTGGAATAATAACAACATTAGAGTAATTGAAGATTAAAAATTTATTGATTCAATCAACTATTAAAATGTTGGAGTAACTGTCGTCGAATATAGGAATAACTGCTTGTAAGCGTTGGAATAACAACGACATTGGAGTAATTAAAGATTTAAAAATTGATCGATTCCATCAGCAATTAGTAAATGCTGGGGTACCTATTGTCGAACATAGGAATAACTGCTTGTAACATTGAAATAACGACATTAAACTAATTGAAGATGAATAATTGATTGATTCAATAAATAATTTGAATGATTGTTGGAATAATCAACAAAACATGTTGGAGTAACTGTTTAATTTTATACCTGTAATTACATAATGCGATACGACAATTAAAATACGGCAAGTTCGACCATTTTGAAATGCGTCTTTCTGATATTCCGACACGGTAGATGTTTTGATATCTCTGAACTTGGGTTCTTGCATTGTTTCTTCATTATCGACTGTTGTAAAACAGTATTAGTTGGTGAAAAATTTTGAATATGTATGTTGGAATACTTGAATATTTATGTTGGAATACTTGAATATATGTGTTGGAATAACTGATTATATATGTTAGAGTAATTGGAATACTTGAATATATATGTTGGAATACTTGAATATATGCGTTGGAATAACTGAGTATATATTCAATTATTCCAGCGCATATATTCAAGTATTCCAAGGCATATATTCAAGTATTCTAATGAACGCATATATTTTGCATAAAATTGAACGAATTTCTGGATAATTAAAACGAATTCAATGAAGTAATCTACGATCTAATCTTACGATTAAGCAACAAGAACTTACAATTGAGCAATAGGAACGAATTTTCTACAAAAATTGCAATTTTAATCAAAAAATTGAATAAATTGAATAAATTTCTTGAAAATTATAACGAATTAAATGAAGTAATCTACATTCTAAGATTACGATTAGCAATAGGAACTTATAATTGAGCATTTATCCGGAAAAATTCAGCATTTCAATTTTGAGAATAAAATTTGTAGAGGAAATTGGGTTACATGGTGTCAAAGAAAGAGAGGAGAGAGAAAAGAGAGGTAAGGGAGGGACTTTGGGAAGGTTTTGTTCTCTTTTGAAGATTAAATCTGAGTCGTTGATCAAGTATTAGATCAACGGTCTAGATTGTTAGGATGTTTACACCAAATTGGTGTGTTTACACCAGATCCTATATATATATATATATATATATATATATATATATATATATATATATATATATATATATATATATATATATAGAGAGAGAGAGAGAGAGAGAGAGAGAGAGAGAGAAGAAGAATCAAGTGAGTCCACTTATCATAATTGAGTCCGTGAGTCCTCATCTCAACCCTTAAATTAGTGATAGATTAATGGTTAAGATTGTTTTGTCAATTAAGGAAATAACTAACTAAATCTTGGTAAATATTTTATTTTTTCTCTCTCCTCCTTAATTATCTTAATGCAAATCTTGTCTCTCCCATTAAATTTTTAACTGCATCTTTCTGTCACACAACAAATGCGTCGTTTCATCTTCAATTTCACAAAAAAAAAATCATCATTTCGCTACTGCCATGTTACTCTAACTGATACAATGTGTTACTCTAATTCATGAATTGTGTTACTTTAACTCAAAAAATCTGTTACGTTACATAATAGTGTCTTACAAAAACAGTACGTTGCAAAATGTATGTTTCTATTAAGGATACTCCAAAACTAAAAATTATAAAACTCCATTATAATTCCAATTTTTCACACCTGTTACTCTAAGAACTTGATATTGGTAATCAAATTATACTCTTAAATTGTGTTACTGTAACTCATTATGTATGTTACTCTAACGAATGATGTGTGTTATTCTAACGCATAATGTGTGTTATTCTAACTCATTTTACATCAATAAATTGTTACAGGAGTTCCAACTGAATCAACTTCATTACAATTACAATGTTTCACACCCGTTACTCATAATTTGTGTTACTTTAACTCATTAAATATGTTACTCTAACGAATAATGTATGTTACTCTAACAATATACTATCCTACTTAGAATCCTGCTTCTTCATCCTCCTCGTCCTCTTCTTCATCATCATCATCTTCAGAAGCTTTGATTTAATCTAACCACCGCGCCATCTTTTCGTTGTTCCCCTCCTCACATCGAATCCACAAGCCAATGCGTAGATTTTATAGAAGTTTACTGACTTATCCACGTCCTTGAAGATCTGCCCTATTTATGGAGAAAACTCTCACCCACATCCCTACATCATTCATGTGCTTTTGCGTCTACTGAAAATAATAACAGTGCCAATAAACGTGGCGAAAAAAAAACAATCAGAACTTAAAATATGGATTAAAGTAACAGATGACAAGAAGTAAAGTAACAGATGAAGTGCATTGAAGTAACACTGGATTCAATTAACAGAGGATGCTTATACACCATGTATAAAGTAACAGATGTCAGACATTAAAGTAACAGATAGTGTGAATTAAAGTAACAGATAATGTTCATTAAAATAACTTCAGGTATAGGTTAGTGCAAAAAATTCATATAATGATCAGAAATGAGAGTATGACACAATATCTTTCTTTGAATGAGGGCAGTATTCTTTGATATTGTTTCCTATTTTGAAGTCAATCACGTCCCATAATTATAGGAAACGGTATCTTTCTTTTTTATTTCTTATTTTTTTATATGGCGGTATTCTAAATCTTTTTTGTAACTCCAATGCATTACAGTAACAGATTAAAAGAACTAAAGTAACAGATGAAGTGCGTTAAAGTAACACGAGATTCAGTTAAGATTATGTGCATTAAAATAACAGGGTTAGCAATTAAAATAACATATTGTGCATATTAAAGCAAGACAATATGTGCATTACAATAACTCTATATATTTGTTCGTGCATAAAATTCATATAATGCTTAGACTTTTTTGTGTTACATTTTTGTGTTACTCTAATTTAAATTAGGTGTTACTGTAACTCAGAACGTGTGTTACTTCAACGCCGTGTCTGCTTTAATAGAAAACAAAACAATAGTATCCGTGAAGTTTAAGAAAAACCTAAAGAATAAACAAAACAATAACACGAGAGTAATGGACCATTGATATGAATCTATGAATAATCAAATGAATAAAATTCTATTTCGTACATTTTAACAAATATAATAAAAATTTGGAATTTATACTAACAAGAGAGCAATGAACCAGATACGAATCTATGATGAATGAAATGACCATAAAAGCAATATCGACATAAAAATCGACGAAAAACATGAAAGCAAATTGACGCAAATTAATCAAGATGATGAATAAAAATTGACGCAAAACATGAAAGCAATAATGAAACTCACCATTGTTATAGTCGATGAATTGATTATCAACAGTTGATGAAGATATCGCGATCATCGAATTCATAGTAACGGGATTTCGAGCACAAATTTGAATGAATGAATGAATGAACGTGATATTGGAAATATTTTTTTTAAGTTTTGATGAACGTGAACATGAATGAATGAATGAATGAATGTGATGTTATTGTTTCCTAAAATTATGAGAGTTATTTTAGGAAGCAGTATCTCCCTTTTTTTTCTTTTTTTAATGCAAATATTAGGATGCATCTTGTCCATCCATTCTCATCTCATTCAATGGATGAGATGAGGACTTAGGGACTCATATATATATATAAGGACTCATAAGAACCTTACTCTCTCTCTCTCTTTATTTATTTATATATATATATATATAGATGTGGGATCAGGTGAGTCCACTTATCTATTTTGAGTTCGTGAGTCCCCATCTTAGCCCTTGATTTAATGTTAGATTAATGGTTAAGATTTGTTTTCATAATTAAGGAAATAATTAACTAACAAATCTGGATAAATATATCATTTCTCTCTCTCTCTCCTCCTTAATTATCTCAATGCGAATCTTTTCTCTCTCTTATCAATCTTTTTAATTGTCTCTTTCTCTCACACAACAAGTTTCTTCAAAATTAAGTTTTTTTCATCTTCACCAAAAAATCATCATTTTCCTACTGCCATTGTACGTATGTTACTATGTGTGGACATGACATAGGTCCACCCCGACGCGGCCACGCGCGGGTTTGGGTAGGCGAATGAATCTCCATATGAAACAGATCGAATTGAAATTTAGGTCGAAGTGGAGTCGCCACCGAATTTTGTGGATATTCGGAACCGTTCGAACCCACTCTATGTCGTAGTGGGCCGTGTACAAAATACGGCCCATTTCCGATGTAAGAGTTTATCGGGTTCGTCCCTTAGCATTTGATACCGATACCGTCACTAGCGGTTATCGTGTATTGCATGACTCTCGTGCGCCAACGGTTTCGGGCATCCGGAAACCGAGGTTCTGAGTAAGGGGTGAGGGTACGTGTTGGGAAGCCCACAAAGGACACCCAACCCCGCCCGCACTTAGCGGCCTCTACTAAGATCTCGAATGACGTTCTAATACGCGCGTTAGTAATTCGGTGAAAAATGCTTATGCAAACGTTGTTTTCCCTAAGCATGTGAATGAAATTGAAAAGGGTTTCTATGTCAATTTAATGCAATTAATTCTAACGTCGAAGTTGAATTTTAGCATGTGGGTTCATTTTAGTAAAATAAAACAAACGATAAATCAACAAGAATAACAAACGGTTAGTAACGGTATAACGAATAATAACGGTTTGCAAATTAATGAATGAAATAGAATGATGTAAAATTGGACGATGCATGGTTTGAAAAGATAGTAGTACACGTGATTAATTAGGCACGTGTTGACCGAAGTCATAAAAAGAATTGACGAGACTCGAATGATGTTGTAGGACTCACGACATTGATCGTGATGATGGGCTACTCGATCGAGTGGGCTAGGCACTCGGTCGAGTGCCCCCTGTACGAATGATAATTCGCTTTGCAATTTATTATTGACTTTCGAAATTGCATTTTGATTTTTGATAATTCGATGATTCTGCCGAATCGGACATAAATATTGTACAATTTATGCTCGGCTCGGATTTTATAAATTATTGATTTTGTTGAATCAGATATAAATATTATGGGATTTATACTCGATTCTAAATTTGAATACTCGTTGTATCCCATATTCGATTATTGAAACGATATGGAATACTAGAGTGAAAATAAAATAAAATAAAATAAAAATTGATTTAAGTCATCTTAAAAATCGATATGAGTAGATTTCCTCCGCGTTTAATAATGTCGTAATTATAACGAATTGTATGAAAATTATTTTAGCATCAACGAAAAAAATCGCATTAGTTAATTTATTTGACTAGATCGTTAGATTCGACATCCAATTACGGAATTGGTATCGAATCGAAAAGATCGACGCTTTGCTTGAATTGAAAGACTTGATTCCCTCGGCTTTTCCGACATCGAATTAAATCCCTAGGGATTGTGATATCGGATCCGCATCAACGGGTTTCGACCCTTATTAAATAGAATGCATGTTTTTGAAATCGATATAAATATGTGACTCGAACAATGATGAAAACGAAATAAAAAAAAATATTGTTTAAGTTAACTCATCTCAATAATCAAATAATCGGGGTATTGGAACAAGCGACCGTCAACACTGTGTACAGTACACTTGTATATTCGTGTTTCCTTATTCCGATACCCTTCTTATTCGACACAAATCGATAAGTATTTTAGTGTTTTGTATTAGTTATTATCGATATTATAATGCAAGGAACGAAATAAAACAAAAAAACGCGAAAAATATGAAGATGACGAGAGGAAGAGAGGAAGGAGAGAAAGGGGTTTTGACACCCTCAACCTACATGTTCTTGTCTCGGAACAGACTCGTAACCGTGGCTTTACACAAGAGTCTTCGAGGTTTTATGGAGGTTAAGTTATGGTGGCTCGGGATTGATTCCTAAAACTAGGTTTAAGGTTTTTGCTAGTGTAGGATTGCTAGGGTTTGATTAGGGTTGCATGTGTAAGATTAAGGTTCTTGAGGTTGTGAAAAAGTTGTGATTAGGGTTGTAAAGTTGTGAAATTGAGTGTGCATGGGGTTGCTTATATAGGCATTGGCCATGTATTTTGGTGTCTAGGGTTTTGTGCCCTGACGGACTTGACCTGATGGCCCGTCTGAAGGTGGACTGTTGGTTTTGCTTCTTGAGTTGGACTTTTTGTATTTGAGTGGCTGCTTTGATGTGTCTCGGAAACGACTTTGACCAGGGTTGACCCAATCGCTAAAAGTCGGTTTTAATTCCGGTGTCGGTTTTGACCCAAATTAGTCTTATTTGATTGGAAACGGCCCACTGGACCTGGATTCGAGGTTGATTTTGTGAGATTTGTACTCCGCAAGTGCGTTAGCCAGCAACTAATGGATTTGAGCCCGTATCCGAGCGCGTAGAAGCACGTTAGCGTCCGATCATCATCAGGTGTTTTTCGGAAACTGCCATAGACACCTGGCAGTCAAAATGCGGGTGTCTACACTATGTTACTACCATAATCCATAAACTATGTTACTTTAACTCATATAACGTGTTACTTTAATTCATGAACTGTGTTACTTTAACTCTTAAAATCTGTTACGTTGTATAATATTCTCTTGCAAAAACTATTACTCTAACTCATACAATGTGTTACTCTAATTCATGAACTGCGTTACTTTAACTCATAAAATCTATTATGTTGCATGATAATCTTTTGCAAAAACAAGACTTTCAATCAACCAAAAGAATAATGTATGTTTCTATTAAGGATACACAAACAAAAACACAAATTATAGTATACTACCGTTGTACCGTACGAGGGACCTAATTTATGGTAAAAAGTTACCACTTTATGTTATTTAGTGACCATTTTAAGTTAAATAGTGACCACGTTTTAATATGAAAAAGTGGTAACTATTTATCTGAAAGTGATAACTAACTAACCTAAAATGATCACTTTTTATCTTAAGTTGCAAACTTTTACTACTGTTGCATGGTACAACGGTTGTACACAATAATTATTGTTATCTTAAACATAAGTTCAGCTGGTTTAATTTAATTAAGTGATTTTGTATTTCTTAAATTTAATTAAGTGGTTTATCTCAAGTGATTCTACGCCGGTAAAAAGCCCAATTCAATAACTAACATCAAAAGTTAAATAGTTCTATAAAATTTATTTTGTTCATCTTATGTACGTATATCTAGAGCCTAATAATGGTGGCAATCCGACGGGTCAGTCGGATTCACGTTGGGTCGGGTCATTTCATGTTTGGGTCAGCATCCATTTCGGGTTGACTTGGGTTCATGTCAAGTACTATATTGGGTCAATTGATCTGGCGGATCAAGTCGCGTCGGGTTTAAATTGGTTTATCATCGGGTATAATTCTTTATGATATTACTTTAATATTAGCCTAATAAGTTTAATTTTTTTACTATTATTTGGTTAAATTACTTTGTTATTAAGTCTAAGTATTGTGTAATGTATCAAAGTGAAACACTAAATAGCTTTCATTTGGTCAAATCTAAAAGATTAGTAATTTAAATCGGATCTGGCCAGGTCAGGTTTGGGTAACTGATTATTGGGTGTGAAGTCACAAGTGGGGCAGGTCGAGTCAGTTTTGGATTACTCAATTTTTGAGTTCTATTGGTTCGAGTTTCGAGCGGGTTTGCTCAGCTTTTGCCACTTCTATGTATATTGCACACTCCCCCTAGTTACTTATTATTACCTTTTATTTTATTTATATATTATTAAACTTTTTTTCCTAATATACAAAATATATATACGAGGATTGAATTAACATGGTAATGGTATCTTTTTTTTTATGTAATTTGATTTTACGTTTAAGAATAATATATATTTATCTACAAAAAAAATAATTATAATAATATTATTGGGGTTTGACTTGTTTATGATGATGAGAATAATATTAAAATTTGTTTATTCAATAGCGATGACAATATTGAGAGCGAAATTACATCAGTTACCAATACATCGCTTATTGATCAACTGAGGTCAAGGAGAGTGAATTTATATTGGTTGTGCTACATCGATGTAAATGCATTAGTTATAAATACATCGGTTATGGATCAACCGATGCCAATGAGAGCACATTTACATCGGTTTTTCAAAACTGATGTAAAAAAAATTCTTATACAATTTACATCATTTTTTTGTAAGAAACCGATGTAATTATCCATCATAAAAAAAATTACATCGCTTTCTTCAAAAACTGATGTCATTGTGGCGATGTCAATGGGACTAAATGTACTAGTGTTCTATTCCGTTCTCTCTGGACCGACCTCGCCTTAACACGAATACACTTAGTTGTTTTTGTGTTATTACGAGTCTATAAATATTGTTTGATCCCTCATCCTTCGCTAAACGACCGATCCGATTGGGGCGTGCATTAGAGATATAGGAAAGTGAAGGAGAAAAGGTGTTGGAAAAGGTGAAGGAGCCGTTAATTCCACTGAGTGAAGTTTCACCCGGTGAACTCTCACCGGGTGAAGTTTCGCCCGACGGTAATTGATCAATTTCTGACAACTTTTTCCGTTGGGCGAAGTTTCGCCCGGTTGGACTCCATCGAGCAAAGTTTCGCTCGATGGTAAAATCTGGAAATGACGACAATAACTCCACTGGGCGAAGTTTCGCCCGACGGTAATGGCTAATAAATCCACCGGACAAAGTTTTGCCGAGCGCCATTTGTGCCTCTTCTTCTCGCTTTTTGCCCTTCCAAATGCCTTTACAAGTCTCACATTTCTTCAAACAACAATCCCAACTCACAAAATTCAAGATGCGAGCAAAAACTTCTTCAACAAACACCAACAACACCACAAAAACGCTCCAAATCGAACTCAAATCTTGATCAAAACACCCAAGCTTTCAAGCTCCAAGAAATCCAAGCTCACTCATCCAAAGACTAACTAACAAACCAAAAAATTATGATACAATATATACAAGGTGGTTATTAAGGATACCACCAAACCTCATCAAATGTGATACAAACTCAACCTGGGTCGCCATCATAGCGACCGATCCATAGTTCACCTCCATCAAAAATGTCCCGTGGCTAGGACATGCACATGCATGATCCTTGATAATTTTTGGAGGGTAGTTTTAACTTCTTGTACTAGCCAGGATACTTCGTCCAGTTTCAATTTTTGATTGCCAACTTTGACTTTTGCTTCATCAACGGGGCTTACACCCTCGTTGTGCGTCATTAGCTTTCCATCCCTTGGTTCCATGTTCACCACACTTTTTGATTTCTTCTTTTTGGATTTTTTGATAGCTCCCCTACGAGAAGTTGGAAAAGTGTTGGAAGATGAACTCTTAGGCAGTTGCACGGTGGTCGAATCATTAAGCTTCACCTTTGTTTCAACATTATCGAGTAAATTACTCGACTTAGCTTCATTCTCGTTTTCTATCACAAGGGACTTGGCATCTAGAAGGTATTCAAGGATTTCATTTTTGAAGACATCATTCACCATTGGATTTTCTAACGTGATAGATAATTTGAATTGCATGATCTCTTCACCGACATTAAACGAAAGCTTCCCCTTTTTAACATCTATGATCGCTCCACCGGTGGCCAAAAGGGGCCTGCCAAGGATTATGGGGGCATGCTTGTTCACTTTCACGTCCATTACCACAAAGTCGGTAGGGATCGAGATATTTTTAACTCAAACTAGCACGTCTTCAATCATACCAACAGGGGTCTTGATGGAACCGTCAGCTAGTCGAATTTTGATCGGTGTTTGATTCATATTGGTAATATTGAGATCATTCACGATTGATAGAGAAATAATGCTCACGGCTGCTCCAAGATCACATAGCGCACAATTGATTTCAACATTCCCTATTGTGCAAGGTATTGAGAAACTCCCAGGATCACCCATTTTGGTGGGGATCTTGCTTGATAAGACCGAATTACACTCTTTGGTGAGTGCAACCACAATTGTATCATCACATCGGCCAACTACCTCAGTGAGAGGGGGTGTTACCTTATCCATCTTTAGAAAGTCGGGGAATGAGGTGGACTTGATGTCCTTCCTATTCATCGTAGCTCAAGATGGAAATGGCAAAGGTGGCACATGTGGCTTAAGAGGTGGCATGCTTTTCTCTTTTGGAATTTCCTCTATCACATACCCCTTATCTCCCGTGATATACTTAGAAGGATCCTTTCTTTCAAGTTTGGTTTCATCGGTTATATAATGATCTTCCTCACAACAAGTTGTTCTTGGTGAATGTGTTTTCAACTTGCTAGAATGAGCGACACTTTGATTTTCAACATGTTTTATCTTTGTTTTTCCCACTTGCTCTAGACCCAAGTTTTTGTGAGGGCCGAATAGTTCTTTTCCTTCATTCCATGTGGCGACATTGGCATATGCTTGATGTTGCGGGTAATTAGAATTTTGAGGTTGTCCGGGTAGTCCTTGTGGTGGATGTACCAGAAAGGTAGGAGCCTTGGTGACTTCTTGTGATTTCCTCGCTTTGAGTTCCTCTCTTATATCCGCAATCTCGTAAGCTAAGAATGTTATCGCATTTTGCATGATTTGTATAGGGTTCCCACATTGGTCATTCCATTGGCCTTGTTGGTAATCACCATGGAAAGGTGGAGGTTGGTTATATTCGGGATTGTATCCTTGGGAACTTTGATTGAAGTTAGGATGATACCCTTGGATATATTCCCCTTGATTGAAGCTTTGATCACCTTGATTGTAACTTTGAAAACCGTGGCCTTGAATATAAAAATTACCTTCATGATTTTGGTAATAATTTCCTTGGTTCATGTTTTGATTATGGAATTCGCCTTGGCCTTGGAAATAATTGCCTCCTTGATTGTTCCAATTTTCCTCTTGAAGAGGTGGCAAGTAAGGAGGGGGCCCTTGAATGAAAGAACTTTGTTGATGGTGTGAATTGAATGGCATTTCTTGTTGTTCCCCTTGATACATTGGTTCCGGATTGTGCACATCATGATTTGCATAAGAGTTATATTGGTGCATATGGTTCCTTGTTTTGGGAAAATATGTGTTCGAAAAATGGTCATTTTGAGGCCTTGGATTGAAATTTTGAAATACTTGGACTTCATTGCATTCTTGATAGCACAATCCTTCATAAGAAGGACAATTGTTGGACTCATGACCATAGTTTGCACAACACTCACAAGGAATTTTTGGTAGTGGAGGTCGTCTTTGTGGCCATGATTGAACTTGGTGCACATCCCTTGGGTTAGAATTAGAAGTTATAGCTTCAAACCTCTTGGTTAGTTCTTCCAATTTTAATTCGAGCTTTGATTCATTGTTCATGGAAGTGCTTTCCAAGGGTTGGGAACCTGAATCAAGAGTGACATGATGGGTTCTTTGGAAGTTTCTTGGGGGTGGTGGTGAAATGGGAGGTGTAGAAGGTGGATAGATTTTTTGTGGAGTGATAAGAGGTGATGTAAACGGGTAATTTTGTGGAGTGAAAGGTGTAGGTGGATTATTAATGGTGGGAGTGGTAGTAGTTGGTGGTATGAATAGATTTGGAGGAGGTGGAAGGACAGGATGAATGTTTGGTGGTGTGAGGTACGGATGTGGAATCACTCTAGTTGAGATATTTACCGGGAATCTCAAGGCTTGAAATGTCATCTTTGGCTCGGGATCGAACCAAAAAGTCGATAACTTGTTCCTAGCAACACACTCAAATAGAAAGTGAGTCTTCTAGAACCATGTGGTACTAGGTTAGAGAGAAAGAAAAATGAAAGCAAAAACCAAACACAAATAAACAAAAGCTCAATCAACTAATCGTCGTCCCCGGCAACGGCGGCATTTTGATTTGCAGGCATCGCGACCCGCACGATCAAAAAATATTTATAAACATCGACAAACCTAACTAATTTAGTAGTGGTAGGTCGAGATCGATCCAAGGGACGGTCTTCGTAAAGTCGGTCAAGTCTAAGTCTAAATACGTTTGGGTTCAAATGGGGATTTAAGATGGTCACGAACTAAAATAAAGATAACGAGACTAGAATAACTAAGAGAAACCAAATAAAGGAAAGGTGTTAGGAGGAGTCGGGGAATCAGAAATGAGACACATAAACAAGGAATCAAGCGAATGACACACGATCGATAAGTGATGGGTCACCTTTCGGTCTCTACACCCGACCTCACTAAGACTCGCTTTCGCGACGAAGAAGCTAGGTCACTAAGTCGGAATTACCCAAGCCCCGAGTTTCCCCATATTGACGAGGGTGAATACGAGTCAACTAAATTGATCAAGTAAAGGCGACAAGCATACAACAATTCCAAAATAGACAAATCAACCCAAGCGCAGTCAATCACAAGAATCCTTAATCCATGTCACCCAAATCCATCATCCCCTAACCCCTAACAAAGAATCTACTCACAATTCATGAAGAAATTAACAAAAACAACTAACAAAGAAATTAGGCAAAAATAATCCATACTAACAAAAAGAGGGGAAATTAATCTAACACAAGTGAGAGAAAAAACAAAACCAATTAAGAACAAATTCTACTAGGAAAAACAATAACAAAGCAAGAAAAACCAAGAAAAACAATAAACTAGGGGAGAAATTGAAGAAAAAACTAATTAGAGAAGAGAGAGAGGAGAAGAAAGTACCAACAATGGAGGAAAAACTCAATGAAGAAGATGAAGATTAACATAAATAGATGAAGCTTGAAGAAGAAAATACAAGAACTTGTCACTAATCCTTACAAAACCTTCAATCTTCAATAAAATCAAAATCTAGACTAATGTAATTGCTAGAATGCAAAATGTAGAGTATAATAATCTAAGCTAAAGAGAGTTTCTTAGATCTAATGGAGTTTTTTTAATGGAAGCTACTACTAAAGATGAATATCTATCTAATGAGGCATAATAAGATGATACTCTAGGGTTAAATTATATAAACAAAGCCTTCTGTAGACACCCAGATTTGGACTTGGTGGCTGCAGGAGTGCCCGACAAACACACGATGACGATAGGACTGCAACGCGACGCGAGTTCGAGGTGTTTTAGATAGTTTTTCTATAGAACAGATCAAATAATTACTCGGAAAGATTAAATTAACATCAAGGCAGGATTAGTTGTGTCATTACGGTCGCGTCGACACTAATTAGAGTCAATTCCGACACCGGGGCCCCGAATCGGTCCCGAAATATGCAAAGTCAAACCCGAGTCAACGCGTCGGGCCGAGCGAACCTCGGGACGCGCACCCAAAGCCCACCTGGCGCTTGACACACTAGGGTTATGGGAAAGCCTTAACCTCCAAGATAACCTAAGATATGCATCTTCTCCGTTTTGGAAAGTTTTGATATCGGATCTTCAAAACTTTGACAGCCTAAGCTCAGGCGCCTGAAGACTGAACTGCCTCACACCACGCGCCTGAAGACCGAGCCGCTTGACCCCAGGCTTCCATATGGGTGACAAGGACCGAAAACACCTATAAATACCCCCCCCTCCTCACCTCATTCATTCGACACACAATCCCAAGTTCGTGCCTACTTCTACACAACTCGTTCTTCCCTCTCTTTTCTCTCGCTAAGGGCTCGCACTCCAACACCCGAGGCAAACGATCCACTCGATCGTAGTTCCGATAAAAGCTACATCGACGCTACTCCTCACTTTCGAGTATCCCACTCGATACCGAGGTGCCAGTGTTCGACTAGCTCAAGTCTAGTAGCGAAACTCTGCCGGATTAGCCGCAGAATCGGTCCATAGTAACGAAGCTCCGCCGGAGTAGCCGCAGGAAGGGTCAACGGTAACGGAGCTCTGCCGAAATCACTAGGAGGACCCGCCTTTGAAGTCGAATCGTCACTAGGTTGTCATCCAAACAAAACTTTCCATATTTGTACTTTCTTTTATTATGCACTACGACAACACTAGATGTGGACACTAGGTCCACAAACGTCTACTAAAATACGTAACGTCCCAACTTCAACCACAAGCACTAAAATACACTAAATAGACCCGAGTAACTCCGAGATCTGTTCTCAAACCATCTATGCATCATGCCCCGTTTAGTGTATACTTCGAGGGTGCAACTCCTCATAATATGATTTACTTACATTCGCTTTTACAGTTTTTTCGTATGATTTATTGTTTTTATGACCTTATAATCGCATGCTAAATCACCTAACACAGAATTTAAAACGTAAATCCACTAAAACTGAACAAAGCGATGGTCAGGTTCCGTATTAGTCCGGATGCTCGCCTCTCTAGGTTCAACGCATCTCTATTAATATCAAACCGACGCATCTTAAGCAGAATACCAGGTAAGGTATATCACGAGAACGACTAATATCCGTATTATCGCATTAAAACTAATTTGCTAATACGAATAATACTAGTACTCTCTACTCTCCTACGTGCATCTTTTCATGGCCTGCTTGTCACATGAAATCACATGCAAAGAATGTAAACACAACTAATTTGACAACAATACTTACTTGTCCTTAAACAACCGACGTAGAAAAAGCCATAGGGTTAAAACAACGGATGTTACCGTATTTCCGCCACAACAAAAGAACTAGGTTATCAGCCCACCGATTGATTAGTAGAGGCCTCTATAGTGCGGGCGGGATTGGGTGTTGACATCTATCAGATATTGGCTTCCCAATACGTACCCTCACCCCTTACTCAGAATCGACGATTTCCGGAATTCTAAAACCATTGGTAATGAGAGTCATTCCAGGCATGGAGTGCTTAAGGGTACAAGTCTTTATATTTAGGTCTCGTGCCACTCAACTTTGAGCTGGTAAGGAATCAAAGTTGACTTGAATGGTTTCCGAGTCCCCATAATTGACTCGGTGGCGACTCCACAAATCGGCAACGAATTAAGTTCACTTAAAAGGTCGCCTTACCAAATGAATCGGCCTTTAAACATTTACAACCATGACTCGATCGATTCCCAAATGGAATCACGGGTGCCTGCACCCGTCTAGTACAAGTCCGGATCATCATCCGAATTGAGGTCCGACACATCGCCCCGTACGCGAGATCGGACCGGCCCCCGACCGGGAGGGGGCCGCGTGGGTGGATGCCGCCACGCGATTAAAAGCAGGGTCGGTCCCGCGCGGGCGCCGGGCGATGCGGACGGACGTCCACAGTTTCGCTTCTCCGCTGGGGATTTGGAAACAAGTTTCCAGCGGTGGTGTAACTTGAACGAGGTCGGTGAAGCTCATTTCTTAGTTCCTAGTTGTGGTCACTACAGGTTTTGGCCCTAAAGAGCCCACCCTTAACCGATATCAGGACCAATCGACCTCTTCGCGGTAAGATCTCTAGGGACACGCGGAGAGATCCTCGATTGACGCTCCGGCCGCCTAACGCGTACCCCGCGGGAATAATAATCGGATAGTTCCGAACGGACGGTATGACACTTGTCTTCCCAGATAATTGTGAATGCCTAAGTAAAGACTATTCGTGGGCGGTAGCCTACCCTAACCCACCCGTGTCTGCATCCTGCATGAGTGTACGCATTCCTAGTTATGTGTAGCGTGTTTGCAAATTAAACAACCTAAATAAAACCCTAAAAAATCTGGATTCAACTACGCCAACATATTCAACCGCACCCAAATCCGTTTTCGAAAAATACCTCATCTTTTCAAAACGACCTTTTAAGCGCCGATACTCCGGTCAAATCTTGATTTCTAAAAGAGAAAAGCATTTTTAGACGCCGTTATCATGAAAAGTTTCACACTCACCACTTTCGAAAAAGAAAAATATTTCTTTTAGTGCCAGCACCTTGGCCAAATTAAAACCCGTCAACAACAAATACCGTTTATGCCACCGAGACTCCCAATTAATGGGACCAAGGTACACCGAACGATTACATTTTTTATTTAAAAAAAAACGTTTTTACACACATACCGTTAACACAACCCAAGCTTCAATTAATGAAGTCAAGGAACCCAAAACGGTTACATTCTAGAAACACTTTTCACAATACATCACTCTCCACTGTCAAATGCTAGTTAATGCAACCGACAAACGTGGATAACTCGTTTTGAAAGCTTTTTCTAGAGACACTATTCATCACCTAAGTTCTATGATAAGGATTTAGTCACACCTTTAAAACACCATCGTTATACGTCACGCTCTACCACGAGTACCACATCCGCTACGAGTATCGAACTAACTAATTTTCAAAGCTGGTTCCCCTAAAGAACCATGTTCCTTTCAAAAAAAAAAACATTTACACTTTTGCTATTGCCGGATTCCCGACGCACACACATAGCAACACACTTTTACGTCACAAACGTTGTCGTAGCACCATCGTCACCCTAATTTTACAAATCGTCCTTTTCAAAAAAAGAAAAAAAGGTTTTACTCTGCAAAGAATGGTCGTTTTCAAAAGAAAAACATATATCAAAATTCTTTGATCCTGAGCCGGGATCGCGATCAACTTCTTACGTCGTACAACCATGTGATTAACTGTCTGTGTTAGTTACTAGGGTCGCCTCTACTCGAGGTCTTACATTTCGGGTCATCTCGTTTCGAGAAAGTCCTCTTTTAAATCTCACCCCGAGATTAGTGTCAAATCGTCTCGGTTTAGAGACATGACTCCATAAGGCATTCTGCCGAATACACCGAGAGTCTAAAGCACCTGAGTCCCTTAATGACGACCGCAAACACGCGCAAGTCAAGGGTCTCATTTCCGTATCGCTCGGCCATGAGCACTCCTCGAGTCACTAGGGCGTCTGGTAAACCCACCCTCATCAAAACCACATTTTCCGCAGTAATGTCAGGAGATTCAAGCGTAGACACAAATAACCATAGCAGGAACGACGCCGGACAATCCGCAGATAACCATAACAGGCAACCATCATTACCGTGAACGCGTCCGTAAACAGCATTGACTCTCGTCTAGGCCACTTGGAGGATAGAGCCTCTGATGAACACCGTAACCGGATCCTCAACGAGGTCCTTTTAACCTCCACGCCGCTAAGCGGTGCTCCTGCCGGAGCCACCCCTAATGACCCCATTACACCACCTCAAGACCACATCCTACAGTCTGCTATGGGTCACATAGAATTCCTTGAAAACCAAATGCGCCAAAACCAAGGCATTAATGCCCATCTCGAAAATCACCGAAAGTTTGAAATGGTGAACGACCAGCTACCAGAAAACTTTTCCTTAGCCGACATACCGAAGTTCAAAGGAACTGAGGACCCCCTCAACCATATCCGGGCCTTTAAGGATTACATGGCCATTAAGGGGGTCAAACCCAGCCTTTTCGCTAGGATATTCCCATCCTCTTTAGACGACACCCCACGATGCTGGTTTTATTCCCTCGATCCTAAAAACATATCCATCTGGGATGACATCTCCATAGAATTCGCAAAACAATACGGGATAATTCCGAAACTCAAGTTACCATCTGAAGCCTCGAAGTCCTTTCCCAAAACGAGAAGGAAGGCTTCTCCGAATTTCTGACTAGGTGGAGAAAGGTTAGCACCCAGCTAGTAAACCGTCCGGACGAAGCTACTTTAGTAGAAAAAATCGTCGATAACCTCAGACCCGCTTATGCCTCTCACCTTAGGTACCAAAATATCCACACCTTCAAGGAGCTATCCACCTTAGGAATACGCCTAGAAGAAGATATGAGGAAGGGAGTATTCTCCAAAATAATGGAGAAAGGTTACCAAGGTCCAACTACATCCACAGGAACCCGCTCTTACGGGTCATCCGGGAATAACAAAACCGAAGAAGTACACCTAGTCAAACCAACCACCCGAGGAAGAACAAACTTTACCCCTAAAACATTCTCCAAACTAGGCGTCACATACGCCGATGCTCTAAAAAGGTTAACCGAGCAAGGGAAGCTCGAACCCATAGGCCCTACCCCAGAACCGTCCGCAGCCAGAAAAGGGAAGTCATGGGATGCCAATCAATATTGCCATTACCATCGTGGCAATGTCCATGATACCGAATCTTGCTTTCGGCTCAAACATGTCATACAAGACATGATCGAAAACGGGACGATTCCTCTCCCTCCACCCGAGAAACCAAACAATACCACAAACCCCTTTAGCGTTCACACTGTCTTTAACGACACCATCGATTGTTCCCACTTCGACCCTGTAGAGGAGAATGTCCAGAATATTGAGGACGATCCCAACAACCCGCGAGCACCCGCCAAGACTAGTAAAATCTGTGTCCGAGTCAGAGTCTAGTTCGTCTTAGGGCCTAGACCTAATAATGTAATAAATGTCTTTTTGTTTTTCGCATCAAGTCAAGAGGTACGAGGGGACCTGTCCTCTTTCTCCCCGAAAACAATGTCTCGGGCACGTAGCCCGCTTATTAGTATCAATAAAAAGAAATAAACTTTTCTTCCTTTATAATGTGCCTCGACAGTCGCTTGATTTAAAACATATATTTCTCGCCTAAGCCATTTATCGATGCAATGCCATTTATCGATAACAATCAAACATACCTTGAAACAACGAGGAAGTACAAGAACTGAGATCCCGTGTTCTTTTCTTTTACCTATTCCATGTCTGGTATAGAAAGTCGTAAACTATCCATTAGAACGAGCATTACTGAATCCTATGACGAATCTAGATAATTCCTTAGCTTGTGATCAAGGACAGAAGGCAAACTCATTTCCCACAATAAACATCCCTCAAATAAAGACCAATCAATTTCCACCATAGGTGCTAGTCCGACAAAAAAAGGAAAGGAAGTCTGAAATGGCCACAAAGAGCCAAAGAAAAAAATGAAACCAAGGCCAAACTAAACTGGCCCAATTCAATGATCAAGACCAAACTCAACGGTTAAAATGAAACCCCCAATCATTCAACTAGACTTTAAGTGCAAAGTCCGAACGAAAAGAAAAAAAAGAAAAAGCAAAAATGAACAGACGAGTCAACTAGCACCCAAATACTAGCCTCCCTACCTTACAACCCCTAAGACCTTCCTGAGACACTTGTTAGGAGACAGTCCGGAATTTTGAGGATTCAAGCTCAATAGGATAATCCCTACCGCTAGGGTCAGACATGAGAATCAGATCCCACGTAATTTACAACCCGCCCGATTGAAGTTTGAGCGATTTTTACTCAGCTTCCCTTTTCCTACCACATTATGAAACCTTAGCCCATAGCCCTAACTCCACAAAAATCAAGCTCCAGATTTTGATTTATCGAAACCACTAACTACCTAGCTCCACATTCCAAAACCATCCAAGCCAGTCACCCTGACCCAAACACGGTATCTCGGTAATTATCACTTTCTAGGGGTCACACCCAACCACTCCACCTTAGTTCTTTAACTAGGGTGAATACACTCTAAACATCTCACATCGATAATTGGCATAACAAGTCTAAAGCAAAATCACTCACTCCTATTATGAACTACGAACATGGTTTGATTCCGTCTAAACGAGAATACGTAGGCAACCCTTCCAAGGGTACAACCAACAAAAATAGCAAAAAATCGCTAACTCGATTAACATGCAAATCGGAACCCCCTATGTTCTGATTAACGAGTGATTTCAATGATGAAGCACAAACGACGAGCCGAGGACGAGGTGAAAAACCGAAAGGGCGCCCCGGGCAAAATGAAGAAGCGAGTTGCGAGCCGTCGTAAAACATAACTGTGGACGTCCGTCCGCACCTCCCGGTGCCCCGCGCATGCCCGCGCGGGACCGACCCGGTTTTCAACGTGTGGCGGCGGCCACCCACGCGGCCCCCTCCTTGTCGGGGGCTGATCCGATCTCGCATAAGGGGGGAAGTGTCAGACCTCGATTTGGATGACGATCCGGACTTGTACTAGACGGGTGGGGGCACCCGTGTTTCCGTTTGGGAATCGATCGAGTCGTGGTTATAAATGTTTAAAGGCCGATTTATTTGGTAAGGCGACCTTTTAATGAACTGAGGTTGTTGCCGAATTGTGGAGTCGCCACCGAGTCAATTATGGGGACTCGGAAACCGTTCAAGTCAACTTTGATCCCTTGCCGGCTCAAAGTTGAGTGGCACAGGACTTAAAGACAAAGACTTGTACCCTTAAGCACTCCATGCCTGGAATGACACTCATTGCCAATGGTTTCGGACATCCGGAAACCGTCGATTCTGAGTAAGGGGTGAGGGTACGTATTGGGAAGCCAACATCCGATAGATGTCAACACCCAATCCCGCCCGCACTATAGCGGACTCTACTAATCAATCAGTGGGCTGATATCATATTTCTTTTGTTGTGGTGGAAGTACTGTAACATCCGTTGTTTTAACCTTATACCTTTTGCTACGTCGGTTGTTTTAAGGACAAGTAAGCTTTGTCGTCAAAGTAGTTGTATTTACATTCTTTGCATGCGATTTCACCTGACAAGCAGGCCATGAAAAGATGCACGTAGGAGAGTAATCAGTACTAGTATTATTCGTATTAGCAAATTAGTTTTAATGCGATAATACGGATATTAGTCGTTCTCGTGATATACCTTACCTGGTATTCTGCTTAAGATGCGTCGGTTCGGTATTAATAGAGATGCGTCGAACCTAATAAGGTGAGCATCCGGACTAATCCGGAACCTGACCATCGCTTTGTTCAGTTTTAGTGGTTTTACGTTTTAAATTCTGTGTTAGGTGATTTAGCATGCGATTATAAGGTCATAAAAGCAATAAGTTATACGAAAAACTTTAAATGGGAATATAAGTAAATCATATTGTGAGGAGTTGCACCCTCAGAGTATACACTAAACGGGATTCGATGCATAGATAGTTTGGGAATGGATCTCAGAATTACTCTGGTCTATTAAGTGTAATTTAGTGTTTGCGGTTGGAGTTGGGATGTTTACGTGTTTTAGTAGATGCTCGTGGACCTAGTGTCCACATCTAGTGTTATCTTAGTGCATAATGATAGAAAGTACGAATATGGAAAGTTTTGTTTAGATAACAACCTAATGACGACTCATTTCAACAGGCGGATCCTCCTAGCTTGACCAGTGACTCCGGAAAAGCCCCGTTACCGTTTACCCTTCCTGCGGTTACTCCGGCAGAGCTTCGTTGCTAAGGACTAGTTCTGCGGCTAATCCGGCAGAGCTTCCCTAATTGATTTGAGCTAGTCGATCACAGGCACCTCGGTATCGAGTGGGGTGCTCGAAGGTGACAAGTAGTGTCGATGTCGCTTTTATCGGAACTATGATCGAGTGGATCATTTGCCTCGGGTGTCAGAGTGCGAGCCCTTAGCGAGAGAGTTAGAGGGGGAAGAGAAGATGATGAATTGTGTCAAATGAATGAGGCGGAGGGGGGTATTTATAGGTGTTTTTGGCCCTCGTCGCCCATATGGACGCCTGAGCAAGGGCGCACCAAGACTCAGGCGCCAGGGCTTAGGCGTGGTTGTAGACCTGGTGGCTGCAGAAGTGCCCAACAAACACCTAATGACGATAGGACTGCAACGCGACGCGGGTTCGCGATGTTTTAGGTAGTTTTTCTATGGAACGGGTCAAACAAATTACTCGGGTAAATTAAACTAACATGATGGCAGCCTTAGTCGTGTCGTTACGGTAGCATTAACACTAATTAGAGACAATTCTGACACCGGGACCCCGAGTCGGTCCCGAAACTCAAATCGAGTCAACACCGCACCAAGTGAACCTCGGGACGCACACTCGAGGCCCACCAAGTTCACGACGCTACGTCAAGGAAGGGAAACCTTAACCCCCAAGATACATATTATACACCCGTCCCACGGTTTTGCAAAGTATCAAAATCATATCTTCAAAACTCCAACCGCCTCACCTCACGCGCCTTGGTCTCCCCACGCCTTAGCCCAGGCGCCTGAGTCTTGGTGCGCCTCAGCTCAGGCGCCTATATGGGCGACGAGGGCCGAAAACACCTATAAATACCCCCGTTCACGTCCTCATTTCGAAACAATTCAATTTTCTCTTCTCCCTCTAAACTCTCGCTAAGGGCTCTCACTTCGACACCCGAGGCAAACAATCCACTCGATCGTTGTTCCGATAAAAAAAAAAGCGACATCGACGGTACTCCTCACCTTCGAGCACTCCACTCGATACCGAGGTGGCTGTGATCTACTAGCTCAAAACTAGTACCCAGGTTCTGTCGGATTAGCCGCAGAACTAGTTTTTAGCAACGAAGCTTTGCCGGAGTAGCCGTAGGAAGGTCAAACGGTAACGGGACTCTGCCGGAATAACTGGTCAAGTTAGGAGGATCAGCCTGTCGAAGTTGTATCGTCACTAGGTTGCCATCTAAACAAAACTTTCCACACTTGAACTTTCTATTATTATGCACTACGACAACTCTAGATGTCGGCACCAGGCCCACACACATTTACTAAAACACGTAACGTCCCAACTTCAACCTCAAACACTAAAACACACTAAATAGACCCGAGTAATTCCGAGATCCGTTCTCAAAACTATCTATGCATCGAGTCCCGTTTAGTGTATACTCCGAGGGTGCAATGATGCGCGTATTTTATATACACTTTTTATGCCTTTTATGCGCGCATTCCCGTGTTTATTGAATAGTGAAAGCTATTATTTTGCCCCGAATTGGCTACTTTGTGGTGTGTATTGTCCTTTTGCAGGAACGGAAGACAAAGGAGCTAAAACGAATCAAAGCCGAGCGAAAACGAAGCTGGAAGAGTTGTTCGCTGAAACGAGTAATAGTCGGTCGACTATTAGAATAGTCGGCCGACCATGACGATAGTCGACCGACTATTACTATAGTCGGCCGACCATTCTAGAGCTGTAGAGATCAAATTAATGAATGATTAGTCGACCGACTATTACAATAGTCGGCCGACTATTACAATAGTCGACCGACTATTTCCTGGGCCGGGGGCAGGTTTCATGATCAGCAAGAAGTTTCCTAAACACAAGAAGTTTCCTAAACAGTTTTTAACTCATTCAAGTTGTATAAATAGGGCTTTTCAGCCACATTAGAATTCACTTCTCAACTTCTGAATTTCTTAACTTCTCCCTTATTCTCTTTTACTTCTCCTTAGACTCTTCTTTAGATTTCTTCTCCTTATTCTCTTAGAATTACTCTCAGTTTACTTTCTTCTCAAAACTCGATTATTGTAAGACTGTTGGATTCGAATTGCCTTCGTTCCTTTTGGTAATTTAATTTAATCCTTCTTCCTTTTTCTTCATTCCTGATTGTTCTTCTTCTTCATATTTAATTATTCTTCACCGTTGTTTTATGCTTGTCACAAATTTATTATTATTCATCATGTTTAATCTAGTAAAATCTCTTATTAATATTGTTGTTCTCAATTTAAATATGAGTAGCTAATTTCCTTTGCTAGGATTTAGGGGATCTGCGAATTGAATGTGGTCGCTTAATAATTTATAGATCCGTCAATGATATTGTGTCTGAGTTGTTAATTGTAGCATATAATCACAATTAGTCAGTTAATGCGCATGATTGATTAATAGAATACGGTAAACATGAACCTAAGATCGGAAGCCTGGTAAAAGTTAGACCTGCAACAACACATTAGTTTTCCCAAATAAGATCGGAAGTCGTTAGAAGCATGCTTGGGTGAATAGCGGACCAGAAGGACCTTTTCATTACCCCTTAGACCAATATCTGCGACAGACCTGTGACTTAGACCGTGACCATATGAGATTCGTAGTAACCGACAATCCTAGTTTTCTCTCCATATATTAATTCGTCCTAATTCATTCTAATTTGTTTAGTTATTCTTCTCCTTTAATTCTCTTTCCTTCACTACTTTTAGATTAGTCAAAACAAACAAACAAAACCCCCAATTTGGTTACTTAGATAGAATTTAATTGCGAGTTGGATTTATTTGTCTCCCTGTGAAATCGATCCCGACTTCCCTAGCTATATTTTTAGTTGGACCATAGTTGGTTATCTTTGATAGGTACACGACTAGCTTATCAAATTTTGGCGTCGTTGCCGGGGAGACGGATAATTTTACTTGTCTTTTTAGTTTATCTTTTGTCTCAGGGAACTTTCGTTCCTTGAGACGGTTCTCATATTTTTCTTCTTAGTTCTGTGTATGCCCAGGTCTAACAGGTTCGAGATTCATCCTTTTGATCCCGAACCCGAGAAGACTTTACGAGCTAGACGGAGTTTTTGGAGGGAAATTCGTCAAGCGGAAAAATCTAACCCGCTTGAACTAGTTTTCGCTAAACTGGAAGCGGAATATTCGTCCCACGAAGAGGACAACTCCAGTTCTAAATCAGACGCCAAGTCAGATATCTCAATTTCAATCATGCCACCGAAGCTTTCCACTCACTCCGAGCCGACTCAGGCTAACATCCCGAGAGGATGGAAGCTACCGACTCCCACAACCGGCTCTTTCGAGATTCGTCCCGCTTATATGAATTTAGTGGAGCGAAATACCTTCTCGGACAGGAAAGACGAAGACCCCGGACAGCATATGGAAATATTCACTGATTATTGTTGTTCGATTCCAGTTGCTCCTGGGGTAACACAGGAACAAGTAATGGATGCTTTATTCCCTTTTTCTCTTGCAGGTCCAGCCGTAGATGGTACAGAGACTTGGATAAAGCAGCAGCCGATATTAATGACTGGAACTCATTGGCGCTTGCTTTTTATAAGCATTACTACCCTCCTCAGCGCACTAATCAGATACGGAGTCAGATAACCAGCTTTAAGGAAGGACCGTTGGAAGATCTAAACGAAACATGGACTAGATTTAAGGATCTAGTCCGTTCTATTCCTCACCACGGATTCGAGCCATGGTTCTTATGTAATCAATTTTCTAATGGTTTATTTGATGATAATCGTGCTATTCTTGATGGTGCAGCTAACGGACGTTTCCAAAACAATATTGATGATGAGAAGGGTTGGAAATTGATCGAGGAGATGGCCACACATCAAGCCGAGTATGGAAATCCGAGAGGTAGTGTTCGGGTGGCGCAGCAGAAACCAATGAGATTATGGCTCAATTTGATCATCTTCATGCCCGTCTCGATAAAATTTAGAATCTACCTCATAGAAACGAGTCAAATCAACAAACTGTCCATGCTTTGATCAAACAGGAGGTCATGTGTGAGCGATGTGGTAACGAAGGCCATAGCGCGGGGGAATGTATGACTGGGATGGAACAAGTTCTAGCTTTTCAACATTTCAAGCAAGGTAATCCCTATCCTAATTACTATAATGAGAGGACTAGAGAGCATCCGAACTTCAGTTGGACGAATCATAATGTGTTGAACCCAGTTCCTCAGCCGAAGCAACAAACATATATTCCGCCTCATCGTGGACAACAACAAGGCTTCCAAAAGCCTCTAGCTCATCCACCGCCGACTCAACCTCTTGCTATTCTTCCTCCACCACTCGTGACTCCAGCTCCAGCTCCTAGCGAATATCAGGAACTGAAGAGTATGATGCAATCTCTTATGATCCAGATGCAGAAAAGTGACCAATCTAAAGATGCACAGATCAAGATGTTGGAGACGCAGGTGGCGCAACTTGCCACAAATAAGTCTATTAGGCAACCAGGCACATTGCCGTCACAACCGGAAAAACCGCATGAAACGGCCAACGCGATTCAGCTTCGTAGCGGCCTTACTTATGACGAGCCCAAGATGCCTAATTATGATAATTCTGTTACTGCGGAGGATGTAATTGAGGATGTAATAGTTAATTATGTATCATTAAAAACTACTCTGAATGACAAACTGGTCAACAATAGTCGACCGACTATTTCAGATAGTCGACCGACTGAATATGGGTCAGCTTAAAGTCACAAGTGTGACTCTTCAGATGGCTGATAGGTCAGTCAAATGTCTCCTAGGATTCTTAGAGGATGTCCCCGTTAGGATAGGTAAATTCTTTATACCTGTTGATTTCATTGTTTTAGATATGGCTGAGTATACCCACATTCCTATAATTTTAGGTAGGCCATTTTTACATACTGCGGGGGCTATCATAGATAATGTCAAGCACGGATGTTTGACTCTAGAGGTGGGGGACGATAAAGTGACCTTTAACTTGGCTAACACATTAGCTAAGCCTATGATCGAGGATACTTGTTATGCATTAGATATTATCGGTGAAGTTATTCTTGATGTTTGTATGGGTTCCCTGAGTAGGGACCCGCTCGAGGCTTTGACATGTTTAGACACTTGTGCAGGTAATAAGACTAACGATGATGCTGTGTGAGATATTTTAGGAGATACACAGAAACTGACGAGCATAGACGGAGAAGCGGTAAATAGGTTGGTAGATACTTCTTATGCTGGAGAGGTAACCAAACCCGACCCGAAACCTCTTCCGTCTCATCTTAAGTATGTATTTCTAGACGATTCTGAGTCTTATCCCGTCATCGTAAGTAATAAATTAGATGAGAACCAACTTTTTGCTTTGTTGGTTGTTCTTAAAAAGAACAAGAGTGCTTCAGGCTACAGTCTAGATGACCTTAAGGGAATTAGTCTCGATATTTGCATGCATCGAACTGAACTTGAGAAGGATCGTCGACCTGTTAGACAGGGTAAACGTAAGTTGAACCCGAAAATGCAGGAAGTAGTAATGAAAGAAGTGATGAAGCTATTAGATGCAGGTATAATTTATTATGTCGGTCATTCTAAATAGGTGAGTCCTGTTCAGTTCATCCCGAAGAAAGGCGGGACGACCGTGGTAAAAAACGATAAAAATGAATTAATACCTACTAGAATTGTAACGGGATGGCGGATGTGCATTGATTATAGACAATTAAATGCCGCCACAAAAAAAGATCACTTCCCTCTTCCGTTCATCGATCAAATGGTAGAAAGGTTAGCCTCACATAAGTTTTTCTGTTATTTAGATGGCTATTCAGGGTTCTTTCAGATCCCGATCCATCCTGATGATCAGGAAAAGACGACCTTTACTTGTCCCCATGGTGTTTTTGCTTATCGCAGGACGCCTTTCGGGTTGTGTAATGCCCCAGCCACCTTTCAAAGGTGTATGATGGGGATATTTTCCGAGTATATCGAGTCTATTATGGAGGTGTTTATGGATGATTTCAGTGTCCACGGTAGTAGTTTCACTGATTGTTTAACTAACCTTGATAAAGTGATGCAGCGATGTATTGAGGTCAATCTAGTGCTGAATTGGGAGAAGTGCCATTTTATGGTCAACGAGGGAGTTGTCCTTGGGAACTTAGTTTCAGATCGAGGCATCCAAGTAGACAAAGCAAAGGTGCAAGTGGTCGAGCAATTGCCCCCTCCCGTTAATGTGAAGGGGGTTAGGAGTTTTCTGGGACACGCCGGATTTTATCGCCGGTTTATCAAAGATTTCTCTAAAATTGCTAAACCACTTACACAATTGCTCCTTAAGGATGCCTCATTCATTTTTTCTGATGAATGTTTGTTGGAGCAAGTGTCCTCCACAATAGTTCATTTATATATTAAATCTCATGGATGGAATATACTTGGGATAAATAGTACATTGATACTCCACGTCAGTTGATTAACGTAAATCGATAACGCTCAGCTGACTAGAGTTAGGCGTTATTGTCGTAAGACGGCAATGATCAACTGATTCCTTTCGGTCACACCTATTGGATGAGACCCAAATAGAAAACTAATTATTTGTATTTGATACAGTTAATTAGTTCCTTGCGTATATATTTGATATATGCTTGGTAATGAGAGTTATTTGTTGGAGATAGAGTTTAGAACTCAGTCCGATCAAGTTTATTAGTCTATTATACAATAATTGACTGAATAAATTTTACCTCTTATTTTAATACGATTAAATAAGACCTAATTTAGTATTTAAAAGTTAATTACTAAATTAGTTGAGGTTTTGTATGCTTTTATGGGTTGTGGTAATTAGCTATTAATATTTACAAGAAGTTGTAAATTTAGCTAAATGATTATTATTATTATGGGACCTATTATATATAGATATAATAGTAATGTACTACTTAAAGAGTTAAGAGTATATTATTTATTTGATGTGATCAATTATATAAGATAATCAATCATGTCACACATAAGCATTTGTAAGACAAATGACAAAAATAAAATGGACCCATTTTATGTACATGTACACGGCACACTAGAAAAATAAGGGCAATGATGGTTGTTCTTATTTATGTGCATGCATGGATAATAGTCATAATTACCTTGGACCCTAGACCTTTAAGCATGCAATTAAAATAAAGATTTTTTGTCTTCCCTAGGGTGGGGTGGCCGGTTTTGGGGCTCATTATAAGGGAACATTTTGTTCTCATTTGAGCTCCATCCTTTTGTTAGTAAATGCTTTTCCTCTTCTCCAAAATACTCTCATATACTAATATTCATCCTTATTACTAAAGTAGTAATATTCATAATATTAGTATAGGTTTATCACTACTATTATCTAGTTAATAATAACAGTGATTTTTGGGTTGAATCTTGGTGCAACTAGAAGAAGATCTTCTACTTTGAAGATTCAAGTTTTGGAGGATCATCCATACTAATATAAGCTCAAGAACAATAAGAAAATGAGTTTTCTTATTGTGCCCATTATTTTCTCATTGTTTATGTAAGGAAATTTCTTCTTGTATCTAGTTTTGTCATTTTTTATCTCATGCATGTAACTAGATCTTTATACACTAAATTAATAAGTAATTTAGTAACTAATTAGAGGAGTCTAATTGGAGGGTTATGAACCTATCAATGTTTATCTGCTTTTAACAGGTTGAAGCAGGCTTTGATCACAGCACCCATTATTCAGGCCCCGGATTGGGAATTGCCATTTGAAGTGATGTGCGACGCTAGTGATTATGCGGTCGGTGCGGTGCTGGGTCAAAGGAAGGAAAAAGCAGTTAATGCCATCTATTATGCGAGCCGAACTCTGGATGAGGCTCAGGTGAAGTATACTACGACGGAAAAGGAGCTTCTAGCCGTGGTCTATGCATTAGAGAAATTTTGATCTTATTTAATATGATGGAAAGTGACAATTTATACCGATCATGCGGCTTTGAAGTACCTTCTCACAAAGCAGGAAGCCAAACCGAGATTGCTACGATGGATCCTCCTACTTCAAGAATTCGACCTGGAGATAAAGGACAAGAAGGGCGCTGAAAATTCTGTGGCGGACCACCTTTCTAGATTTCCATTGCAGGACGGAGGCGATACTTTACCGATAGATGATTCTTTTCCTGATGATATTTTGATGGCTATTGGTATAATGGATACTCCGTGGTATGCTGACTATGCTAATTTTCTTGTAGGTAAAATAATGCCGCCTGATTTGTCATATCAACAAAAGAAGCGGTTCCTACATGATGTTCGGCAATATTTCTGGAACGATCCATATCTTTTCAAGGAATGTGCCGACGGACTTTTTAGGCGATGCATACCGCAATGGGAAACCAATGCCATCTTGGAAGCCTGTCATTCCTCATCTTATGGTGGTCATCACGGTCCCGCTAGGACCGTGGCTAAGGTACTTCAATCGGGTTTTTATTGGCCATCTTTGTTTTCTGATGCCAAGTCATTTGTTTCAGGATGTGATGCTTGTCAGTGGACGGGAAATATCTCCCGGAGACACGAGATGCCTCAGGTCGGTATTTTGGAAGTAGAAATTTTCGATGTTTGGGGCATCGACTATCAACGTCCCTTCCGGACAAGTAGGTAGAAGCCGTTGCCTCAGTCCATTGTGACGCTAAGGGTCATCCAACTTTTCAAGAAGATTATATTTCCACGTTCTGGCGTCCCCCGAGTCGTCATTAGTGATTGAGGTATGCACTTTAAAGAAAAACAACTTATTGCCTTATTATCTAAATATGGTGTTATGCATCACAGAAGTTTGGGGTATCACCCCCAAACTAGTGGACAGGTCGAAGTTTCCAACCGGGAGCTTAAGGATATTTTGGCAAAGGTTGTCTCGAAGTCAAGAAAAGATTGGAGCTTGAAACTAGATGACACTCTATGAGCGTATAGGACCGCCTATAAAACACCGATTGGTACATCGCCTTATCGGTTGGTTTATGGGAAGTCCTGTCACTTACCCGTAGAGTTGGAGCATAAAGCTTGGTGGGCATTTAAAGAGCTGAATTTTGACCCAAAATTGTGTGGCGAAAATCGACTTTTACAGCTAGATGGGCTCGAGGAGTTCAGGATGAATGCCTACAATAGTGCCCGTATCTACAAAGAAAAGACAAAAAGGTGGCACGATAAGCGTATCATTCCGAGAGAGTTTAAAGCGGGTGAAAAGGTATTACTGTTTAATTCTCGTCTTCGTCTCATTCCTGGAAAACTAAAATCCAGATGGTCCGGCCCCTATACGGTAATTTCGGTTTCTAAATTTAGGTCGGTCGAGCTTGAAAATTCTTCAACGCGAAATCGCTTTAAGGTCAATGGTCACCAAATAAAGCACTACCACGAGAAAGGTGAGACACGAGGAGAAGTCGAGGTTTTGTACCTCGAAACAGTCACCAATTGAGCAATGTGACTACGGTCGTGCGGGACCTTAAAGCAGCGCTGACCGGGAGGTAACCCGGGTTGTAAAACATTTGTACCTGCATTTAGTTAGTTAGAGCATATTTAATTTTCTGCGTTATAGATTTTGTGAGGGTGAGAGCGAGGGTCTAAAGGTTTGAATTGAGTTTTGCAGAGAACAGGCTGCTGACGGAAAACTGGATTGGGTCAGCAATAGTCGACCGACTATTAAAAATAGTCGACCGACTATTCGAATTGTTGGACGACTATTAGTTTAGTCGGTCGACTATTCTGGAAAAAATCGTGCACCTTTGATGAATATTTCCGATGTTTGGGTCTTATTTCTCTCTTTACTCTACTTCAGTCTTTATTTTGAAAAAGAAATTTAAATCTCAAACCCTATTTTCTCTCTTACTCCTCCCACCTAACCCCATCCTTAACATTCAACCTATTCATTCAAATCTTCATCTTCATCCTCAAACCTTACCCATCTTTTTCTCTCCATCCTTTTTTCTTCTCTAATCTTTTTATCCTTGCTATAGTTCTTGTCTTTATTGAAGTTGCAACTACTTTCAGCCATTCAAGTAAGTTTTCTTGTGTTTACTTCTCTTATTTTCCGTCTAACTACCTTCGCTGTCTGCTGTCTTCCGTTCGCCGGAGTCGCCAACCATCAGAATAGTCGGGCGACTATTCTGATAGTCGGACGACTATTCCGATTGTCGGACGACTATTACGATTGTCGGGCGACTATCGTTTCTGTCGGGCGATTTTCGCGAGTTCTCGGATTACGATTTGTTGGATTTTAGGCTTTGAATTTCAGATTTTTGGCTTGGTTCTGTCTCAGATTTCTGCTACTACTCAATTTCCTTACCCAAATTTGTTGATTTCTTTCACATTATCTTGTTTTTACCCAAATTTCAGTTATGTAATTAGGGTTTCGATTTCAATTGATTTAGGGATTTTTGTGTGTATAGTACACTAGTCTGATTTTAGCTATTTCAGGTCAATATGGATGCGAGAAAAAGACAACGTCAGGGAAGCACAAGGCGTCGGGTCGACATTAGCCGGGAGTCAGTGCCGAGTCACAATCTCGCTCCATTTCCCAAGGAGAGCATACCGGAATACCCCAACACTCAGTTTATCTCGGCTGATCAGAGGGAGCGCTTTGTCCAGTTGGCAGCTCTTAAGGTAACCCCGACACGGTTTCTAGACCGTGAGCTCTTGGGCAGGTAGGCATTTATCAGCCTGTTGTTGACTTACTTAATGGCAGTGGTATGAGTGGGCTAATTTATATGCTAGAATTCACATATAAAAGTCTTACTCTTGAGTTTTTTAGTAGTTTCAATTTTTTTAGTGACATGAACTGGGACACACCATGCATTTTTTTAGACTCTTTAACACGATTTTTTCAAAGACCGTTCGCGAGTTCGATCAGCTTTTAGGTGTTACTAGCGATGGGGACTCAATACATCCCCCTCGCCGTCTAGCCAATGAAATCTGGTCTTGCATTACTGATCGTAATACGGGTCGTAAGCGAGGCAACGAAGTCCATCACCCGGCCATCCGATACTGGCTTCGTCCGATAGGTTGCACCATTTACGGAGGTACTGAGCCGAACAATGTTAATGTTGATGAGTTAGAGAGTCTAGCAGGCTATCTAAACATCGATAGCGAGCGGCCATATGTCATGAATGTGGCCGCCATTGTTGCCCACCATTTCCAACATATCGGAAATGGGCTTATAGCTGTCATTCATTGTGGGGGTCTCGTTTCCCACATCGGTCGTAGGCTTTTTTCAGACTTCCCGTACGGGGAGGAACCTATGGGACACGATCTTCCATCTGCCGCGCGACTCGAAAGTCGCCTTTTGAACTTTTCTGTCCTTAGGAGTCTTCATTGGCTAGGTCCAGATTTGCGCTGGCGCATAGCAAAGGATGAATCAGTTATACTCCCTTACAATCTACCACCTCTTACCCCCTTCCCCCATCTCCCCTTTGGTCCTGAATGGGACCCTCCACCGTATCCCTCCTATTTGCTACCACTTAGGAGGGATCTTCAAACCCCCACACACTTCGTACCCGAGACGGGTGAACCGTCTCGACCTTCTCGACAATCTCGAGGAGGTGGTAGCTGATCGACCAGCCGTGCATCATATACACCATCTTTTGCGGCTGGACCTTCGGGCCCACCAAGGCCTCCTTATGTATTTCCATATACTGATTATTCTAATGTGCCTGCATTTCCTGCTCACTTTGTGCCTCCTCCACCGTATGTTACACCTGCGGTCCTCGACAAAGCGGCGGTCCCTGGAATGCTTAATGAGTTGTGGCACCGGATTGCCACGGTACAGCTAAATCAGGCACTTTCCGACTTTCCATGTTACAACAATGGAGTGCAGGTCGGTCTAATCTCTCATACAGCTTGGCACCCGACTTACTACACGTATCCCGAGGGAGGCTATGGTAACAATGTCGGGAATGAGGAGAGAGACGATGAGGAGAGAGATGACGAGGAGGGAGATGACGACGATGGAGCTGACGATGGTGGTAGTCAGGAGGAGAGCGGTGACGAGAGCTCCGAGTAGGACGGTTTGGGGAGGTCTCCATTTGTATATATCTTGTAAGTAGTTCTTCTTTTTCTTTTTGCACTTCCATCGTTTTGCATTTCTTCCCCTTATATTTTATGCCTCTTATTGTTTGTTGTACACAATGAGGGCATTGTGCGATTTGGTTTGGGGAGGGTATGCATCTGTTGTTTTCATCCATCTGCATATTTCTTGCATTTTCCGCATGCATATAAAAAAAATCACAAAAATATGTTTTTACATTTAAAAAAAACAAAAATATGTTTTTGCATTCAGTCGAGTCTTAGTTGAGTCGGAATGCTATGTAGCGATGATGATATTGCTTTTATGTCTTCATTTAGTTTCTTATGTTAGTGCGCCGTTAGAATTTTTGTATATAATCACATGCGGTATTCTTGCATCGTTGGTTAACGGTAATGAACGAATAAACTTGACTCATTGTTGGCAAACTACTCAGAATTGTAAGGAATTAGAGCCTTAAACTGATGACATTCATGATCAGTTTCATTTAGGTTGAGAGTAGTACATGTAACATCAAATTCCATAAGCAAGACATTCGTCTCTTGGTACCTGTATGCATTTGACTCGTGATTTTGACATGTGTGAAAAAGGCAAAACCTTTCTTTTAATTAATTCCCATGAGCCTCACATAGCCAAATTAACCTGTTTGACCCGTTTATCAACTACATGCCATATATAGCCTACCCTAGTCAAGCTAGTAGATTAGTTGGACGGAATTATTTTTTTCGGGTTAATTTTGGAACCAATATATTGGAAAAGAAAAAAAAGGGAATTGGGAAGAAATGAATTGAGAAAAAAAATAAAAAAAGGAGAAAAAATTCAATGAAAGAAAAAAATTGAATGGAAAAAAAAAGGAAAGAAAAAATGAAAAAGTGAAACTAGAAGAAGAATGTGTTTTTGCTATGAGAAAATAATCGATCTCTCTAATTTCATAGTTATTAGTGGGAAGCGGTTTGATAAGGCGTTTTTTTGCTATGTCTGATTTCTTCGACTGGAATTTGGTGAGAACGGGATGTTATTTATTGATGGGTATAAGGAATACTAGCTTGGCTTTTAACTCCACATATCCATATCGTTTTTCCCCTTCTTACCCGATTAGCCTCACTTTATACCATATGTAAGTCCTTGGCACGTGTCTTTTCCCGATAGAATGCGTATGTACGGTTATTAGAGACTGATTTCATGTTAGATTGCATGCATGTTCTTGTAGGTAGCAGTTTAGGTGAGTGCTTTGTCTTTCCGTTTTTACATAAACTCACAAAATCAACCCTTATGTGTGATGAGCGATCCGTGAGAGTCCGACATAGACGAGTCTTGCAAGGTTGAAGGTTCAGTATTGTTGTCATTGGTCAAGCTTGTTGTATGTGGTTGTTTACATTGATTTTAATCGTTGCGCATTGGTTTGGGTAACTTTGAAGCATATTCCGCTATGAGTTATATACATTCCATTAGGAGTGGATTAAAGTTTTGTGCTTGCTTGGGGACAAGCAAGGGTTTGGTTTGGGGAGATTTGATGCGCGTATTTTATATACACTTTTTATGCCTTTTATGCGCGCATTTCCGTGTTTATTGAATAGTGAAAGCTATTATTTTGCTCCGAATTGGCTACTTTGTAGTGTGTATTGTCCTTTTGCAGGAACGGAAGACAAAGGAGCTAAAACGAACCAAAACCGAGCGAAAACGAAGCTGGAAGAGCTGTTCGCTGAAACGAGTAATAGTCGACCGACTATTAGAATAGTCGGCCGACCATGACGATAGTCGACCGACTATTACTATAGTCGGCCGACTATTCTGGAGCTGCAGAGATCAAATTAATGAATGATTAGTCGACCGACTATTACAATAGTCGGCCGACTATTTCCTGGGCCGCGGGCAGGTTTCGTGATCAGCAAGAAGTTTCCTAAACACAAGATGTTTCCTAAACAGTTTTTAACTCGTTCAAGTTGTATAAATAGGGCTTTTCAGCCACATTAGAATTCACTTCTCAACTTCTGAATTTCTTAACTTCTCCCTTATTCTCTTTTACTTCTTCTTAGACTCTTCTTGAGATTTCTTCTCCTTATTCCCTTAGAATTACTCTTAATTTACTTTCTTCTCAAAACTCGGTTACTGTAAGACTGTTGGATTCGAATCGCCTTCGTTCCTTTTGGTAATTTGATTTAATCCTTCTTCCTTTTTCTTCATTCCTGATTGTTCTTCTTCTTCATATTTAATTATTCTTCACCGTTGTTTTATGCTTGTCGCAAATTTATTATTATTCATCATGTTTAATCTAGTAAAATCTTTTATTAATATTGTTGTTCTCAATTTAATTATGAGTAGCTAATTTCTTTTGCTAGGATTTAGGGGATCTGCGAATTGAATGTGATCGCTAAATAATTTATAGATATGTCAATGATATTGTGTCTGAGTTGTTAATTGTAGAATATAATCACGATTAGTCAGTTAATGCGCATGATTGATTAATTGAATACGGTAAACTTGAACCTAAGATCGGAAGCCTGGTAAAAGTTAGACCTGCTACAACACATTAGTTTGCCCTAATAAGATCGGAAGCCGTTAGAAGCATGCTAGGGTGAATAGCGGACCGGAAGGACCTTTTCATTACCCCTTAGACCAATATCTGCGACAGACCTGTGACTTAGACCGTGACCATATGAGATTCGTAGTGAACCGACAATCCTAGTTTTCTCTCCATATATTAATTCGTCCTAATTCATTCTATTTAGTTTAGTTATTCTTCTCCTTTAATTCTCTTTCCTTCACTACTTTCAGATTAGTCAAAACAAACAAACAAAACCCCCAATTTGGTTACTTAGATAGACTTTAATTGCGAGTAGGATTTATTTGTCTCCCTGTGAAATCGATCCCGACTTCCCTAGCTATATTTTTAATTGGACCGTAGTTGGTTATTTTTGATAGGTACACGACTAGCTTATCATGCAACTCCTCACTATGTGATTTACCTACATTTGCATTTACAGTTTTTCGTATGTTTTATCGCTTTTATGACCTTATAATCGCATGCTAAATCACCTAACACGGAATTTAAGACATAAAACAACTAAAATTGAACAAAGCGATGGTCGGGTTCCATATTAGTCCAGGTGCTCGCCTTATAAGGTTCGACGCATCTCTATTAATACCGAACCGACGCATCTTAAACAGAATACCAGGTAAGGTATATCACGAGAATGACTAATATCCGTATTATCGCATTAAAACTGATTTGCTAATACGTATAATACTAGTACTCTCTATTCTCCTACGTGCATCTTTTCAAGGCATGCCTGTCACGTGAAATCGCATGCAAAGAATGTAAACACAACTACTTTGACGACAGTACTTACTTGTCCTTAAACAACCGACGTAGCAAAAGGAATAGGGTTAAAACAATGGATGTTACAGTACTTCCACCACAACGACAGAACTAGGCTATCAGCCCACCGATTGATTAGTAGAGGTCGCTATAGTGCGGGTGGGATTGGGTGTTGACATCTATCGGATGTTGGCTTCCCAATACGTACCCTCACCCCTTACTCAGAATCAACGGTTTTCGGATGTCCGAAACCATTGGCAATGAGAGTCATTCCAGGCATGGAGTGCTTAAGGGTATAAGTCTTTATCTTTAGGTCTCGTGTCAGTCAACTTTGTCCGACAAGGGATCAAAGTTGACTTGAACGGTTTCCGAGTCCCATAATCGACTCGGTTGCGACTCCACAAATCGGCAACAAATTCAGTTGACTAAAAAGGTCGCCTTACCAAACAAAACGGCCTTTAAACATTTACAGCCACGACTCGATCGATTCCCAAACGGAAACACGGGTGTCCCACCCATCTAGTACAAGTCCGGATCGTCATCCAAATCGAGGTCCGACACTTCGCCCCGTATGCGAGATCGGACCGGCCCCCGGCAGGGAGGGGGCTGCGTGGGTGGCCGCCGCCACACGTTGAAAACTGGGTCGGTCCCGCGCGAGGCGCCGGGCGGTCCGAACGGACGTCCACAGTTTGGCGACTCCTCTGGGGATTTTGAAACAAGTTTCCAGTGGTGGTGTAACTTGAACGAGGTCGGTGAAGTTCATTTCTTAGTTCCTAGTTGTGTTCACTACAGGTTTTGGCCCTAAAAAGCCCACCCTAACCGATATCAGGACCAATCGACCTCTTCGCGGTAAGATCTTTAGGGACACGCGGAGAGATCCTCGATTGACGCTCCGGCCGCCTAACGCGTACTCTGCGGGATTAATAAGCGGATAGTTCAGAACGGACGGTATGACACTTGTCTCCCCAGATCATTGTCAATGCCTAAGTAAAGACTATTCGTGGGCGGTAGCCTACCCCAAACCTACCCGAGTCTGCATCCTGCATGAGTGTATGCATTCCTAGTTATGTGTAGCGTGTTTGAACAATCCAACCCAAATAAAACACTAAAAATTCGGATTCAACCACGCCAACATATTCAACCGCACCCAATTCCGTTTTCGAAAATATCTCATCTTTTCAAAACGATTTCTGAAACACCGATACTCCGATCAAGTCATAATTTCTAAAAACAAAAGGAAAAAATCTTGAGATGCCATTGTCATGGCAAATTTTACGCTCACTACTTTCAAATATAATATATAATATTTTCAAATGCCATCACCTTGGCCAAATTAAATCCCGTCAACAACAAATACCGTTAATACTACCAAGACTCCCAATTAATGGGATCAAGGTACACCAAACGGTTACATTTCATTTTCAAAAGAAAGAAAAAGTTATTTTACACACACACCGTTAACTCAATCGAAGCTTCAATTAATGAAGCCAAGAAACCCGAAACGGTTACATTCTCGAAACATTTTTTCACATCACCATCTATTGTCAAATGTTATTACAACCAACAGACGTGGAGGTAAAGAAAAACAACAACTTTTTCAAAAAAAAACTACTCACTACCTAAACCCTTGACAAGGATTTAGTCACACCTTTAAAGCACCACACTCATCCACTATCGACCTTGCTAATTAATAGTGGTCTCGATAAAAAGGGTCACTTCGTCATTTTTTAAAACCGGCCCACCTAACGGCCGTGTTCCTTTCAAAAGGAAAAAGAGAGAACGTTTACACTATTGGTATCGTCGGATTCCTGACACTCACATAGCAACACACGTTTTACGTCGCAATCGATGTCATCACACCATCGTCACCCTAGTTTTGCGAAATCACCTTTTTCAAAAGACTTTCTCTGCGAGTATCGGTAATTTTCAAAAAATATCAAAATTCTTTGATCCTAAGCTGGGATCGCGATCAATTCCTTACGTCGTACAACTGTGTGATTAACTGTCCGTGTTAGATACTAGGACCGCCTCTGCTCGAGGTCTTACGTTTCGGGTCGTCTCACTTCGAGAAGTCCTCCCTAAACCTCACCACTGAGGTTTGTGTCAAATCGTCTCGTTATAGAGATCTAAAATTCACTAGGCGTCTCAACGAATACACTAAGAGTCTAAAGCACCTGAGTCCCTAAACCAGTGACCGCACACACACACGAGTCGAGGGTCTCAGCTCCGTGTCAATCAATTATGAGCATTTCGTGAGTCCCTAAGACATCTAGTCGATTTAGCCTCACCTTTAGCCCTGTTTCGCGGATTCAGAAATGTCTGCCAACGACAACACCGAACCACTCAACGCAATGTTAGGGCTTATTAAGGAACTGCAAAATAACCTGGCCCAAATAAACGACGCCCATAACAGCATCCTGCTACAGCTCGGCAGGCTGGAAGACACGGTTAATAGGACCCGAAACGTCCCTAGGGAGGAGGAGGAGGAGAAACCTGTCATCCCTAGGGAAAAGATGAGACTAGGGCCGGCTAGGTTCGTCCTAGCCCTGGGAGTCTGTCCCTTTAGAAGCCTTACAGACCTATGCATGACTTATGCCGAGGCCCTCAGAATTGCCAACGAGGACTGGCAGTTATCCCAGCTCGTCCCTACCCCAGATCCGCCTCGTGGAGCCCGAGGGGCGGATTGGGATCCCAGTGCCTATTGCCTCTACCATCAAGGGATGGGACATGATACTGAGGACTGTGACCGCCTCAAACACGATATCCAGGACCTGGTAGATACCAGAACCTTCCCCCTAGTAACAAAGCAGACGCCATAGCCCGTTAACAATTGGACTAGCAGCGAAACTACTGCGTCTGTGGTAGTGAAAACCAGCGGCACCATCAAGGTGTTATTTCCTGGGGGAACCCTCGATGCCTAGAGGCAGGGTCGGTCTTAGTCAGAGTCTAGTTCATCCTAGGACCTAGACTAAAGTAATAATAAATGTTTTGTTATTTTTTCGAGTCTAGGGAGACGCGAGGGACATGTCCTCTGTCTCCTCCAAAACAAATCATGGGCACCTAGCCCGTCTACTATTATTATCAATAAAACAATATCCTTTTATTTTACAAATATGCCTCGACAATCGCTTAACTTTTTTTTCTAAAAAAAACGCTTAAGATCTCGACTTTGTGCCAATTATCGATAATAACTAACTAAAATACAAGGGCTATCACGAACAGCCCACTCAACTTCACCCTAAGAAGGAAATCGGGAATAACAACCTTAGGCTCGAACAGTCGCTAACCAAACAACAATAAACTCTGAAGTAGGCGAACCTCCATCGAACCAAACTTCCCCAACACGACCTAATACGAAACCTGCCTGATAAGTCTAGAAGCAACCATATCTCTAGGAGTCAAAAACCTCAGAGTACACAGAAATTCATCCTTAGTATTCAACCGAGCCACGGGAAACCGGAAGGTCTACAGCGAAAGCCTAACCCCATACCAGACCAAAGTAGAAATAATGTCTCAGGAGTTCACCAAAATCGACTTCATAAACATACCCCGCGAAGGAAACCAATTTACTGACGCATCGTCCAAACTAGCCTCACTAGTAAACATGCCCGATCATCTCTTCTCTATGCTCATTTGCGTAGAAAGAAGCGAACAACCATCCTACACCCATAGCCTCGAAACCGATGACATCCCCGAAGAACCTTGGTACAAAGCGATCCTAGACTTTAAAACCCACGGGTCATATCGACCCAACACTAACCACAAGAACAAAAGAGCCCTACGAATGCAAGCCACCCATTATGTCCTCAATCAAGGACTACTATACAAACGAACCCCACATGAGTGCACACCTACTAGCCCGAGAAATAATTAGACCAGGCTATTACTGGATTACCCTAGAGGCAAACTATCGACGCCATGTCCGACACCGTCACAATTGCCAAATCTTTGCTAACATCCAACACCTACCTCCATATCCTCCACACACCATAGCTACACCCTGGCCTTTCGTTACTTGGGAAATAGATATCATAGGAAAAGGGCACCCATCCGAGATCGGTGGACACTGTTTTGTATTAATGGCCATTGATTATTTCACCAAATGGATAGAAGCCTCCTCTCACACCGTGCTAACCTCAGAACAAATAGTCAAATTCCTACAAAACAACATCATCTGCCGTAACGGAATATCTCACGAAATAATTAGTGACCAGGGGGCTCACTCCCAAATCGACACCCAAAAAAAAACTCCTAGACAAATGCAAAATCCAAAAACACAAATTCTCACCCCATAGACCACAAACCAACGGGGCCGTAGAAGCAACCAACAAAACCATCACCACAATCCTTAAGAAGATGATAGACAACCATCGAGATTGGCCAAACAAGATCCCTTTCGCTTTATGGAGACACCGAACATCCTATAGAACACCCACCGGAGCCACACCATATTACCTAACTTACGATTCCGAAGTCGTACAACCTGTAGTGCTAGAAATACCGTCACTAAGGATATTGGCCGAGAACGGTATTCCTGAAGAAGAATGGAACCAAAAATGGTATGACGAGCTAGGACTCCTGGAAGAACGTAGGATACATGCCTTATCCAACGTACAAGCCTACCAACAACGCATCCAACGAGCCTTTAATAAACGAGTGAAATCCCGAAACGTACACGATGGAGATTTAGTAATCAAATCCATTAGAGCACCCCTCCCATCGACCCTAGAGAGAAATTCAAGCCAAACTGCGCGGGCCCTTACCTTGCCAAGAAAATACTCTCCGGTGGCGCAGTAATCCTCACCGACCTAAACGGTCAAGGGTTCTCAACCCCAACCAACATGGATCAACTCAAACGATACTACCCGTAGACACCCTAGCAACCACATGCCAATCTCCGACTTAGGAGGGAAGCAAGAAAAAAACAAAAATTATTAATCAAGTTCGCATCGATAATTGGCATAGACGAGTCTAAAGCAAACTCACTCACATTTTTTTTTTTTTTTAAAAAAAAGAACTACGAACATGGTTTGATTCCGTCCAAAAGCGGATACGTAGGCAACCCTTCTCCGGGTACAACCAAACAACTAAAACAAAATAGTCGATCAATCGATTCACGAGTAAACCGGGATTTCTCCCACAACCCGGTCAATGAGTGAGTTAAAATGACGAAGCACAAACGACGAGCCGAGGACGGGGTGAAAACCCGAAAGGGCGCCCCGGGCAAAATGAAGAATCGAGTTGCGAGTCGTCAAAAAAAATCAAAAAAAAAGAAGCAAAAAAGGGTGAGCCGAGGACGGAGTGAAAACCCGAAAGGGCGCTCCGGGTAAAATGAAGAATCGAGTTGCGAGCCACCACAAAAAAAAGAGAAAAATAAAAATAAATGTGCTTCTCATTAAAAACAAAACGGGTTAAATCGAGCCCTTGTCGAGGCATCTACATCTAGCATCCAAAATCCGGACATCCCGGAAAATTAACAACGTGTCTAAACTCCACAAAAACTAGTACTAATACACCACATAATATCAACTAATACAACATAGTACTAAATGGTTGGGCTCTACCGGTCCAAGTTCTCCCTACCCTTACCATTCAGGTGTGACTGCTTGCGTTCTTCCTTCTCGATTTTTTCGAAAGCAAGCTTCTAACGGCCTATCCAAACGTGAATCCAGCAAATACCGCTTCCTCTGCTCTTTCCCAGCTTTAATATGGGTCTTGTCGGTCTTGGCCCGTTCGGATGAACTGACTAAACTAGGATCGATCCCACTGTCTCTGGTTAGGCACTTAGTCCCTCGAGTCTCCTCTTTGCCTCTTAACAACGCTGTCTTCCTAACTTTTGGGTCGGTTTGTCCAGACGGATATCCACAAACTCTCTTCCGAATGAAAGTATTCTCGGTCGGTCGATCAACGGGATGCAAAAAACTTCCGCTCCCAAGACACCCTGAACCCCCTAAACAAATCATCGGTCCATGGATCAGAACTAGAAACAACCTTAGCATCATCTGGAATAGGAGGCCGGACACCCACTTGATTTGACAACATGCTCGGGTAAATATAAACTTGATCCCTCATGGATAGTAGTAACAGAGCCCATATCGAAGACGAAAATGGAAACCCGACACTCCCACTAATACTCCACCACGGGATAGACCACCTGATGACAGCCTCTCCCCTAACCAAGTAGAAAAACCAATCCTCTTCTTCGGGACTTTTATTCCACAACGACAGCATCTTCCGGCCCGTGAAACCTCGGTAGTTGTAATCTTTGAAACACCGGGGAGGGTCGATTAAATCGAGCCGCTCTTGCAACCAAACCTGCACAAAACGCGGCGAAGCATCGCACCTCCAAAGTCAAAGCAACCACAAAACAAATAAAACCAAGCTGTAAGAACACAACAAAAAACACACACCTGTGAAATGGTCCTAGAATCCTGAGAAGGTATCCCCTGTACCGGAACACTAGCATCAAGACCCAGAACAAGCTCACCCAAAATAAGCATAGAGAGTGACCGTCCATGTTCCATTGCCATCACCACATCCAAAACCCGAGGGTTACCCCAGCCTTCACGTTACCCCGCATCCTCAAAAAGATAATAGCAAGCGATAGCAATATTAAAAGCACGTCTGCACGCTAAGACCGAAAAATGACGAGAGCGAACCCGTGAGAATTCCCTAAAAAGCAACTCTAAGTTAAGACCGCCCAAGCCCAAGCGGCCCAAAACCCAATTGCATCAGTCCAAGCGCCTGAAGCCAGACATGACTCAACCAGAGCGACCCAAGGATAGAAATTTGATCCCCCGTTATCACCATGACTATCATCCTACACCTCAGACATCGAGAACGACTTCCCAGAGTCACTAGAGCCCGCCTGAAAACCGAGATACCCATACAAGAGCCACAGGAACGCGAGTTCACCTGTCGGACGCGCAATACTTAGACGTTTTTATTCTTTTTTTTAGGGGGATAAGCTACCCCACCTAGGCGTGTCGTAGCCTTTTAACAGTCATCATCAAGTCACCTCTGTAACCTAACAAGGCAATATTATGAATATATAGAAGTGGTCCAACTTCTTTCAAAAGTCATCCGAATTTAAACTTTGGCCTCGTTCTGAATGTTAAAATAACCACGCTCGATTCTTAACACATCTGGTCAAAGCACATCAATATTTTACATCTCGAGTCAAAATCATTTTAATCGACGTGCTACACCTGATCCGATCCCCGGCTCAAACTAACGCATTTCAAAACATCCGAAACAAATGGTTTTCGTACTCTCATGCAATGCTAACGCACACCGAACAAAGTCACATCGCAAAATGAATGAACCAAAAGTGATTACTTGTGAATCTAAGGTAAACAAATTCACCAAACGATAACACAAGAGTAATCCAACTAATTTAAATATTAAGAATCCAAAACGAGTATACGACATATACAAAATTTACGAATTCATACACAAGTCAAGGCTAGGTAGGACCCCTAGAGGCCGCACCGACAGCTATTACATTCTCACAAAGCCAGTCGTCCAGACCTAGGTCCTCCAAGTCCATAAGAGACTCACTACCGTCCATCCCTGACCGCATATCTAGGGTAGTTGTCTCGGGAATCCCTCCAACCTCCTCCATAGCGCCCGTAGCCTCAGCCTCAGTCTCCATCTCCTTCGATGCCTGGCCTCACCTTGTGTAGAGGTCTCCCCCCGAGACCGAGCCAGCTGCTCCTTTAGGAAGGCGATCTCGTCAGCCCGAGATTGCAGGAGCCGCTGCGACTCAACCTCTCTCGCCTCGAGCTCGGTGAGTCTCCAACTGTCCCACCATATCCGGGACATCCTGCAAACACATTTAAACATTAGGAAAACACACGAGCAACCTAAGAATGTACCTTAGTCACACAAACTCACCAATCGAGGCCCCGAAGTGTCATGGGAAACCCTCGAGGCATAAGCCCGGAAGCAGTTGGCAGCCTGCCACAACCGCTGATGGCAAGCCGCTGAAACCTGAGAGTAAAACCACAAGAGTTAGGCAAACTGACCCCAATTCTTAGAACCCGAATCAAAAACAAAAAATCAAAACTCACCCGGTATACCCCGTCACGCCACTCTATCCCGGCGTCCATCTCCTCGGCAGAACACGGGGGGAGGGGCTCAGTAAAAGGGGTATCCCAGCCGCATCCACCCTAAGCAGAGTCAAGGGAAAATCTGGGGGCTGGATTTTGTCGGCCGGATCGGCCAGCTGAAAAGACAACAGAATGGTCGGTCAAATGGCAGGGTAACAATAAACCGCAAAACAAATCTTAGAACCAAAGTTAGAACCTTACCACGAGGCAATACCAAGCTAACCGCCGGGTGACGTGAGATAGGTAGGAGGCACCAGGCACCAAGAGTGTATCGCCTCCTTCTTCGTCCTTGTCTTCAAGAATCTCTGCGGCGGTCGGCGGTCTAAACATGGTCCGGGGAGGATCAACCGGCACCCTAAAGTCGTCATATAGGTACTGACACACCAACTGCTTGCCCAGGTACCAAACTGGATGAATCAACGCAGGAAGAAGCATCCTCCTGTAACTCCGCGGCCTCAGCTCCGCGGTCACGTACCCAGGCACGCCCTCATAATTAACCCAAGGGCGGGCCACAAACTACACATGCAAAACCAACCTCCTAATAAATCCCGGGACTTGGGGGCTATGCAAAACTTACACCTACTAAGAAAGTAAAAACACCTACTAACTATATAAGGAAAACATACATCTTCGATGCGCAACTTGTTAACCAACGCATTCTCCACCGGATAATGGTTGATCGTGCTCTTAGGCTGATCCAGCCTCCACTCGATTCCTGCCGGGAACCTCTTCGGGTGCACCCGTACCGTCTTGGGCGCCAAACACGGGAAATAAGAATAAATCCAAGCTTGTGGGATTCCAAAGCAGACTTTGGCAAAATCAAGCCAAAACTAAATAAAACTTCAAATGTAAAAATGAGAGATAATAACTAACCTCCAGTATAAGGCCCGGACCCACAATAGGCACAGCTGAGGCCGACCCTATCACCAACGGCCTCACCAAGACTTGCACACAACAAGTCATCTCCGCGAAAGCAGAGGTCACCCAATCGTAGCGTCCCAGCTGAGTCAACTCAACCAGGAAAGGCAAAATCCTAGTACTAAACCTCTCACTCTTGTCTGAGAAGTGGGTCAACCCTAGGAAATACCACAACCACAACCGGGCATCCTGCTCCGGCATGTTGGGTTCCCGACCCTCTAACACCGCCACTCGCTCAAAGTGGTCGGTTATGTAAGAACTTACTAAAGCATGAGGCGTATTATATGCCTCACGCGGTAAACAATCTCCGATGAGGCCCCACACCTCATCACTATCTAGACTAGGGCCTTCAGCAGCCCACCTAATCATATTCGGACCCCAAGGCATACCGCTAATCATCCCAAAGTCCTCTAGGGTCATCCCGACCTCCCCAAAAGCCATGTGGAAGGTCGAAGTAGTGTCATGAAAGCGATCTATCATCGCCCTAATTACCATAAGGTTGCATTTAGTCTGGCAACCCACCAACCTAATCTATTGCCCGACCACGGGACCTAGGGCGGTCCTCTCAATAATCCTCTTTACCGTGGGGGTCAACTTCTGATGATAGACATCGAGGCACGTGGTAAAACCCGAGAAAGTCCTCATAGGACTTGGGGGCTGCAAATCCAAACATTGCTAGGATGAACAAAACAAAGCTAGCCCAACCCAAGCATAAATATATAATAGAATCTGAGGCATAACTAATAAACGCGAATAATACACTCACCAAACCCCGCACAATGTGACTAGAAATGTGACGGTCAAGATGGAACATCAGCTGATGACCATCCCAATTCCGAGCCCACTCGGGATCCTCATAAACGATCTCCTCATTCTCCGGTACCGGAACCGGAACATGAGCCCTCCTAGCCACCGTCTCCGGGAGCCTGCGCTTCTTCACTCTATCATACTTAGCCTCATTGATAGTCTCGGGATCACGACGCTGAGACGAGGTACTCCTATGTCATCTGTGAATCCCTCGAGGAGTTTGTGAACTTGCCTCGACAACCTCCTCACTAGCACCAACCGAGAAAGTTCCCTCAGAACGCTCGGTGTCACCTCTAGCTGTAAAACAAACCCAAAACAATCAAAAACACCACAAAACATAGCTCTAGTCAGACTAAATCGGCTTAAACAGGCCAAAATAGGGTTAAAATTTGGGATGAGGATATCAAAATTCCGAAAGGGCCGCTAACACACATTTTTGATCCCGATCACATTGGAAGTGGTTTCGGGAAAATCCGGCATCGTTTCGACACCTTTTGGTCCGTCTTAAGACACACAAAATCTCACAGAGGGTCCTAAAGGTCATCCTAGCCCTAGCAATCAACAATAAAGTTACCCATATCCTTATAAGCGCTATTCGAACAAAAGCACGTAAAATAAATGCGGGAGTAATCGGAAAACGGTCCTTAACCCTAGCTTTCCAAACACAATTCCATAAAAAATCATTATCACACCTCGAACATCCTTATCAAGCTTACAACTACTTCAACAAGCTCTAATCGACCGTAATTTAACAATGAAATCAAGCACAAGCATCGAAACTTAACAAGTAAAAAACACCCAAATCGATTTTTAGGGTTTCCAAACAAACTCATAATCAATCTAATCAAGCAAAACCGACATTAAAGAAGTAAAGAACACTAACCCGGAGTCGACATTGTCGTAAAAAGCGGAATCGAAACGAAATTCAGCAAGAAAAATCGAAGAAGTCGAGTTTGGGGCGAAGACGGTGACGCGTTCGAATTTTTTATGAAATGAACGAGCGCCCCAATTTTCACATTACTTAAGCAGACCCGATCCACGAAATTCTGACCGCCCCAGCTTACGCGTTCGAGTCCTGGTGCGCTAGGGGCTGAGCGCCTGAATCTTGGAGCGCTGAGGGACGCGCGCCTAAGTGACCCGACCCAGATTAAAACAAAGCAAAACAAGCGCGACTCAAAGACAATACGCATGCACCTACTAAGACGAGCAAAATAACAATAACGAAACAACTACTAATTAACATCAATAACACACTCCCAACTAATAAAACAAGCACTTGACGCTACATTCGGACGCGTAACAATACAACCAGGACCAGCATAAGCAAACTCTGAACAAACTCAAGATCGAAACAAAAGCAAGAACAAATCCGAACAAAATAAGACAAGCCTGCAAAACAAAATTAAGACAAACTCACAAAGCCAGCATTTTACTAAAACAAATAAACAAACAGCAATTTTGCCCGAGGGTCAGAGATATCCCGGAGGCACAGCAATTTTGCCCGAGGAATCTAAGATCCCGGAGGCACAGCAACGGCAATTTTTGCCTAACGGGTCTTGGTTATCCGAGAGGCATTGGAGTCTTATATCTCCACAGCAATTTTAATTCGAGAGGAGACTAACGCCCTCGAAGGAGTCTTATACCTCCACAGCAATTTTAATTCGAAAGGAGACTAACGCCCTCGAAGGAGTCTTATACCTCCACAACAACTTTCATTCGAGTGGAGACTGACGCCCTCGAATAGTTTTATATCATTTTACCTTGTCCTAGGGGTCATAAGCATCCCAAAAACGATTGCTCGAGTGGAGACTAACGCCCTCGAACGTTTTATGTCATCAAGGGTTCTTAAGCATCCCAAGTAAAAGCAAATACATTTACACTTAACACATAAAAGCGTTTAAACTTAAATAAAACCTTAAATAAACCAAAGAAGACAAAGCGCCGCGCGCACAAAGAATCAAGAACAAGATGACAAGCAACGACCCGGGCTCAAGCAAGCAACCGCAAGCAAAGACGTCAGGTATGACTTCTAAACCTTGGCTGGCGAGCCTTAACGCACAGTCTAACGGACTTAAAACGACCCAAACGGACAGCCACCAGGTCGTAATCTTCGATTGACTTGGGCGGCGGCTATACTTTGACTTTCGCCTTGTCCAAGTCTCAGTCAAAGTGGGGGCTTCTGTAGACACTCAGATTTGGACCTGGTGGCTGCAGAATTGCCCAATAAACACCCGATGACAATAGGATTGCAACGCGACACGGGTTCGCGATGTTTTAGTTAGTTTTTCTATAGAACGGGTCAAACAAATTACTCGAGCCAATTAAACTAACATGATGGCAGCCATAGTCGTGTCGTTACGGTCGCATAGACACTAATTAGAGTCAATTCTGACACCGGGACCCCGAGTCGGTCCCGAAACTCAATCCGAGTCAACACCGCACCAAGTGAACCTCTGGATGCACACCCGAGGCCCACCAAGTTCACGGCGCTAGGTCAAGGAAGGGAAGCCTTAACCCCCAAGATACATATTATACACCCGTCCCACGGTTTTGGAAAGTATCAAAATCGTATCTTCAAAACTACAACCGCCCCACCTCACGCGCATTGGTCTCCCCACGCCTAAGCCCAGGCGCCTGAGACTTGGTGCGCCTCAGCTCAGGCGCCTATATGGGCGACGAGGGCCGAAAACACCTATAAATACCCCCCTTCACGCCCTCATTTCGACACAATTCAATTCTCTCTTCTCCCTCTAAACTCTCGCTAAGGGCTCGCACTACGACACCCGAGGCAAAGGATCAACTCGATCGTAGTTCCGATAAAAAAAAAGAGACATCGACGCTACTCCTCACCTTCGAGCACTCCACTCGATACCGAGGTGGCTGTGATCGACTAGCTCAAAACTAATACCCAGGTTCTGTCGGATTAGCCGCAGAACTAGTCCTTAGCAACGAAGCTCTGCCGGAGTAGCCGCGGGAAGGTCAAACGGTAACGGGACTCTGCCGGAATAACTGGTCAAGCTAGGAGGATCAGCCTGTCGAAGTCGTGTCGTCACTAGGTTGCCATCTAAACAAAACTTTCCATACTTGCACTTTCAATTATTATGCACTAAGACAACTCTAGATGTGGGCACTAGGCCCACACACATTTACTAAAACACGTAACGTCCCAACTTCAACCTCAAACACTAAAACACACTAAATAGACCCGAGTAATTTCGAGAACCGTTCTCAAAACTATCTATGCATAGAGTCCCGTTTAGTGTATACTCCGAGGGTGCAACTCCTCACTATGTGATTTACTTACATTCGCATTTACAGTTTTTCCTATGATTTATCGCTTTATGACCTTATAATCGCATGCTAAATCATCTAACACGGAATTCAAGACATAAAACAACTTAAACTGAACAAAACGATGGTCGGGTTCCATATTAGTCCAGGTGCTCGCCTTATTAGGTTCGACGCATCTCTATTAATACCGAACCGACGCATCTTAAGCAGAATACCAGGTAAGGTATATCACGAGAATGACTAATATCCGTATTATTGCGTTAAAACTGATTTGCTAATACGTAAAATACTAGTACTCTCTATTCTCCTACGTGCATCTTTTCATGGCCTGCCTGTCACGTGAAATCGCATGCAAAGAATTTAAACACAACTACTTTGACGACAATACTTACTTGTCCTTAAACAACCGACGTAGCAAAAGGAATAGGGTTAAAACAACGGATGTTACAGTACTTTGACCACAACGAAAGAACTAGGATATCATCCCACCGATTGATTAGTAGAGGCTGCTATAGTGCGGGCGAGATTGGGTGTTGACATTTATCGGATGTTGGCTTCCCAATACGTACCCTCACCCCTTACTCAGAATCGACGGATTCCGGATGTCCGAAACCATTGGCAATGAGAGTCATTCCAGGCATGGAGTGCTTAAGGGTACAAGTCTTTATCTTTAGGTCCCGTGCCACTCAGCTTTGAGCCGACAAGGGATCAAAGTTGACTTGAACGGTTTCCGAGTCCCATAATCGACTCGATGGCGACTCCACAAATCGGCAACAACTTCAGTTGACTAAAAAGGTCGCCTTACCAAACAAAACGGCCTTTAAACGTTTACAACCACGACTCGATGATTCCCAAACGGAAACAAGGGTGTCCCACCCGTCTAGCACAAGTCCGGATCGTCATCCAAATCGAGGTCCGACACTTCGCCCTGTACGCGAGATCGGACCGGCCCCCGGCAGGGAGGGGGCTGCGTGGTGGCCGCCGCCACACGTTGAAAACTGGGTCGGTCCCACGCGGGACGCCGGGCGGTGCGGACGGACGTCCACAGTGGTGAGGTTGAGACGCGTGAGGCGGGGCGGTCGGGATTTTGAAGATACGGTTATGATACTTTCCAAAACCGAGAGGGAGGAGGATGATTTTTTACTTGGGGATTAATGCTTCCGCGGCTTGACCTAGCGCCGTGAACATTAGTGGGCCTCGGGTGTGCATCCCGAGGTTTGGTTGGCGTGGTGCTGACTCGGTTTGAGTTTCGGGACCGACTCGGGGCCCCGGTGTCGGAATGACTCTATTTAGTGTCAGTGTGACCGTAACGATACGACTAAGGCTGCCATCGTGTTAGTTTTAATTTTTCCGAGTAATTATTTGATCCGTTCTATAGAAAAACTATCTAAAACATCGCGAACCCGCGTCGCGTTGCAGTCCTATCGTCATCGGGTGTTTGCTGGGCACTTCTGCAGCCACGAGGTCCAAATCTGGGTGTCGACAGAAGCCCCCACTTTGACTGAGGCTTGGACAAGGCAAAAGTCAAAGTGTAGCCGCCCAGGTCAATCGGAGATTACGACCTGGTGGCTTTCCGGTCGGGTCGTTTTAAGTCCAGTGGACTACGTGTTGAGGCTCGCCAGCCATAGCTTAGAAATCGTACCTGACGTCTTCGCTTGCGGTTGCTTGCTTGACCCCGGGCCGTTGCTTGATTCTTCGTGCGCGCGCGATTTGTCTTCTTCAGTTTATTTTAAAGGTCTTGTTCAATTTTAAATGTTTTCGCGCGTTAGTGACGCGTTAAGCGTAAGCATAAAGAACGCTCATTTGTGTTGGCTTGTATTTAAACAAATGCTCTTGGGATGCTTGTGATCAATTGATAAAACGTTCGAGGGTGTTAGTCTCCACTCAAGCGGTTGTCTTTGGAGTTGCTCTGACCCCTAGGGCAAAGTAAACTATAATAAATTACTCGAGGGCGTCATTCTCCACTCCAGCGATTGTCTTTGAGGATGCTTTGACCCCTTAGGAACAGATTGTTGTTGCTGTGTCTTCGGGGATGCTCTGACCCCTAGGACAAAATTGTTGTTGTTGTGACTTCAGGGAGGCTCTGACCCCTAGGACAAAATTGTTGTTGTTGTTTCTTCTGGGAGGCTTTGACTCCTAGGACAAGATTGATGTGTCTTCGGGGATGCTCTGACCCCTAGGACAAAATTGTTGTGTCTTCGGGGATGCTTTGACCCCTAGGACAAAATTGTTGTGTCTTCGGGGATGCTCTGACCCCTAGGACAATATTGCTTTGTCTTCGGGGATGCTCTGACCCCTAGGACAAGATTGTTATCGTTGTGCCTCCGGGATACAAACGTCCCTCTGGCAAAAATGTTGTTGCTGTGCCTCTGGGATACTAACGTCCCTCGGGCAAAATTGTTGTTCCTGTGCCTCCGGGATACTAACGTCCCTCGGGCAAAATTGTTGTTGTTGTGCCTCCGGGATACTAACATCCCTCGGGCAAAATTGTTGTGCCTCCGGGATAACTATGACCCTCGGGCAAAATTGTTGTTGTTGTGCCTCCGGGATACTAACGTCCCTCTGGCAAAATTGCTGTGCCTCCGGGATAACTCTGACCCTCGGGAAAAATTGTTGTTTGTTTATTTGCTTTAGTTTAAAGTTTTTGTCTTATCTTGTTTGGGGTTTGTTCTTGCTTCGCTTTAGTTTGTTATGCATTTGAGATTTGTTTAGAGTTCGTTCAGATTAGTTTAGTGTAGATTGCTTTATTACGCGTTCACGTGTAGTGTTTAGGTTAAGCGTGGTTCCGATGCTTGTCTTATTATTGAGCGTGGGTTATGGATGTTGGTCGGTAATTGCTCCGTTATTGTTATTTTGTTTGTCCTAAAGGTGCGTGTTTTATGTGCATCGAATTTAGAGTGTCGTTTGTTTTGTTTTAGTTTGTACCGGGCCGCTTAGACGCGCATCCGTCTGCGCTCTAAGACTCAGGCGCCTAGCCCCCAGCGCGCCAAGACTCAGATGCGTTAGCTGGTGCGGTTGGGTTTTCGTGGTCCGGGTCTGCTTAAGTTTTCGAAAGTTGGGTCGATTTGTTCATTCGTCACACAAACCAAACGCGTCACCCCTCTCGCCTACAACTCGATTTTTCGACTTTTTCTTTGCCAAATTTCGCCTCGATTTCCATCGTACGCGCCAATGTCGACTCCGGGTAATCGTTCTTTGCTTGTTTATTATTGTTTTTGTTTGATTTGATTGATTATAAGTTTGTTGTAAACCCTAGAAAATTGATTTGGGGGTTTTTGATTCGTTAATTTTTTATGCTTGTGTTTAGTCCCATTTTTGAATTGGGGTCGATTAAAGCTTGTTAGGTTAGTTATAAGCTTGATAGAAGTTCTCGAGGTGCGATAATGGCTCCTTATGGGAATGTGATTGTAATGCTAGAGTTAAGGATCATTTCTTGCTTATTCCCGTATTTGTTTTGCATAATCTCGGTCAAATAGTGTTTGTGAGGATGTGGGTAGCTTTCTTGTTGATTCTTATGGGCTAGGACGGCTCTTAGGGCTCTTCGTAAGGTTTTGTGTGTCTTAAGACGGACCAAAAGGTGTCGTAACGATGCCGGATTTTCCCGAAGCCAATTCTATTGTGACCGGGATCGAAAATGGGTGCTAACGGCTTTTTTGGAATTTTGATATCCTTATCCAAAATTTTGACTCTATTTTGACCCGTATAAGCTGTTTTAGCCTGACCTGAGGCATGAATTTCCTTCTTTTTTGTTTGATTTTGTAGTAAGAGGTAACATCGAGCGTCTCGAGGGAGCTCCTAGTGATGAGGTTGTCGGGACGAGTTCACAGACTCCCCGAGGGATTCGTAGGAGACGACGGAGTACCTCGTCTCAGCGTCGTGACCCTGAGGCTATTAATGAGGACGAATTTGATAGAGTGAGGAAGCGTAGGCATCCGGAGACGGTTGCTAGGAGGGCTCATGTTCCGGTTCTTGTACCGGAGGATGAGGAGATTATCTATGAGGATCCTGAGTGGGATCGGGATTGGGATGGTCATCATCTGCTATTTCACATTGACCGTCACATTTCTCACCGCATTGTGCGGGGTCTGGTGAGTATTCTGTTTGTGCCTATTAGTTATGCCTCAGACTTTATTTATTATTTTTCTTTTGGCTCTGGTTAGGTTAGATTCGTTTTGTTTATCCTTGTATTGTTTCGGTTTGCAGCCCCCAGGTCCTATGAGGACTTTCTCGGGATTTACTACGTGTCCTGATATTTACTTCCAGAAGTTGACCCCCGCGGTTAAGGGGATTATTGCGGGGACCGCTCTAGGTCCCGTGGTCGGGCAGTGCGTTCGATTAGTGGGTTGTAAGACTAAGTGCAACCTTATGGTGATTAGAGTGATGATAGATCGCTTCCACGATACTACCTCGACCTTCCACATGGCTTTTGGGGAGGTCGGGATGACCCTAGAGTATTTTGGGATGATTACTGGTCTGCCTTGGGGCCCGGATTGGATTAGGTGGGCCGCCGAAGGCCTTAGTCTAGACAGTGACGAGGTGCGGGGCCTTATCGGAGATTGTTTACCACGTAAGGCATATAGTGCGCCTCATGCTTTGGTGAGTTCGTATATCACCGACCACTTTGAGCGAGTGACGGTGTCGAAGGGTCGGAAACCCAACACGCCGGAGCAGGATGCCCGGTTGTGGCTGTGGTACTTCCTAGGGTCGACCCATTTCTCGGATAAAGGCGAGAGGTTTAGTACCAGGATCCTGTCTTTCCTAGAGGACCTGGCTCAGCTGGGTCGTTACGATTGGGTGACCGCGGCTTTCGCGGAGATGACTCGCTGCCTGCAAGTCATGGTGTGGCCGTTGGCGATAGAGTCGGCCTCCGCTGTGCCCATTGTGGGTTCGGGCCTTATACTGGAGGTTAGCTACTATTCTCTCCTTTGTATTTCGAATTCTGCTTGGCTTTGGCATAGTGTTGCTAAGTGTATTATGGGTTTGTTGCAGGCTTGGATCTACTCCTACTTCCCGTGCTTGGCTCCTATGACGGTGCGGGTTCACCCGAAGAGATTCCCGGCGGGGATCGAATGGAGGCTGGCTCAGCCTAAAAGTACAACCAGCCACTACCCGTCAGAGAATGCGCTGGTTAACAAGTTGAGCCTCGGGGATGTAAGTTTTCCTTTTGTGTCCTACTTAGCTTAGTAGCCCCCAAGGTTTAGGACTTATCGAAGTGTTGGTTCAATTGTGTAGTTTGTGCCCCGCCCTTGGGCCGATTATGAGGGCGTGCTAGAGTATGTGGCCGCGGAGCTGAGGCCTAGAAGTTATAGGAGGATACTCCTTCCTGCGTTGTTTCGCCCAGTTTGGTATATGGGCGAGCGGTTGGTGCGTCAGTGCTTATATGACGATTTTAGAGTGTCGGTTGATCCTCCCCGGACCATGTTTAGACCACCGACCGCCGCAGAGGTCCTCGAGGATAGGGACGGAGAGGGAGGCGATACACTCTTGGTGCCCGGTGCCTCCTATTTGTCTCACGTCACCCGGCGGTTAGCTTGGTATCGCCTCGTGGTAAGGTTCTAATTTTGGTTCTAAGGTTTGCTTTACGGTTTATTGTTTCTTTGCCCTCTGACCGACCAATCTGTTGTCTTCTCAGCTGGCCGACCCGGCTGATGAAATCCAGCCCCCAGATTTTCCCATGACACTGCTTAGGGTGGATAAGGCTGGGATACCCTTTACTGAGCCCCTCCCCCCGTGTTTTGCTGAGGAGTTGGATGCCGGGATCGAGTGGCATGACCGGGTGTACCAGGTGATTTTTTGATTTTGCTTCGGGTTCGTGCTCTAAGAGTTAGGATTGGTTTGTCTAACTTCCGTGGTTTCACCTTTCAGGTTTCATCAGCTTGCCATCAGCGGTTGTGGCAGGCCGCCAACTGCTTCCGGGCCTATACCTCGAGGGTTTCCCGTGACACTTCGGGGCCTCGATCGGTGAGTTTACGTGACTAAGGTGGTTTTCTAGGCTGTTGGCGTATTTTCCTAATGTTTAAATGTGTTTGCAGGCTGTCCCGGATATGGTGGGGCAGTTGGAGTCTCGGGTGACCGAGCTCAAGGCGAGAGAGGTTGAGGCACAACGGCTCCTGCAATCTCGGGCTGACGAGATCGCCTTCCTGAAGGAGCAGCTGGCTCAGTCTCAGGGTCAGACCTCTGCACAGGGCGAGGCTAGGCATCGGGTCGAAAGGGAGGCTGAGGCTACGAATGCTAGTGAGGAGATCGGAGGAGTCCCCGAGACAGCTACCCTAGACATGCTGTCGGGGATGGACGGTAGTGAGTCTCCTCTTATAAACTTGGAGGATCTAGGTTTAGGTGACAACCTTTGCGAGGTTGTGATAGCTGTTGGTGCAGCTTCTAGGGGTCCTTCCTAGTCTCGATTTGTGTATGAATTTGTGTTAGCTGGATTAGTCTTATGTTTTCGTTCGGCTAATTGTTTACCTAGATTGACAAGTAATCACTTTTGCGTTCATTCGTTTGCGATCTGACCTAGTTTGGGGTGCGCTGACGTTGTACAGAAGTATGAAAACAGTTCCTTTTGGATGTTTTGAAATGCGTCAATTTGAGCCGGGAATCGGATCAGATATTACGTCGATTAAAATGATTTGACTCGATATGGACGAGATGTAAAATGATAACGTAAAGCATTAGCGTGTTTTGACCGAGTATATTGGAAGATGAGTTTTAGTATGAAATCGGAATTTAAAAATTCGGGCAATTTTTGAAAAAAAAAGGTAGACCACTTTTTGCATACTCATATTATCGCCTTGTTTGGCTATAGACGCGACTTGACGATGATTGTCGATAGGCTACAACACGCCTAGGTGGGGTAGCTTATCCCCCTAAAAAAATGCCGAAGTCCCGAGCGTCCGACGGGTGAACTCACGTTCTCGCGGCTCTTGCGTGTGTCATTCGGCTTCTGGGGCGGGTTTTAGCTGCTTCGGGAGGTCGTTTCCGATGTCCGGGGTGTCATGTGGTAGCCATGGTTATGATACGGGATCGTTTCTTCTACCTTTGGGTTTGTTTGACATGCCGCCCTCCTGGGTACAGGCGCTTGGGTTAAGGCTCCGGGGTTCTGGGCCGCTTGGGCTCGAGCGGCCGAAAACTCGGGCGCATGGGCCGGTGCAGTTCGGGCCCGGGTTATGGAAAGTTTTTGTTGTTTCCTAATTCTTGTGGGATTAGGGCTATATATACGGGTTGTGGGTGCTCATTTTAGACATACTAGGATATCCATAGGGTATAGCACACTTATATTTAGGGTCATGTCGGGTTTTGGGAACGTCCTTTTCGAGTGGGCTAGTTCTTTTAAGAAGTGTGACCCCGAGATTTGTCCAAATGATGGTTTGTCAGTGGTTTTCGCGCTAAGTCGAGTTAAGGAGCGGGATGACTTTTTATTGGCATGTTCTAGGTTTTGGGACTCGAAAGGCCATGTTTTTTCTTTTCCCGGGGGTAAAATTTGCCCTTTGCCCGAAGAGATAGATGCTATAGGTGGGTGGAGCTCGGTTCGACCTTGTGTTCCTTATGGGGATGATGCTTATGTGGAGCGGTTTTACCCCTTTTTGGATCTTTCTTCGTTGGAGGAGGCTAAAGGCTATTTTGGTAGGGATGGCATTAACTTAGAGTTGCTCTCTAGGACATTCTCACAGGTTGGCTCTCATCATGTTTTGGTCTTAGCATGTAGGCGTGCTTTTAACATTGCTATTGCTTGCTATTATCTTTTTGAGGACGCGAGGTCGTGTGAAGGCTGGGGTAATCCTCGAGTTTTGGATGTGGTGATGGGGATGGAACATGGACAATCACCCTCTTTGCTTATTTTGGGTGAGCTTGTTCTGGGTCTTAATGCTCGTGCTCAACTTCACGATACATCTTTCCGAGGTTCCAGGATCATTTTACCGGTATGGTTTTTCGCGCTATGTTTTTGTAGCCTGGTTTTCTTTGTTTTGTGGTTGTTTCGGCTTGGAGGTGTGATGTTTTTTCGTGTTTTGTACAGGTTTGGTTGCAAGAACAGCTGGGTTTGGTCGACCCTCCCCGATGCATCCAAGCTTATAACTATAAGGGTTTCACAGGTCGGAAGATGGTGCAGGTGTGGGGCAAGGGCCACAGGGAAAAGGATTGGTTTTCTTATTTGGCTAAGGGTGAGGTGATCATCAGGTGGTCCATCCCGTGGTGGAATATTAGTGGGCGTGTCGGGTTTCCATTTCCGTCTTCGGCCTGGGCTCTATTAACACTATCCATGAGGGATCAGGTTTATATTTACCCGGGTATGTTGTCAGGTCAGATGGGTGTTCGACCTTCCATTCCAAAGGATGCTAAATTTATCACTAGTTTTGACGCGTGGACAGAGGATTCGCTCAGGGACTTTAGAGTGTCTTGGGAACGGAGGTTCTTGCATCCTGTTGTTAAGAAGAGTGTTCGACCGACCGACATTGCCTCCGTCCGGCAGAGGGTTTATGAACACCCGTCAGGACAGATCAACTCAAAAGTTAGGAAAACAGCACCACCAAGAGTTGAGGAGGTGACTCGAGCGACTAAGTGCCTAACCAAAGACAGTGTTACCGGTCCTAGTTCGGTCAGTTCATCTAAGCTGGCCAAGACTAACGAGACCCATATAAAATCGTGGAAGAGGAAGGGAAGTTTGACTGGCTGGGCTCGTCCTTGGCTAGGGTGGTAGAAGCTTGCCTTCAGAAAATCGAGGATGAGAAACGCAAGCGGGCACACCTGAACGGCAAGGGTAAAGAGAAGTTGGACCAGTAGAGCCCGGCCGTTTGTACTATGTATTATTAGTTGATATTATGTGGCGTATTAGTACTAGTTTTTGTGGAGTTTTGACACGTTGTTGACTTCCGGGATATCCGGATTTCGGATGTTTGATGCAAATGCCTCGACAAAGGCTCGGTTTAACCGAATTTTGTTATTAATGAAAAGCACGTTTTCTTTTTTTTTTTTTTTTCGTGGTGGCTCGCAACTCGATTCTTCATTTTACCCGGAGCGCCCTTTCGGGTTTTCACTCCGTCCTCGGCTCACCCTTTTTTGTTTTTTTTTTGTTTTTTTTACGGCTCGCAACTCGATTCTTCATTTTGCCCGGGGCGCCCTTTCGGGTTTTCACCTCGTCCTCGGCTCGTCATTTTTTTTTGACGATGGCTCGCAACTCGTTTCTTCATTTTGCCCGGGGCTCCCTTTCGGGTTTTCACCCCGTCCTCGGCTCGTCGTTTGTGCTTCGTCATTTTAAAATCACTCGTTGATCGGGACGCGGAAGGAGTCCCGGTTTGTGCATGAATCGATTAATCGATTTTTGTTTTTTCAGTTGTTTGGTTGTACCCGGGGACGGGTTGCCTACGTATCCGTTTTTAGACGGAATCAAACCATGTTCGTAGTTCTTTAGAAAAGTGTGAGTGATTTTGCTTTAGACTCGTTTATGCCATTTATCGATGCGAATTTGATTTTTTTTTGTCATTGTTTTTTTGCTTCCCCCTAAGCCGGAGGTCGGGACGTGGTTTTCAGGGTGTTTACGGGTAGTATCGTTTGAGTTGATCCATGTTGGTCGGGGTTGAGAACTCTTGACCATCTAGGTCGGTGAGGATCACGGCGCCCCCTGAGAGTATTTTCTTAACGAGGTAGGGGCCCGCTCAGTTTGGTTTGAATTTCCATCTAGGGTCAACGGAAAGGGGTGCTCTAATGGACTTGATTACTAAATATCCCTCGTGTATGTTTCGGGATTTACTCGTTTGTTAAAGGCTCGCTGGATTCTTTGTTGGTAAGCTTGTACGTTGGATAGGGCATGTATTCTACGTTCGTCTAGGAGTACTAGCTCGTCATACCGTTTTTGGTTCCATTCTTCCTCAGGGATACCACTCTCGACTAATATTATCAGTGACGGTATTTCTAGCTCTATTGGTTGGACGGCGGAGTCGTAGATTAGGTAATATGGTGTGGCTCCGGTGGGTGTTCGATATGATGTTCGGTACCCCCATAAGGCGAAGGGTATTTTGCTTGGCCAATCCCAGTAGTTGTCTATCATTTTCTTAAGGGTCGTGGTGATGGTTTTGTTGGCTGCCTCTACGTCCCCGTTGGTTTGTGGTCTATAGGGTGAGGATTTGTGTCTTTGAGTTTTATATTTGTCTAGGAGTTTTTGGGTGTCGGCCCTGAAGTGAGCCCCCTGGTCACTAATGATTTCGTGAGGTATTCCGTAACGGTAGATGATGTTGTTTTGTAGAAATTTGACTACTTGTTTTGAGGTTAGCACGGTGTAAGAGGCAGCCTCTACCCATTTGGTGAAATAATCGACGGCCACTAATATAAAGCAGTGTCCGCCGGTCCCGGATGGGTGTACTTTTCCTATGATGTCTATCCCCCAAGTTGAGAAAGGCCAGGGTGTGGCTATAGTGTGTAGAGGATAAGGAGGTAGGTGTTGGATGTTGGCAAATATTTGGCAATTGTGGCAGTGGCGAACGTGACGTCGACAATCGGTCTCTAAGGTAATCCAGTAATAGCCCAGTCTCATTATTTTTTGGGCTAGTAGGTGTGCACTCATGTGAGGTCCGCACTCTCCGTCATGTACCTCGTCCATGACTCTCTCGGATTGGTTTTTGTTTATGCATCTAAGGAGGACTCCTTGTGGGGTTCGTTTGTATAGTAGCCCTTGATTTAGAACATAATGTGTGGCTTGTATTCGTAGGGCTTATTTTTTCTTGGCGTTAGTGTCGGGTGGATATGACCCGTGGGTTTTAAAGTCTAGGATTGCTTTGTACCAAGGTTCTTCGGGGGTATTGTCAGTTTCGAGGTTATGGATGTAGGTTGGTTGTTCGCTTCTCTCTATGCAGATAGGCATGGAAAAGAGGTGATCGGGCATGTTTATTAGGGAGGCTAGTTTGGATAATGCATCAGCGAATTGGTTCTCTTCGCGGGGTATGTGTATGAAGTCAATTTTGGTGAATTCCCGAGACATTGTTTCTAATTTGGTTTGGTATGGGGTTAGGCTTTCGCTATAAACTTTCCAAGTACCCTGTGGCTTGGTTGCCCACTAGGGATGAATCTCCATGTACTCTAAGGTTTTTGATTCCTAAGGATATGGCTGCTCTCAGACCTGTTAGGTAGGCCGTGTATTTGGTTGGATTGTTGGTAAGTCTGGTTGGGTGGTGGTTTGTTCGTTTGCAAACTTATTGTTGTTTGTTCAGTGGCTGGTTGAGCCCAAAGTTGTTATTCCCGATTTCCTTCTTAGGGTGAAGTTGAGTGGGCTGTTTGTGGCAGCCCTTGCATTTTAGTTGATTGCTAACGATAATTGGCATAAAGTCGAGTTTTTAAGCATTAAAGTAAAATTTTGAAAGAAGGTTAAGCGATTGTAGAGGCATGTTTGAAAAAATAAAGAGTTGTTTTCTTGATAATAGTAATAGACGGGCTAGATGCCCGTGATTTTGTTTGGGGGAGGTGGAGGACATGTCCCCCCGGACCTCCCTGGACTCGATAAGGGAAAAGACGTGACCTTTATTATTACTATTTAGTCTAGGCCCTAAGATGAACTAGACTCTGACTTGGGTGCGGACTTGCTGGCTTCGGTAGGCGTCTTGGTGCCCTCGTACTCAGGGTATGTCCCGAATTTTTCTTCCTGGATGAGGTGGCGAACTTGCTGCCTAAATTCATGGCATTCGCTAATGTCATGTCCTCAACCTTGGTGGTACCGGCACCATTTGTTACCATTCCAATATGATGACCTCTTGTCGATAGAAGGGTCTGGTGTCGGACTCATGGGGTAGAGTAGCCCATCAGATATCAGCATGGTTAGGGCCTGATCATGGGATAACCCGAGGTGTTCTAGTAGCCGGAGACCCCTCTCCTCGCAGTTGTCCGTTAAGAAACGAGTGGGTCTTTTTGCTTGTAGTGCGGTTTTTACTACCCCTGCTTTTATTAACCCCTCGACTTTGTCTTTTAATAATGTACAGGACTCTGTATCATGATCGTTGCCCCTGTGGTGATGGCGGTATTTTCCTTTGGACCAGTGGCGGGACCTATGCTTAAACGGGGGGTCGGCCATTGGCCCTATGGGACGTAGGAGGCAAAGGGACGCTAATCTTCGGAGTGCAGCTGCATAGCTAACCCCAATTTGGGTGATCCTAGTCTCAATACTCAAGAGTATGGGGTGTATTTGTGAAACTAGGCGGACAAGGCTCTCGATAGTTGTCGCGAGGTCGAGGAGTGTGGGCTCCGGATGGGTGTCCGGTTCATCCTCGATGTTCAAGACCTCTTCCCCTAGGGAAACAAGGTCAGAGCGGTCGATAGTATCATCGAAGATGACGTGGACACTAAAGGGGTTCGTTGTATTATTAGGTTTCTCAGGTGGGGGAAGAGGGATTGTCCCGTTTTCTATCATGTCTTGTACAGTATGTTTGAGCCAAAAACAGGACTCCGTGTCGTGGCCTTTGCCACGATGGTATTGGCAATACTTATTTGCATCCCACGACTTTGCCCTCTTGTCTGTGGGTGGGTCCGTAGTAGGACCTATCAGCTCGAGCTTTCCTTGCTCGGTCAATCTTTTTAAGGCTTCGGTGTATGTGATGCCTAGTTTGGAAAATGTCCTAGGGGTAAAGTTTGTTCTTCCCCGGGTAGTTAGTTCGACTAGGTGTACTTCTTCGGCTTTGCTATTCCCGTAAGACCGGGTTCCCGTAGAGGTGGTTGTCCCTTGATACCCACTTTTTCGTATCGTCCTTTAAGTGTATTCCTAAGGTAGATAGCTCCTTAAAGGTGTGGATATTTTGGTAACTAAGATGGGAGGCGTAAGCTGGTCTAAGGTTATTGACGATTTTTTCCACCAAGGTGGCTTCGTCCGGGTGATTTATTAGATGGGTAGTGACCTTCCTCCATCTGGTCAGAAATTTTGAGAAGCCTTCCTTCTCATTCTGGGAGAGGACCTCGAGGCTCCTAATGGTGACTTGTGTTTCGGCGTTATCCGCGTATTGTTTTGCGAACTCTATGGAGATATCGTCCCAGGTGGACACCTTCTTAGGGTCAAGTGAATAGAACCATGATCGTGGTGTGTCTCCTAGGGATGAGGGGAATATCCTAGTGAAGAGGCTAGGCTTGACCCCTTTAATGGCCATGTAGTCCTTAAAGGCTCGGATGTGGTTGAGGGGGTCCTCAGTTCCTTTGAACTTGGGTATGTTGGCTAGGGAGAAGTTCTCGGGTAATTGGTCGTTCACCATTTCGAATTTCCTATGATTTTTGAGGTGGACGTTGTTTCCTTGGTTCAGGCGCATTTGGTTCTCGAGGAAGTCTATGCAGTTCATAGCGGATTGGAGGGTGTCGTGCTGAGGTGGGGTAACGGGATCGCTTGGGATGAGGCCAGCGGGCGCCCCACCTAGCGGAGTGGAATTTAAAAGGGCCTCGTTGAGGATTCGGGTGTGGTGTTCATCAGAGGCTTTGTCTTCTTGGTGACCTAGGCGAAAGTCTATGCTGTTTACGGATGCGTTCACTGTGATGACAGTGGCTTGTAGGTCCCGGATTAGGTCGGCTAGGGCCCCTATGGTGTTGTCTGCGGATTGCCCGGCGTTGTCCCCACTGTAGTTGCTTGCGTCTACTCTTGAATCCCCCGTCATGACTGTGAAAAGGCGATGCTAATGAGGACAGATTTTCTGAACGATTTACGGACTCGAGGAATGCTCGTGACTGAGCGATGCAGAAATTAGACCCTTGACTCGCGTGTGCATACGGTCATTGGCTTATGGACTTGGGTGCTTTAGACTATCGGTGTACTCGGGGAGATGCCTATTGAGCTTTCTGTCTCTATAACGAGATGATTTGACACAAACCTCGGTGGTGAGGTCTCAGAGGACTTCTCGAAATGAGATGACCCAAAATGTAAGACCTCGAGTAGAGGCGATCCTAGTGACTAACATAGACAGTTAAACACACGGTTGCACGACGTAAGAGGTTGATTGCGATCCCGGCTCAGGATCAAAGAATTTGGATGTATGTTTCTTTCAAAAACGACCAGTTTTGCAAAATTTTGAAAAGGATGACTTTTATAAACAGTTTAACGATGGCGTGATGACATCGCTTGTGACGTGTAGGTGTGTTGCTATATGTATGCGCTGGAAATCCGGCGATGACGAAATATAAACGTTTTTTTAAAGGAGCACAGTTCTTTAGAGGAACCGGTTTTGGAAACGATTACGTGATGCTTTTATCGAAACTACTATTAATTAGTTAGTTCGATACTTGTGGTGTAGGTGACGCTCGTGGTATAGCGTGAAGTCTAATGACGGTGTTTTAAAAAAAAGTGTGACTAAATCCTTAGTGAGGGATTTAGGTGGTGAATAGTGTTTTTAGGAAAAAAAAGCTTTTAAAACTAGCGACCCGCGCTCGTCGGTTGCGTTAACTAGTATTTAACGATGGGAAGGTGCATTGTAAAAAGAAATGTTTTGAGAGTGTAACTGTAATCCCCTAGAAATTCTAACGCAATACAGTGGCGGAAACACTGTAGAAGTGGGATTATAACACACTGTAGCTATGTCTTAATTAAATAAAAATGGTAAGTCAATACATAAGCCATAAAATAAAAATGGCTACAAAATAAAAATAAAATGGAATCCATAAATAGGGTTTTAACAATCCATAATACAGCGATCTTATTAAAACAAGCAGGATCCATAACTGCTCGCAAGCCCACCCGAAGGGAAACACATATACCTGCCATGTCAAAAACATAACAGCCACAATCAGTGGGGAGCAACGTCAACGTTCTCCCAGCCGTATAACAGGATTTTAAACAGTAATTACTAATGTAGGAAAAATAGTAGAGACGGAAAACAGTAAAACATTATAATGAAAATAAGTTTTCAGTGAAAAACTTCACGTATCGAAACAATATAATAAAAATGAGTTTTCCGGAGAAAACATAAAACACTTGCCAACCTGCAAATCAAAATTATATCGATAATAATAAAAATATTCAAAATGGCGTTATGGATAGGATTAATGTAGAATCTAGACTTTTACTAGGACAATACTAAACTAGCTTCGAGAACTTAGTCAAAACAAATCAGACTTCGGTCTCTAACTAGGCAACTCAACTATAACAGGACTGCGTGCAGCGAGGTCCTGGCTTAAGTAATGTACACCCCTCCTGGACACCAACCGTAATCCAGTTCAACCCGACGGCGACTTACACGATGTGATATCTAAGTTTAAGATCAAAATATACACACTCCTGAACACAAACCATGCTCAGTTCAACGACCAATGTGTCTCAACATAGACACACCAGCCTTATAGTTGATGGCAAAACATACATCCCAGAGTATATTACTCTAAACCCACACTTATCCTTATTCCATAACTCCAAAACAATCCATTATCGATATTTAAAAGATGTATTCAACATAAACAATAAGAGAACAAAATGAAAAGGAATCACTTTCCAAAAGAGGAAACTTTCTATTTTATGAAACTTTCTATTTTTAGAAACTTACTAAAAATAGCATCATATCAAAATAGCAAAATACTAGTTTATACTAATAACATATTATTAGTAAACGATATAGATTTATAAAACTAGTCCTTTCGGCCTTAACGATATTAATTCTCAAAACGAGAACATTTGAGTTAATATTGAAACGTCATACAAGTGTTTATAAAATGATTTAGAAATGTTTTAAACATTTTAAATACTACTAATTAGGGTGTTTCCAAAATTTACAAAACAAAAGATCCCTAATTATTATTAGTTTCGACAATACAATTATAAATAGGATTTTACGGCAAATGTCAAATTAAATCTTTTAACGTCTTTTATTTAATTAAACCATTGAATATATTTAGAATATGTTAAGGGATGATTTAACTCTTAAAGTTTCAGATTTAAATACTTTCAAAATTGCTGGAAAAATAATTCTTTTAGGTAAAACAAAGCATTTTAACGATAAATCACAATTTGTCCGAAAATCAATACTTATTAATTTAAGACTTTAATAAAGAGTACAAAAATTACGTAAAATGGTCAAAATATATTTATGGACATTCTGTCCATAAAAGAAAATTTTCCAGAATCCTAAAACTCGGTTTTTAAAGCGTTTTCTCGTTAATCGTCCAATCTCGACAATAACGATTAACAAAAATAGTAATTACAAAACGATTTAAGTATTAATATCCAAAAATTATTATTAAACCCAAAATTTATGATTTTCCAGAATCTACCATTTTTCCAGATTTTCAAAAAATCCAGATTTAATAAATCTCATCAAAACCGTCTTTAAAACCCGTTTTCACAATTAACGATTCCACTAATAAAACTTATCGTTCCGAACATTTATTAAGGCACTAAAAATCATAAAATCACATTTTAATATGAAATCATCAGAATCACATTTTTTTCCAGATTTAATCATAGGACTAGAAATCGAGAATTTAAACGACAAACACGGTTTTAACGATAAACGATGATTTAAAGTGATTAATTAATTCATCCACTTAACAATTCCTAAAAATTATGAACAAATTCAGAAATTCTATTTCACCATAAAGTTTCACCACGTCAAAAATCAGATTTAAATAAAATGTTTAGGTACTAGAACTAAAAATCGGCTTTTAATCATTTTTGTCCGTAAACGGTAATAATTCAATAATCGATAACTAAAATATCAGAAAAATACTAAATTATTAGAAATCATCAAAAACAACATTTTTTCCAGAATATAAACATATATTACATGTTTAGGCGGAATATTACGATTTTACAAATTAATATGACGATTTAATCGTTAATCTCGTAAAAGCGAAAAAAATACCGAAACATGCAAATTTTCAACTTTTAAAAATTTTCCAGATTTTATGACATACATATATAGCCAAAATAAAACATAAAAATATATACATGCAAATACTCAATTAAAATCAAGTAATACCGAGTAACATCGACGTTACCTCTAGTCCAAATCGGAATCGATAAAATATTCGTCGGCTTTGAGATCGTCCAAGAAGTCTACAATACACGAGAATCATGGCAGAAAATACCATGAGAAAAAATCATAAAATCAAGGTAAATAATGATCGAAAACAACATCGATTATTACCTTAACGAAAGGATCAGAATAACGATTAATTTGACGATAAAAACGAGACGATTATGGCTTGAATTGAAGCAAAAATAAGCCTTGAGGGGCTGCTGATGACACGGCCAAAAGAAGGAGATAAAAGGGATTTTTTTTTTTGTTTAAGTGTAGAAATGAATATAAGGAAAAATGGATGGTTTCATATGTTTGAATAATATTAATGTTTGATGAAAACAAGGTGAAACTAGACTAAAATATGCAGCCAAAATGAAGAGAATGGAGCATGAAGAGTTGTGCATGAGTCATCCCAATAAATGGTAGTGAAGAATTTTCTAATTTCTTAAATCGTTTTTATAAAATGAAATGTTATAAAAAAAATGTAATGGGTGAGTCACAAGGGGGGGGGTGAGTCGGTCCAAAACATGGGGAAAATATCTCAAATGATTTGTAAGTTGATAAAAAGAAGGATCGTAAAATAGTTAAAGGCATTTTGAAGTAATTCAAGTAAACCTCGCGTTGGAAAATAGTTATTTACGAAACTTCGTAATAAAATCATTAATGGCCAAATTTTCGTAAATGAAAATATTTCTTAGTTGAAAATATTATATAAATATTTTTAGACATTTTTAGGAAACGAAATAACTTAAATCCGAGCTTAAAAACGTTAATTCGTAGAGAAGTAGAATTCCTTGCGAAAAAATAATTAATTTACGATGAAAATCAAATAAATAGATTTAAAAGAATTTTAAAATATAAATAAATATTATTAAAGTCAAAATTGAAAATAAAGCTTGGAAAAATGAAGAAACATAAGGCCAAAATTTGACAGAGTTATGACGAAGTCATAACGGAAAGAATAAAACGCAAGGAAAAATAGCGGGTGTTACAATCGTCCCCACAAAAAGAAAGTTTCGTCCTCGAAACTGAAAATAAGCATAAAAAATCAAGATTACCCTACTCGAAAAGATGGGGATACAAATTTGTGAAGAATTTTGTTTTAAAAGAAAATTTCACAACTTTCGAAGTGATACAAAATCGAAGAAACATGAATTTATTCCAAGAGGAATTGGGCTAAGCTACCCGGAATTTAAAATCTTCTAAATTAGTGAAATCGTAAAGTAAAGTTGTTTTAGTGCTATGAACTACTCGGGTTTTAGTTTAGGGTGTTTTAGTGCTTATGTTAGAAGTTGTGGACGTTACGTATGTTTGTAACGGGTCAAGGACCTAGTGTCCATACGAGTCGGACTCGACGTTATCGAAGTGCATAAATAAAAAGTATGGAATGTAAAGTTTTGTTTAGATGACAACCTAGTGACTATACGACTTCTAGGCAGATCCTTCTAGCTTTCTTGGGAAAAATCCGGCAGAGATTCGCTACTATGTCTTGAGGTGGCTAGTCGAACACAGGTGCCCCTTTTCGTTCAAATCGAGGCAAGGACTTGATGAACTACGAGGAGTAGTGTTGATTTGCTTATCGGGAATAAACGATCGAGTGGATCGAACTTAGAGTCGGAGTGCGACAGTAAGTTAGAAAAAGAAGCTCGTAAAGAGGAGGAGGGGATGAGAATTACGAGATGTGTGTGTTGAAATGAGCGGAATAGGGGGTATTTATAGGTTTTTCTCGCATTTCAAATGAACTACTCAGACGCCTGGTGGCTTGCGCACCAGAACTGGGTCGCCTGAAGTCTTGCGTAGGAGGATTAAGGCGCCTGGAAGGGAGCGTTTGGGTTTTTGAAGATCCGATTTCGAAACTATCCAAAACGGAGAATATGCGTATCTCTAGGTTTGCTTGGGGGTTGAGGCTCTTTCTTGACCTAGCGCGTCAAGCGCCGGGTGGGCCTCGGGCACGTTTCTCGAGGTTTGCTCGGCCTGACGTGTTGACTTGGGTTTGACTTTGTGAGTTTCGGGACCGATTCGGAGCCCTAGTGTCGGAATTGACTTAAATTAGTGTCGATGCGACCGTAATGACACGACTAAGACCGTTTTGATGTTGAATTAATTTTTCCGAGTAATTATTTGATCCGTTCTATAGAAAAACAATCTAAAAGATTGTAATCTTGTGTCGTGTTGCAGTCTGATCGTCATAGGGTGTTTGTCGGGCACTCCTGCTGCCACCAGGTCAGAATCAGGGTGTCTACACATGCTTGGCTAAATGGATGACGGCCGTGGTTTAGACAATATAATGAACGACGATTAATTAAGAGGTGTCATGTGCCGACAGACACTTTGCATGACCTATAGGTTTATTGGTAAACTTAGGGAAGGGAGCGAAAGGTTATGTATAAGCTCTATGTGACGGTTTATTAAGAAATAATGTGTCATCTTGATATTGTGTGAATGATACGTTAGTACGGCTTGAAAATAATTGAAATATTGATTATGTAAAACATATTAATTATATAAAATTATTTATTTTACTTTTCAACATACATTAATTAGGATATATTGTACGTGTAAATAATCTCGGTCACATATTCTAATTACTCTTGTGTCACATTAAATTTCGTTTTCAACATCATTATATATATAATGATGTAGAAATGCGAATTTTTTTAAGAGTTAGTTCCTTGTTTTTCCAAAAATAGAGGAAAAATGATTTACAAAATGAGTATAATGACGATGTAAGTTATATTATTTGATCTACAAAAATAACGTAAAACGTTAAAAGATTTCCTTGTAGTATAAATAACCTTTAATAAAATAATTGGTATCAACCACTTATTATTACGATTAGTTTACTTTTACAATTTTTATTATGTTATTCAAAAAATTAATAACTTGATAAACCGAATATTAAATTTAACCGTTTATACCATGGAGTTGAAAATCATCACAATTTTTTTTTCGGTTCAACGAAGAGAGCACTTAGTCGAAAATCATCACAGTTGTGCTACTTTTAATTCTTTTTTTTTATCATGGCTAAACAACGTTTTGCGATCGCGTCACCTACACCAAGCCCAGCGACATCAGACGACTTCTTAAAATGTTGAAATGACTTGAGAAAAACATGTGGTGATGTTATATCTCAATATATTTTTGCGAACAGAGTATCTGTATCAGAAGAATGTTGTAGCGCTTTATTAAAGCTTGGAGAGTCGTGTCATGATCTTCTAACCGAAGTGACAGTAGTATATAAGTGTAAACACCCAAATTCTGACCTAGTGGCTGCAGGAGTTCCCAACAAACACCCGATGACGATCGAACTGCAACACGACACGAGTTTACAGTGTTTTAGATGGTTTTCTATAGAACAATTCAAATAATTACTCGGAAAAACCAATTTAACATCAAGACGGTCTTAGTCGTGTCATTACGGTCGCGTCCACATTAATTACAGTCATTTCTGACATCGGAGCTTTGAATCGGTCCCGAAACACGCCAAGTCAAGCCCGAGTCAACACATCGGGCCAAGTCAAACCTAGTCAAGCTTCGAAAGTCAAGCCCAAAATCACCCGAAATCCTAGGCACGGAACCCTAGATCCTCCGCCTCTATCCGAGATCACGCGTACCAAATCGTATCTTCAAGATTTCAATCGCGTGGGCGCGGGCGTCTGAGAACGTAGCCACCTCACGCTGGGCGCCTCAATTTTGGGCCGCTAGCCACCGAACGCCCGAGATCTTGAAATGAGCTACGCGAACAACTATAAATACCCCCCCTTCCTCCGCTCATTTGGACACAACTTATGAATTCGTGAACACCATTCACAATTCGCACTCTGACTCCAAGTACGATCCACTCGATCATTTCCTTTCAATACGCAAATTGACAGTACTCCTCATAGTTCCTCGAGTCCTTGGCTCGATCCGAACGAAAAGAGGCACCCGTGTTTGTCCGAACGAAAAGAAGCACCCGTGTTTGACTAACCAACTCTAGCCACCGTAGCGAAGCTCTGCCGGATTTGCCGCAGGAAAGCTAGGAGGATCCGCCTTAAGAAGTCATATCATCACTAGGTTGTCATCTAAACACAACTTTGCATTCCGTACCTTTACTTATGCACTTCAATAACCTCGAGTCCGACTCACATGGACACTAGGTCCATGGCACGTTGTAAACATACGTAACGTCCGTAACTTCAACCATAAGCACTAAAACACCCTTAACTAAACCCGAGTAGTCCTGAGATCCATTCTCTACCGTCTACGCGTCATGTCTCGTTTAGTGTACACTCCGAGGGTGCAATTCCTCACATTGTGATTTACTTACATTTTGCATTTACCGCTTTCGTATGATTTACCCCCTTTATGACTATAATCGCATGTTAAATCATCTAACACGGAATTCAAAATGTAAACAAACTAAAACTTAACAAGTGGCGGTCGGGTTCAATATTAATCCCGATGTGCACCCCTGACACGTGGTTCGACGCATCTTCATTAATACCGAACTGACGCATCTTAAGCAGAATAATAGGTAAGGTATACCACAAGAATGACTAATATCCCTATTATCACGTTAAGACCGATTAGCTAATACGTATCATATCAAGTACTCTCCACTCTCCTATGTGCATATTTTCATTGCCTGCCTGTCACGTGAAATTGCATGCAAAGAATGTAAACACAACTACTTCGACAACAAAATTTTTCTTGTCCATAAACAACCGACTTAGCAAATATCTAGGGTTAAAACAACGGATGTTATCGAACTTCCGCCACAATTAAGGAACGAAGTTATCAGCCCACCGATTGATTAGTAGAGGCCGCTACATGGGGGCGGGATTCAGTGTCAATGTCTAGAAAATGTCGGCTTTCCAATACGTACACTCACCCCTTACTCAGAATCTACGGTTTCCGGTTGTCAGAAACCATTGGCAATGTGAGTCGTTCTAGACATGGAATGCTTAAGGGTAAAAGTCTTTATCTTCAGGTCTCCATGTCACTCAACTTTGAGCCGGTTAAGGATTAAAGTTGACTTGAGCTGCCGAGTTCCCAAAATTACTCGGTGGCGACTCCACAAGTCGGCAACGAATTCGATTCACAAAAAAGGTCGTCTTACCAAAAATATCGGCCTTTAAACACTAACAACCACGTCTCGATCGATTCTAACGGAAGCACGGGTGTCCGCATCCGTCTAGTAGAATTCAAATCGTCAACCAAATCGAGGTCCGACACATCACCCCGTATGCTAGATCGGACCGGCCCTAGGACGACGGGGCCGCGTAGGCGGCCGCCGCGACCGGGTCCCGACACGCGCGCGCGCGCAGGTGCCGTTTGGGCTAGTGTTCACAGTTTGACGACTCTGCTGGGGATTTGGAAGCAAGTTTCCAGCGGTGGTGTAACTCGAACGAGGTCAGTGAAGCTCATTTCCTAGTTCCTATCTTGTGATCACTACAGTTTTTGGACCTAAAAGGCCTAACCTAACCAATTTTAGGACCAATCGACCTTTCCGCGGTAAGATCCTTAACGGACTAGCGAAGAGACCCTCGATTGATGCTCCAGCCGTCCAAGGTAGTCACGCATTCCGTGAATATGCCAAGCGATCTGCATTGAGAGAACGAGATGACGCTCACCTCCCCCGTTGACCCGTCGCAACCTAAGCAAATATTCGTTGGACGGTAGCCTACCCTCGTCCACCCGTGTTTGAATCCTGCATAAATGTATGCATTCCTAGTTATGTGTAGCGTGATTGTGACAACCCGAAAAAAACATTAAGATCCGGATTCAGCCACAACAACATATTGAACTACACTCAAACTCCGTTTTCGAAATGGATAACTTTTTCAAAACCACCTTTTAGTGTCGTTACTTCGGCCAAAATCAAACTTTTTATTTCCAAAGACACCTTAGCGCCATCACCCTGGCTAAGTTCACACTTATTGTTTTCAAAAAAACCATTTTTAGCACCATTACTTTGGCCGGCCAAAATAAAACTCATCATTTTCAAAAATGACGATGTACGGTTACTATCACCAAACTCCTAACCAATGGTATCAAGGTACCTTATACGGTTACATTTTTTTTCAAAACATATTGCACATACCGTTAGCGTCACCGAAATTTAAATTAATGAAATCAAGGAGTCTAACACGGTCACACCCACAAAACATTTTCACATATACCGTTACTATCGCCAAAATTCAATACAATGGGATGGACAAACACAGTCGCATGTTTTCAAATTTTTTAAAAACACTATAATCGCCTAAATTCCATAATAGGAATCTGGCTACAATTTCAAAACAACATTACGAACACCGTGTTTTCTCACAAACATCCTTTGTACCACAAGTGTCGAGATCTAAACTAATAGAAGCCTCAATAACAACGCGACCCCACGTTTTTCACAAAGCTGGTTTTTCTACAACCGCATTTTCGTAAAATCACAATCCACGTTTTGCAATCATCAAACCGTTGACACCCACATAGCGACACTTTCCGACACACCATGAACAATGTCTTCACAGAACCATCGTAATGCCAAAAATCCCGCTTTCAAAAACAATTTTTGAAAACATTAAAACTGTTTGATTCTGTGTCTGGATCGAGATCAACTCCTTACGTCGTACAACCGTGTGATTAACTGTCTGTGCTAGTCATAAATGGTCACCTCCGTTTAAGGTCTTACATTTTGGGTCATCTCGTCTCGAGAGTCCTATTTAAATATAACTTCGAGATTCGTGTCAAATTATCTCGTTCTAGAGATCCAAGTCTCTTAGGCGTCCCATCGAATACACCAAGTGTCTAACGCACTTGAGTCCCAAAATCCGATGACCGCAAACATGCGCAAATGAAGGGTCTCATTTCCGTGTCGCTCACCTATGAGAATTACTCGAGTCTCTCATATTGTCCGGTGGATCCGTTCTGATATTTTGATCATTTCCCGCAGAATCACTCTCCAACATGTCCGTAGATTCAAACGCCATCGAAAGCATCCGCAACGATGTCAATACCCTGACCGAATTGGTTTGCAATGTCCACGTTTTGGTAACCCGTTTGACCTCCTCCGTTCACCACATCGATAGTCGTCTCGATTTCCTTGAGAGTAAAGACACAGGGAGCGAGGCAAATGCAAATTCGGTCGATTATAACATATGGGGGCTTACCCCAAGAAGGTCGTCCAAATACTCCGCACAGTCAAACCTTCCTAAAATTAACATGGGAAAACCTCAAAACCTCCTAAATTTATATCCAACAAAGTGGAGACGTCACTAAGGGAGTTCACCCCAATTGACTCATCCTACAACAAGACTCTCAAACATTTGAGCAATCAAGGACTACTCTTGCCCGTGGGTCCAACTCCGGATGCACCAACCGATAAACGACCCAAAAAAATGGAATCCTAATGCATATTGCCTATATCACCAAGGTAACGGACACGATAACGAAGCATGCTTTGCACTGACACACTTGATCCAAAACGTGCTGGAGGAAAGAACATTTCCTCCGTCAAAACGAAAAAAAGGCAAATTTCACCTTTAGGAACACCGAGGGAGAGATAGTGACATCATTGGTTGTCATGAATTATTTCAAACCCTTCGACGGTCCGTTGATCAAAACAAGCCCAGAACACCCATCACGGGTTACATCTCCAGAAGATTTTACAAGGATCTAAGCCTAAGAAGAAGGCCCTGAGCCTAGGTCAATGTTATAGTAGGGTCAAGTCATAGTATTGTCATTTCCCTTCTAGCGTCATTGTTATGTTGAGTCAGAGGTACAGGGGCCTGTCCCAGCCTCCCATAAGAAGTCATGTCCCAGGCACGTTGTCCTTATAATGTTATCAATAAAACAAGAATAAACATTTCTTTTCTTTACTATACGCCTCGATAATCTTTTAATTTAAAACGTACAGTTCTTGATGACAACTCGAAACTATGCCATTTATCGAAAAAAATCAAACAAACCTCAAAACAACAAGGAACTACAAGAACCGAGGTCCCGTGTTCTCTGTTACTTATTCCATGTCTGGCATAGAAAGCCACATAGACATCCCTTAGAACGAGCGTACTGAATTCTATGATGAATCTAGATAGTCTCTTAGCTTGTGATTAAAGATGGAAGACAATCCTATTTCCCACAATAGAGACAAAACTCAATGGTCAAAGTCAAATCCCAATCACCCGATTCGATTTCAAATAAAAGTCTGAACGAAGAGTACAAAAAATGAACAGACCGGTCTGCTAGCACCAAATATTAGCCTTCCTACAATACAACCCTAAGACCTTCCCGAGACACTTGTTTGGAGACTGTACGGAATTCTGAGGATTCAAACTCAATAGGATAATCCCAACCATTAGGGCCAGACATGGAAATCAGATCCCACGTAATTTCTATCCGCTCGATTAAAGTCTGAGTCATTTTTACTCAGCTTCCCCTTTCCTACTATATTACGAAACCGTAACCTCATAGCCTTAACCTCACAAAAATCAGCTCCAGATTTTGATCCATCAAAACCACTTACTACCTAGCCCCACATTCCAAAACCATCCAAACCAGTCGCCCTAACCTAAACGCGGTATTTTGGTAATTGTCACTCTCAAGGGGTCACACCCGATCACTTCACCTTAGCTCTTTAACTAGGGTGAAAACCCATGCAATACACTCTAAACATCTCACATCGAAAATTGGCATAACGAGTCTAAAGCAAAATCACTCACATTTTACGAACTATGAACATGGTTTGATTCCGTCTAAACACGGATACGTAGGCAACCCCCGGAGGGTACAACCAAAACTAACAAAGTCGATTACTCGATTCATATGCAAATCGGAACCATCACACGCTCCGATTAACGAGTGATTTTAATGACAAAGCACACTAAATAAAAAACGACGAGCCAAGGATGGGGTGAAAACCCCAAAGGACGCTCCGGGAAAAAGAAAGAATCGATTTGAGAGTCGTAAAAAAAAATTAAAAATATTGACGAGCAGAGGACGGAGTGAAAACCCGAAAGGGCGCTCTGGGCAAAATGAAGAATCGAGTTGCGAGCCGTAAAAAAAACAAAAAAAAAGAGAACAAAAATAAAAGGTGAGCCGAGGACGGAGTGTAAACCCGAAAGGGCGCTCTGGGCAAAATGAAGAATCGAGTCGGGAGCCACCACAAAAAAAGAATAAATAAAAAAATCGTGTGCTTTTCATTAATGTAAAACTTATTACATCAAGCCTTTGTCGAGGCCCGTTACATCGAGCATGTACTACTCAGGTACTCCGAAAACAGGACAACGTGTCAAGCAAAACCTCACGGAAAAAAATTAATACTAATACGCCACATAATACCAATTATTACAACATGGTACTAATAGTTGGGCCCTACCGGTCCGTCTTCTCCTTACCCTTCGGGAGTACTTTTTTGGGCCCCTCATCGCGGTCCCTTTGAGTGCAAGTATCCACCCTTTCAGCCAATTGTGGGCAGAACCAATCTCACATGTCTTCTACACCTGCGTCTTTAATATGGGTCTTGTCTGTCTTGACCCACTTTGAGGAGTACTAGGATCGGTAATGCTGTCTTTGGTCAAGTGCTTAGCGACATTAGCCCGCATAACTTCCTTATTCTGTAGTTCAGTCATCTCCACAATCCTTAACTTCTCTCTCATATCTAATAACCTCAAGCAATAAGAACGATTTCCTAAAACGGTCACCCCCTTTCCCAGGGTTTACAAGCATAATACATAAACGAAAGTTCCCTCGTAGGAAGCAGACAACCCATTTTCGTCCCCATGATCCACCGTACTTAGACGTTCTTTTGTTTTTTCTTTTTGACGATCCATTTACCTGATTACATTGAGTTCTTAGATGAGACAGGGCAACTGTGCATGCAGAATGTTCACTATGAGTGGCGCCCCATCAAGTGTACTCAATGTCAAGGGCTGGGTCACGATGCTGTGATGTGTAAGAAGAAGGCTGAGATAAGGAGACAACAGCCCAAACCTACATGAATGCCAAAAGTTGTTGCTCCAATTGCACCACCTGTTGCACCTACTGTACTTATTGCTGAGACAGTACAGGAGAGAGTCGATCTCGTTGTTCCTGTTGGGGTTACCACACCAGCTCCTTTTCATAGGCATATGCAATCTACTACGCCACGGCTCATCACTAAGCTGCATAGAATCAATGAGAATATTCTAAAAGGAGCTCCTTCATTTAAAGAAACTTTGAGTAATTCGTTCAAGGAGAATATCCTTAATAGTTTTGGTCGGGGGTAAGACACTAATCCTTCTAATGGTTAATTTTAGCTTCTGGAATGTAAGAGGAATAAATATTAAGCATAAGCAAGGGGATATACAGCGGTTTCTATACTTGCATAATATAGGCTTTTGTGGGCTATTGGAGACCAAAGTAAAGACAAGAAATATGAATAATGTCAAATAAGGCATAGGTAATCAATGGAACTATATTATGAATAATAATATTAAGGATGGTGACAGAATTTGGATTATTTGGAATCAGGCTTTGTTCCATATCTTAGAGCTTAGCATTGAGGCACAAGTGATTCATCTTGATGTTACCTTTCTACCTAATGGCTTTAAGTTTTCTTGCTCTATTGTTTATGGGTTTAACAAACTGGCTGAGAGAAGAGATCTCTAGTCCTCTCTCAAGGACATGAGTACTAGGACTCATGGTCCTTCGATTGTTGTGGGTGACTTCAACAATATTTTGTATTCTAATGCAAGGTTAGGGGCTGTTGTTACTGATGCAGAAATTAAATACTTTCAAGAGTGTGTTCGTGCGTGTGATTTACATGACTTGATTGGACCGGGGGCATTTTTTACCTGGAATAATAAACATGAGGAAGATGACAGAGTGTTTAGTAGGATCGATCAAATTATGGCTAATGATGAGTGGATGCTTAATGCTTCTACTGGTAGTATCACCTTTCTACCAGAAGGGCTTTATGACCATAGTCCTTATGTGGTAAATTTATGGAATAATGACGCAAGAAGGGATCCATTCTTTAGATACTTCAACATGTGGGGGAAAAATGAGGCATTCTTGGACATAGTATGATCAGTTTGGGAAGTTAATATCCCTGGTGTTAAGATGTTTCAAGTGGTTAAAAAGTTGAAAATGCTTCAACAAGCTCAAAAGGGGCTTAACAAGAGTCAGTATAGCGACGTCTTGAATGCAAATACTGCGGCTATGTGTTGACGTTCGTCCGCACAGCCCGGCACCCCGCGCGCGCCTGCGTGGGACCGACCCAGTTTTTCAATGTATGGCGGCGGCCATCCACGCAGCCCCCTCTCGGTCGGGGGCCGGTCCGATCTCGCGTACGGGGCGATGTTTTGGACCTCGATTCGGATGAAGATCCAGACTTGTACTAGACGGGTGCGGGTACCCGTGTTTCTGTTTGGAATCGATCGAGACGTGGTTGTAAATGTTTAAAGGCCGTTATGCTTGGTAAGGCGATCTTTTTAGTGAACTGAATTCGTTGCCAATTTGTGGAGTCGCCACCGAGTCAATTATGGGGACCCGGAAACCGTTCAAGTCAACTTTGATCCTTAGCTGGCTCAAAGCTGAGGGGCACGGGACCTAAAGATAAAGACTTGTACCCTCAAGCACTCCATGCCTGAAATGACTCTCATTGCCAATGGTTTCGGACATCCGAAAACCATCTATTCTGAGTAAGGGGTGAGGGTACGTATTGGGAAGCCAACATCCGATGGACATCGACACCCAATCTCGCCCGCACTATAGTGGCCTCTTCTAATCAATCGGTGGGCTGACAACTTCGTTCTTTTGTTGTGGTGGAAGTACTGTAACATCCATTGTTTTCACCCTATACCTTTTGCTATGTCGGTTGTTTAAGGACAAGTAAGTTTTGTCGTCGAAGTAGTTGTGTTTACATTCTTTGCATGAGATTTCACGTGACAAGCAGGCCATGAAAAGATGCACGTAGGAGAGTAGAGAGTACTAATATTATAGGTATTATTAGCAAGTCAGTTTTAACGCGGTAATACATATATTAGTCGTTCTCGTGATATACCTTACCTGGTATTCTGCTTAAGATGCGTCGGTTTGGTATTAATAGAGATGCGTCAAACCATACATGGCGAGCACCGGGACTAATACGGAACCCGACCATCACTTTGTTCAGTTTTAGTTTATTTACGTTTTTGATCTCTGTGTTTGGTGATTTAGCATGCGATTATAAGGTCATAAAAGCAATAAATCATACGAAAACTGTAAATGCGAACGTAAGTAAATCACGTAGTGACGAGTTGCACCCTCGGAGTATACACTAAACGGGACGCAATGCATAGATAGTTGAGAATGGGTCTCGGAATTACTCGGGTCTATTTAGTGTATTTTAGTGTTTGCGGGTGAAGTTGGGACGTTACATGTTTTAGTATGTGTTTGTGGACCTAATGTCCATGTCTAGTATTTTCGTAGTGCATAATAAAAGAAGGTGCAAGAATGTAAAGTTTTGTTTAGATGACAACCTAGTGACAACTCGGCTCCAAAAGGCGGATCCTCCTAGTTTGCCTAGTGATTTCAACAGAGTTCTGTTACTGTTGACCCTTCCTGCGGCTACTCCGGCAGACCTCCGCTACTATTGGTTGATTATGCGGCTAATCCGGCAGAATTCCGTTACTAAACTATAGCTAGTCGAACACAGCCACCTCGGGATCGAGTGGAGTGCTCGAAGGTGAGGAGTAGCCTCGATGTCGCTTTTATCGGAACTACGATCGAGTGGATCGTTTGCCTCGGGTGTCGGAGTGCGAGTCCTTAGCGAGAAACTCTTTACGAGAGAGGGAAGAGAATTGAAGAAGTTGTGCGTCGAATTGAGGGGATGGAGGGGGGATATTTATAGGTGTTTTCGGCCCTCGTCATCCAGATAGGCGCCTAAGGTCAGGCGCACCAAAACTCAGGCGCCTGGGTTTAGGCATGTGAAGACTCAGGCGCGCAAGGTGAGGCGCTCGGGATTTTGAAGATACGATTTTGATACTTTCCAAAACCGAGAGTGGTGCGTATTATTCATTGCTTGGGGGTTAAGGCTTCCTCCCTCTTGACCTAGCGTCGTGGTGCTTAGCGGGCCCCGGGTGTGCATCCCGGGGTTCGCTTGGCGCGGTGTTAACTAGGTTCGAGTTTCGGGACCGACCCGGGGTCCCGGTGTCAGAATTGACTCTAATCAGTGTCTACGCGACCGTAACGACACGACTAAGGCTGCCAATATGTTAGTTTAATTTTTCTGAGTAATTTATTTCATCTGTTCTATAGAAAAACTATCTAAAAATCGCGAATCTGCCACTTACTTAATTTAGTCCGATCGTCATCGGGTATTTGTCGGGCACTTATGCAGCCACCAGGTCCAAATCTGGGTGTCTACAGAAGCCCCCACTTAGACTGAGGCTTGGACAAGGCGAAAGTCAAAGTATAGCCACCCAGGTCAATCGAGGATTACGACCTGGTGGCTGTCCGGTCGGGTTGTTTTAAGTCCATTGGACTACGTGTTGAGGCTCGCCAGCCAAGGCTTATAAATCATACCTGACATCTTCGCCTGCGGTTGCTTGCTTGGGCCCGGGCCGGTACTTGTCATCTTGTTCTCAGTTCTTTATGCTCGCGTGTATTGCCTTTTCGGATTGCTTAAAAGTTTGTTCAATTTTGAATGCCTTGTGTGTGGGTGACGCGTTAAGCATAGATACGAAAAATGTTCGTATGTGTTGGCTTCCGTTCGAACAAATATCTTTGGGATGCTTATGAACCCTTGGACTTAATGAGACAAAAAACAAAACGTTCGAGGGCATCAGTCTCCACTCGAACGGTCGTCTTCAGGATGCCTATGACCCCTTGGACAAAATAAAGCGAGATAAAATGTTCGACGACGTCAGTCTCCACTCGAACACTTGTCTTAGGGATGCCTATCAGCCCTAGGATAAAATAAAATGAGATACAATGTTCGAGGGCGTCAGTCTACACTCGAGCATTTGTCTTCGGGATGCCTCTGACCCCTAGGATGAAATAAAACGAGATAAAATGCTCGAGGGCGTTAGTCTCCACTCGAACACTTGTCTTCGGGATGTCTCTGACCCCTAGGACAAAACAAAGCAAGATAAACTATTCGAGGGCGTCGGTCTCCACTCGAATTGCTGTCTTTCGGGATGCCTATGACTCCTAGGACAAAACAAAGCAATATCGAATGCTCGAGGGCGTCAGTCTCCACTAGAACACTTGTCTTCGGGATGCCTCCGACCCCTAGGACGAAATAAAACGAGATGAAATGCTCGAGGGGGTCAGTCTCCACTCGAACACTTGTCCTCGGGATGCCTCTGACTCCTAGGACAAAATAAAACGATATAAAACATTCGAGGGCGTCGGTCTCCACTCGAATGAAAAATGTTGTGGAGGTATAAGACTCCTTCGAAGGAGTTGGTCTCCACTCGAATTAAATTGTTGTGGAGGTATAAGACTCCTTCGAGGGCGTTGGTCTCCACTTGAATTAAATTTTTGTGGAGGTATAAGACTCCTTCGAGGGTGTTGGTCTTCACTCGAATTAATTGCCGTGGAGGTATAAGACTCCAATGCCTCTCGGATAACTACGACCCGTTAGGCAAAAATTGCTGTGGAGGTATAGGACTCCAATGCCTCTCAGATAACTAAGACCAGTTAGGCAAAAATTGCTGTGGAGGTATAGGACTCCCATGCCTCTCGGATAACTAATACCCGATAGGCAAAAATTGTTGTGGAGGTATAGGACTCCAATGCCTCTCGGATAACTAAGACCCGTTAGGCAAAAATTGTTGTTGTTTATTTGTTTTTAGTTAAGTGGCTTTTGTTTTGCGGGTTTGTCTTATTTTGTTCGGGTTTGCTTTTGCTTTGCTTTGATTTGTTATGCATTTGGGATTTGTTCGGAGTTTGCTTAGATAGGCTTGGTTTGGTTCGTTTTATTACGTGTTCGAGTGGAGCGTTCATGCTAAGTGTGGTTCTTATGCTTGTTTCTTATCGTTTTTGTAATGGGCGTGCTTTATCGATATTGATTAGTAACTGCTTCGTCATTGTTATTTTGCTTGTCTTAAAGGGTGTGTGTTTCGTGTATATTGGATGTTAAGCCTCATTTGTTTCCGTCTTAGTCTGTGCTGGACTGTTCAGACACGCGTACATCTGCGCCCCAGTCTTCAGACGCCAAGCCCCCAACGATTCAGGATTTGAGCGCGTCACTTGAGGCGGTCGGGTTTCTGTGGGTTGGGTTTGTTTAAGTTGGCGAAGGTTGGGGCGATTCGTTCATTCGTCCCAAAAATCAAACGCGTCGCCTCCTTCGCCCCAAAATCACTTTTTTGATTTTCCTACTAGGTTTCCGTCTCGATTTCCACCATACGTGAGAATGTCGGCTCTGGGTAAGCATTCTTCGTTCGTTTAATGTCGGTTTTGCTTGATTTGGTTGATTGTGAGTTTGTTTTGTTGAAACCCTAGAAAATTGATTTGGGTGTTTTTAATTTACTAAGTTTCGATGCTTGTGCTTAATTCCATTGCTAAATTAAGGTCGATTAGAGCTCGTTAGGGTAGTTATAAGCTTGATAGGGGATTTCGAGGTACGACAATGGCTCCCTATAGTGATAGGTTCGAGATGCTAGGGTTAGGGACCGTTTTCCCGGATATTCCGAGGTACGACAATGGCGCCTGAAAATTGTTGTTGTTTATTTGTTTTTAGTTAAGAGGCTTTTGTTTTGCGGGTTTGTCTTATTTTGTCCGGGTTTGCTTTTGCTTTGCTTTGATTTGTTATGCATTTAGGATTTGTTCGGAGTTTGCTTAGATAGGCTTGGTTTGGTTCGTTTTATTACGTGTTCGAGTGGAGCGTTCATGCTAAGTGTGGTTCTTATGCTTGTTTCATTATCGTTTTTGTAATGGGCGTGCTTTATCGATATTGATTAGTAATTGCTTCGTCATTGTTATTTTGCTTGTCTTAAAGGGTGCGTGTTTCGTGTATATTAGATGTTAAGCCTCATTTGTTTCCGTCTTAGTCTGTGCTGGACTGTTCAGACACGTGTACATCTGCGCCCTAGTCTTCAGGCGCCAAGCCCCCAGCGATTCAGGATTCTAGCGCGTCAGTTGAGACGGTCGGGTTTCTGTGGGTCGGGTTTGTTTAAGTTGGCGAAGGTTGGGGCGATTCGTTCATTCGTCCCAAAAATCGAACGCGTCGCCTCATTCGCCCCAAAATCACTTTTTTGATTTTCCTACTAGGTTTCCGTCTCGATTTCCACCATACGTAAGAATGTCGGCTCTGGGTAAGCATTCTTCGTTCGTTTAATGTCGGTTTTGCTTGATTGGGGATTTCGAGGTACGACAATGGCTCTCTATAGTGATAGGTTCGAGATACTAGGGTTAGGGACCGTTTTCCCGGATATTCCCGCATTTGTTTTGCGTAATCTTGCTCAATTAGTGTTTGTGAGGATATGGGTAGCTCCCTTGTCGATTTTAATGGGCTAGGATGGCTCTTAGGGCCTTCCGTAAGGTTTTTTGTGTCTTACGACGGACCAAAAGGTGTCGTAACGATGCCGGATTTTCCCGAAACCACATCCATCGTGACCGGGATCGAAAATGGGTGTTAGCGGCCTTTTCGGAATTTTAATCTCCTTATCCGAAATTTTGACCCTATTTTGACCTGTTTAAGCTGCTTCACCCAGACCTGAGGATGGGTTTTTCGAGTTTTGTTTGATTTTACAAGAGGTGATACCGAGCGCCCTGAGGGAGCTTCCACGGTTGGTGCTAGTGGCGAGGTCGCTGGGACGAGCTCATAGACTCCCTGCGGGATTCGTAGGAGGCGACGGAGCATTTCATCTCAACGTCGTGATCCAGAGGCCATAAATGAGGCCGATTTAGATAGGGTGAGGAAGCATAGGCTTCCCGAGACAGTCCCTAGGAGTGCTCATGTTCCGGCTCCAGTACCGAAGAATGAGGAGATTGGCTACGACGATCCCGAGTGGGCTCGGGCTTGGGATAGTCGCCAGTTGTTGTTTCGTCCTGACCTACACGTTTCTCACCGTATTCTTCAGGGTCTGGTGAGTGTCCTATTCCTGTTTATTAGTTATGTTTTGGATTTTGGCTCGGGTTGAGTTTGGTTTCTTTCGTTTATTTATATTGCTTTGGTTTCCAGTCCCCAGGTTCGATAAGGACTTTCTCGGGCTTTACTACATGTCTCGAGATTTATTCTCGAAAGTTGACCCTCCGCGGTAAAGGGAATTATCGCGAGGACTGCTCTAGGTCCTGTGGTCGAGCAGTGGATCCGGTTGGTGGGTTGCAAGACTAAGTGCAACCTTATGGTGATTAGAGCGATGGTAGATCGCTTTCATGATACTACCTCGACCTTCCATATGTCCTTTGGGGAGGTCAGAATGACTTTAGAGGATTTCGGGGTGATTACCGGTTTTCCCTAGAGTCTGGAGAGGATTGGGTGGGCTGCTAGGCTAGATAGTGATGAGGTGCGGGGCCTTATCGGGGATTGTTTGGAGCGTGAAGCATGTAGTGCGCTTCATGCTTTGGTGAGCTCATACATCACCGATCACTTTGAGCGGGTGGCGGTGTTAGAGGGTCGAGTACCCAACACGCCGGAGCAGGACACCCGGTTGTGGTTGTGGTACTTCCTAGGATCGACCCACTTCTCGGACAAGGGCGAGAGGTTCATTACTAGGATTTTGCCTCTCCTAGCTGATCTGGCTCAGCTGGGACGTTTTGATTGGGTAACCGCGGCTTTTGCGGAGATGACTCGCTGCTTGCAAGTTATGGTGAGGCCGTTGGAGGTGAAGTCGGCCTCAGCCTTGCCCATTGTGGGTCCAGGCCTTGTACTGGATGTTACTTGCTATTCCCGCTTTTGCATCTTAGGTTCTGCTTAGTTTTGCTAAAGGTGTTTTAGGATTTTGCAGGCTTGGAGCTATTCCTACTTCCCTTGTTTGACACCTAAAACGGTGCGGGTTCATCCAACGAGATTCCCGGCGGGGATCGACTGGAGGCTAGCTCAGCCTAAGAGTACAATCAGCCACTACCAGTCGGAGAACGTGCTGGTCAACCAGCTACGCCTCGAGGATGTAAGTTTTCTTTTTATGCCCCGCTTTATTTGGCATTTATCGTGGGTTTAGTGTTGTTGAAGTGCTAATTTCGTTTGTGCAGTTTGTGGCACGCCCTTGGGCCAATTATGAGGGCGTGCCTGTGTATGTGGCTGCGAAGTAGAGGCCTCGGAGCTGTAGGAGGATGCTTCTTCCTGCGTTGTTTCGCCCGGTTTGGTATCTGGGCTAGCGGTTGGTGCGTCAGTGTTTGTATGATAATTTCAGGGTGCCAGTTGATCCTCCCCGTCCATGTTTAGACCACCGACCACCGACCACCGCAGAGGTCCTCGAGGGTGGGGATGGAGAAGGAGGCGATGCGCTCCTGGTGCCTGGTGCCTTCTATCTATCTCATGTTAGCCAGCGGATAGCTTGCCACCGCCTCGTGGTAAGGTTTTAATCTTTGGTTCTAAGGTTTGTTTCATGGTTTAGTGTTTACTTGCCCCTGACCGACCGATTTGTTGCTTTCTCAGCTGGCCGATCCGGCTGATGCTATTCAGCCCCCAGAATTTCCCTTGACGCTGCTTAGGGTGGATGCGGTCGGGATAGCCTTCACTGAGCCTCTCCCCCGGAGTTCTGCCGAGGAGATGACGCTGGGGTAGAGTGGCATGACCGGGTATACCGGGTAAATTTTGGCTTTCGTTTTGGGTTTGGGTTTTAAGAGTTGGGATTGGTTTGTCTAACCTTCTGTGGTTTCACCTTTTAGGTTCATCAGCTTGCCATCAGCGGTTGTGGCAGGCCGCCAACCGCTTCCGGGCCTACGCCTCGAGGGTTTCCCGTGACACTTCGGGATCTCGATCGGTGAGTTTGCGTGACTAGAGTGGCTTTCTAGGTTGTTTGCGTGTTTTCCTAACGCTTAGGTGTACTTGTAGGATGTCCCAGATATAGTGGGGCAGCTGGAGACTCGGATGACCGAGCTTGAGGCGGAGGCGGTTGAGGCGTGATGGCTCCTGCAATCTCGGGCCGACGAGATCGCTCACCTTAAGGAGCAGCTGGCTCGGTCTCATGGCGAGACCCTCACGCAGGGTGAGGCTAGGCATCGGATTAAGAGGGATGCAGAGGCTGAGGCTACGGGTCACGCTACGGGTGCTACCGAGGAGGTTAGAGGAGTCCCCGAGACGGTTACCCTAGACATGTTGTCGGGAATGGATGGTAGTGAGTCTCCTATTCTGGATCTGGAGGATCTAGGTTTGGATGACAACATTTGTTAGGTTGTAATAGCCATTGGCGCGGCTTCTAGGGGTCCTCCCTAGTCTTATGAACTCTATTTGTGTATGGATTTGTACGTTTTGTATATTTTCTTGAGATTTTTAGTATTTGAATTAGTTGGATTAGTCTTGCATTTTAGTTTGGCGAACTGTCTACTTAGATTGACAAAGTAATCACTTCGCGTTCATTTATTTGCGATTTAATCTTAATTTAGGGTGCGTTGGCGTTGCATGGGAGTACGAAAACAGTTCCTTTTGGGATGTTTTAAAATGCATTAGCTTGAGCCGGGAACCGGATCAGATAGTACGTCGATTAAAATGTTTTGACTCGAGACGGGCAAGATGCGAAGCGTTAACATGCTCTGACCGAGTGTATTAGGAGATGAGTGTAATTGTTTTGACATTCAGAACGGGGTCGAAATTAAAATTCAAGCAACTTTTGAAAAAAAAAAGTTAGACCACTTTTTGCATACTCGGAACATTGCCTTATTAGGCTATAGAAGCGACTTGACAATAACCGTTAAAAGGCTACGACATGCCTAGGTGGGGTAGCTTATCCCCCTAAAAGAAGAATGAAAAAACGTCTAAGTCTCGCGTGTTTGATGGGTCAACTGGCGTTCCTGTAAATCTTGCATGGGTATTTCGGTCTCCGAAGAGGGTTTTGGTGACTTTGGGAGGTCGTTCTCGACGTCCAAGATGTCGGGTGATAGTTGTGACGACAACCGAGATTAACGTTTTCATTTTTGGGTTGCCTGAAGGATTATCTACTTGGAGTTAGGCGCATAGACTAAGGCTCTCGGATTCTGGGTCGCCTGGGCTCGGGCGACTGGAGACTCGGGCGCCTGGGCCAGGGCGGTTCAAGCCCCGTTTATGGAAGTTTTTGTTGTTTCCTAATTGTTGCTGGATTAGGGCTATATATACAGGTTGTGGGTGCTCGTCTTAGACATACTAGAGTACCTATAGGATCTAGAACGTCCATATTTATGAGCATGTCAGGTTTCGGAAATCTCCTAACCGAGTGGGCATGTTATTTTAAGAAATGCGACCCCGAGGTTTGATCAAATGACGGTTTGTCAACGGTCGTTGCGCTGAGTCGGGTCAAGATACGAGATGACTTCTTATTGGCATGCTCTAAGTTTTGGGACTCAAAAAGGCCATGTTTTTGCTTTCCCTAGTGGTAAAATTTGTCCTCTTCCGGAAGAGCTAGACACTATAGGTGGGTGCAATTCGGTTCGGCCTTGTGTGCCTTCGGGAGATGATGCTCTTGTAGAGCGGTTTTGTCATTTTTTGGACCTTTCTTCATTTGAGGAGGCTAAGGTTTTCTTTGGGAGAGATGGCATTAACTTAGAGTTGCTTTTTAAGACGTTCTCACAGGCCGGTTCCTATGATATTTCGGCTCTAGCATGCAGACGTGCTTTTAACATCGCGGTGGCTTGTTATTATCTTTTCGAGGATGCGAGGGCGCGTGAAGGTTGGGGTAACCCCCGAGTTTTGGATGTGGTGATGGGAATGGAACATGGACGATCACCCTCTTTGCTTATTTTGGGTGAGCTTGTTTCAAGTCTCGATGCCCGTGCCCGGCTCCATGAGGCATCTTTTCGGGGTTCTTGGGTCATTTTGCAAGTGTTTTGTGTGTCATGTTTCCCTGTCGTTTTTTTTTTGTTTTTTTTTTGGTTGCTTTGGTTTGAAGTTGTGACATTTTGCCGTGGTTTGTGCAGGTTTGGCTACAGAAATAACTTGGTTTGGTTGACCCTCCCAGGGGCTTCAAAGGTTATAACTACAAGGGTTTCACAGGCCGGAAGACGGTGCAGGTGTGGGGTAAAGGTCACACTGAAGAGGAGTGGCTTCCCTATTTGACTAAAGGGCAGTTGGTCATTAGGTGGTCTATCCCGTGGTGGAATATCAGTGGGCATACCGGATTTCCATTTTCGTCTTCAACCGAGGCTTTGTTAATATTATCCATGAGGAATTCGGTTTATATTTATCCGCGCGTGTTGTCGAATCAAATGGGCGTTAAACCATCCACTTCGGCGGCTGCTAAGGGTATTTCTAGGTTCGACTCATGGACAGAGAACTCGTTTAAGGAATTTAGGGTGTCTTGGGAACAGAGGTTTTCGCGTCCTGTCGTTATTGAGAGCGTCCGACCAACCGACACTGCTCCCGTCTGGCGGGGGATTTGTGAACACCCATCAGGACAGAGCAACTCAAAAGTTAGGAAGACAGCGGCGCTAGGGGACGAGGAGGTGACTCGAAGGAACGCTACTAAGTGCCTGACCAAAGACAGCGTTACCGATCCTAGTTTCGTCAGTTCATCTATGCGGGCCAAGACTAATGGAACCCATATTGAAAATGTGAGTGAGGAGGGAATGTGGGATTGGCTGGACTCGCCTCTGGCTAGGGTGGTGGAAGCTTGTGTTTGGAAGATCGATGGTGAGGAACACAGGCAGGCACACCCGAATGGCAAGGGACAAAGTTGTACCGGTAGAGTCCAGCCGTTTTGTATTGCGGTTGCTTGCTTGGGCCCGGGCCGTTGCTTGTTATCTTGTTCTTGATTCTTTGTGCGCGCGCGCTTTGTCTTCTTCGGTTTATTTAAGTTTTTGTTTAATTTTAAGCGCTTGTATGTGTTAGGTGTAAATGTATTTGCTTTTACTTGGGATGCTTATGAACCCTTGATGACACAGAACGTTTGAGAGTGTTAGTCTCCATTCGAGCGGTCGTCTTTGGGATGCTTATGACCCCTAGGACAAGGTAAAATGATATAAAACTACCTGAGGGCGTCGGTCTCCACTCGGATAGTTGTCTTCCGGGATGCTTCTAACCCCTGGGACAAGATAAAATGATATAAAACTATTCGAGGGCGTCAGTCTCCACTCGAATAGTTGCCTTTCGGGATGCCTCAGACCCCTAGGACAAAAATCGTTGCGCCTCCGGGATAACTCTGACCCTCGGGCAAAATTGTTGTTGATGTGCCTTCGGGATCTTAGATCCCTCGAGCAAATTGCTGTGCTGTGACTTCGGGATCTTAGATCCCTCAGGCAAATTGCTGTGCCTCCGGGATCTTAGATCCCTCGGGCAAATTGCTGTGCCTTTGGTATCTTAGATCCCTCGGGTAAATTGATGTGCCTCCGGGATCTTAGATCCCTCGGGCGGATTGCTGTGCCTCCGGGATCTTAGATCCCTCGGGCGAATTGCTGTTCATTTATTTGTTTTATTAAAATGCTGGTGTTGTGAGTTTGTCTTAATTTTGTTTTGCAGGCTTGTCTTATTTTGTTTGGGTTTGTTCTTGCTTTTGTTTTGATCTTGGGTTTCTTGAGTTTGCTCAGAGTTTGCTTACATCTTGGACAAGTAAATAAGAATCCAAAATAAAAATCAAAGGTAAGGAAATACTAACATTCATAGCCCGCTGGTACATCGACTGCGACCCACCGTAGTGGGTGCGCTCCGCATCCACCTCGGGGTCCCCTCCCCACCTCTTGTTCTTCTTCGCCTGGACGGATCTCTTAAGGAACTTCGGGTCGGAGCGGGCTTCTTCGAACTGTTGAATGGCGTCACCTACAACTTATACACTTTGAGATCAATAAGCGTTTTGAAGATATATACAACTTTCTATTCAAGTACGAACACTAATTGAGTAATCAAACCTTTAAGATATTTGTGTGCCCTTCCCTCGCTCGCCAACTTCCACATGTTGTCTTTGTATCTTGGCTTCGCGATGTCCATGTATCTGTCTCTCGCAGCCACCTCGAGACCTTCGTTCCAATAGTGTTTCATCTGCAAGATCGTTTGTTGTTTTTGTATTAGTTATCCGTAAACAATAACAGATAATTAATAAAACAAAAAAAATTGGTGCACCTTAAAGTTGGCAAACCACTTCTCCCGTTGCCATTGAGGCACCTTGGTCCAACTAGTGCAATAAGTAGTCAAATCTTTCAGGAAACTGTCCGAGACACCAGTCACCACCGCACGAGTCCGAAACCTACACCAAAGAGTAAAATAAGATGATGTCTCACAAAAAAAAAAGAAATATAATGTCTCACCATGTGTTCTCGGGGCTCATAATTAGGCGCCCGTCGTCTGTATATCGAAGCCCTTGATCCTTTTGTGGTTGTTCATGATCGTCGTTCGCCTCCTCCTTATTATCCTCCTATTGGTCCTCGTTCATGTCCTCCAGCCGGTTCTCCTCCTGGTCCTGCTGCTGCTGCTGACCCCTATTGCTGCTCCCACTACCATACCGCAGTCTGCTGCCCAACGTCATATCTGCGGAAATAGTAGAAAGTTAGAAATTGACATCATAATATTGAAATAATTTGCCCAAAATATATAATGCAGATTACTATATTGAAATAATATAACTTACTAAAACTATACCCTACTAGAAATCATCGTCACTGTCGTTGTCATCTTCCACTTGCCTACTCGAACCAACCACATCCTCTTCCTCGTAGTCATCTTCCTCCTCCTCGTCATTGACCTCTAAATCATTGGTATCGTCCTCCTCCTCGACCATATCACTAGAAGCACCTTCCTCCTCCTCACCACCTTCATCGTCTTCAAAATCTTCCCCCACATCCACCTCATTATTGTCATCATCATCAATTGCGAAAAGATTCTCATCAACTGGAGACAATGTTGTACCACTAGAAATGACCTCCTCTTGGAAGAGGTCAGTGTCATAGTGCCCCCGTGGCTTAGTTTTAAACACCGCCCACCACTAGTTTATAGTTATGTCGTTCTTTGTGGTTGGATAAGGCACAAAGTACACTTGGTGTGCTTGATGTGCAAGTATAAACGGATCATACTTGGAGTATTTTTTGGTATGATTAACTTCAACTAGTTTGTACCTTTCATGTACTCTAGTACCTTGCAATGAGTTGTCCTTCAATTCGCATTTAAATACCGCAGCTCTATACCCACGATCATTTCTATAGACACCCACATTTTGACCGCCAGGTGTCTATAGCAGTTTCCAAAAAAACACCCGATGATGATCGGACGCAAACGTATTTCTGATCTACACGCTCGGATTTGGGCTCGAACCCATTAATTTCTGGCTTGGGCTTTTTACGGAGTACAAATCTCACAAAACTGACCTCAAATTCAGGCCCAGTGGGTCGTTTCCAATCAAATAAGACTAATCTGGGTCAAAACCGACACCGGAAATAAAGCCGACTTTTAGCGACCGGGTCAAAACCCGGTCAAAGACATTTCCGAGAAGCAAACCCGCGGTCCTCCCTAAGGCGGGCCATCGGATCAAGTCCGTCAAGGCACCAAACCCTAGACACCAAGGGGGAGCATTTGCCTATATAAACACCCCCTTGCATGCAAAATCCATCATCTTTTTTTACATCAAATTCAACCCTAATCCTATACACTCAAAACCTAACCCTAGCAACTAGGAATCCAAACCCTAAAACCACCATAACTCGACTTACATCAACCTCGATACTCCCGTGCTCAAGCCACAATTAGCGAGTTATTTCCGAGACTAAGAAACATGTAGGTTGAGGGTGCAAAACCCCTTTCTTTTCCCTTCTCTTCTTCCTCGCGTCGTTCATCTCGTTCTCTTCTTTTTTTTTCTTTTTCTTGAAACACCCCATATTGATTGAAGATGTCCTATTTATGAGCTTTGCTTAAAGGGATTTGAAGTACTACTCATATCAACAAAGTGCACTTTCTTTTCTGGTTTGCCCATGATAAGAACTCTGCAGTTAAGCGTGCTTGACTGGGAGAAATCTTAGGATGGGTGACCTCCTGGGAAGGTTTCTGGGATGCGCATGAGTGAGCACAAAATGTGCTGGAAAGGACTCGTGTTGGTCTGTGGGACCAGTACAAAGCCTAGCGGGCTACCGCAGTTAACATTTCCAGTCCTAGGATTGGGCCGGGGTGTTACAGTTGGTATCAGAGCATTGTTGCTCCCGACGCTTACACCTGATTTTAGGAAAAACACCAGTAAATGATTTGAACATTAAAGAAATATTAGTGAGAGATGGGTAGAAACAAAATAAGGACTTAACTGTTAGGTTTATATGTTCTTGTAACTCAATGACTAGCATTGAATATTTGCTTCTTTTGTCTGGAAGAAGATGAATGAACAAGATGTCGATATGATGCTGCTCCAAATCGGAACAAGACCTGCTTAGAACTCTCAACGCCTGCTGACTCGAGTGGACAACTTGGTGCTCCAAGGAGATTGTTGTTGGTGACTTTCCAGCACAGACCCAGTTTGCTCAAGCTACAGGCCGCCAGATGATCAATAGTAGATTTCGGTTCCCCGCTAGTGCAGTAGACCTAGATCTGAGTTAACTTCTTGTTGGACCCAGGTGAAGCAACACAAGACTAGTGTGCTCGTGTCTCTACGAGATGATGAAGATATCCCGCATTTTCCTTTGTGAACCTTAGAGGTCCGAAGATTCTTCTTTCTTTTTAAATCTTACTTGTTTAGGATCGTTGATTCTTTTCTTCCTGCCTCCGCTTCTTCTAATTCTTCTCTTTTAAATTCTCATCTTCTTTCGCTTGGTGAATCCTTGTTCTATTCTTCTATTCTACCATCTTTCTCTTGAGATTCTTTGGTTAGACCTGATTCTGTCTTAGTGAACCCCGTGAAAAGTTATAGATGTTTGAGGTCTGGTAAACCCTTGCTACCTGGTTCGAGGATTGTGAGTCTACCCTATTTTCTAAGCGAGTAAGAAATTCTTGAGGATTATTTGAATGGAAAATTATTGTTTGATGGAATTAGAATGTTACTTTAGACACTAAACCTTGGGTTATAGGTTACATGATTATAGAGAGTACTTAAAATTGAATGATATTTTGGAGTAGTAAGAGTACATTATATTTGGTGGATACCTAGTACCTAGCCAAGAACCGAATTAAGTGTAACTGATAATATTACTTTGGGATTCTTACCTGATGCTTATTGGAAGGACGCATCGCGAATATTTGGGATAATAGAGTATTGTTTAAAGAATTAGCCTGGGTGTTGTGGTACCATGGAAGGTTTTCATTAATGCTAGAAATTTTGATTGACATAGATTACCCGTGTTTTTAAGGAATTAGATCGTTGATCGTTGTTTAGGTTGTAACCTATGAACTTTGGAGTTGAGTGATCTAGCTTGGATAAATTGTTGTTGTCCTTGAAGAAGAGAAACATATTGCGCAATTAAAGGTTGGATTTATCGCGTTGTTTTGAGGAATACTTTATGCGAATCATCTTGATGGATTTATAGTTCAAAATCCTTCGACCAACGAGATTGTGGCTTCGTTGAGTTAATATTTTGGTGATTTCGCTGATACGATATAAACTTGGTGGAATTCTTACAAACCTTAGTCGAGTGACGTGTTTGAAAACGTGAATGTTTGCGCCATTACCTATAGGTTTGGGCGTGTTTGAGGATTTGTTATACTTTCCCAACTTCTGTACTTATGGCATTATGAATATGTTGGTGATTAATTTGAGGATTTCGTTCTCGAGCATTGCTAAATTGGTGAACCTTGTTTAGAGTTCCTCACTCGAGGAATTTGGAGTATACCTCGAGTTCAAGCCTTATGAGCTTTGATTTTAGGAGCCTTATCGATTGCGAGTTTGGGTGTGTTATGATGACCGTTGGAATTTTAATTGATGAAATTAGATTGTAAAGCAATTGTGGATTAGTATCTTGACGTTTGAATGATTGGATAGTCACGTAAGATATTTTTGGGATTGTGACCAGTAGTACCACCTAGTGCCTAATATTGGACTTAACGTATTTGATGGTATTAGGAACCCGTGTTGAGGGAGTCGTACTGGGAATCTCGAGATGGTTAACTTCTTCTGTAATTCCTTGAGAGCTCCGTTTGACTCTTAATTTCGTTCCTCCCCTTAGCTTTTCTTAAATCCTGCTACTTCTTCTTCGGCCAATCCCTTTCGACTTCTTTTTCGGGTTTAAAAATTTTTGTTCTGATTTGTCAATGACTCTGACACTATTTATCCGTTTACCTTTTTCCAGAACCTATGTTATGAAAAGTTTGACTAATTTAAAAATTTTGATTTTCATGAAATTTTAACATTTTGAGTTATAAATTTCAAAACTTTGTATTTCGTTTTTGTTTTATTTTTGGTCCCGTTTCAAAAGAGTCTTAATAATTTATTTTAAGCATTTCGTAATTGATCGGAATTTTATGAAAACTTTCTTAATTGCAAATATTTTGAATTATATGAGATTATTGGGTAAAATGGTTCAAAATTTTTGAAGAACTTCGTATGCCTAAGTTGTGTTTCATTGTCGATAGACTTTAAATCTTTATCGAAAATGTTTGACGACTGGTTCGATTTTTAATAACTACAAAATTTGACTTCTCAAATTTTTGTTTGGTTTTAAAACAAAATATTGTCGAATTTCTTAATCAAAACATTTTACTGTGCTTTGAAAATATTTGGGTACTCTCTCCCTCGAGATCGTTTACAAATATTATTTATTGTCATTGTTTTATCGAATAATTTTTAAATCACAGTTTTATTAATTTAAATGATTTTAAACTTCGGGTAGCCGACCCCAACTTATCTTGGAAAATAAATTTGTCTTCGATTTCGATTATGTTTTTATAAGTTTCGAGGACGAAACTTCTTTTTAGTGGGGAAGATTGTAACACCCCTGATTTTTATAAATTTAAATTAGATTAAAATGTTGTTCATATTTTTATTTTTATGATTTAATTCGTAATTCTTAAAAGTTTTATAAAACGAAATTATCGTTTAAACTCCTAAAATTCCATTTGTCTCGAAACCTCTTATATTTAAAATATATTTTTATTCTTGTTTTGATTTATTCTATACATCTAATTTAATTCTTATTGAACTACTGTTTCGACGATTTGAATTCTAAATTCTTTCGATTTAAACTTGAATTTATATTATTTTAAAGCGGAACTCGTTTTCATAAGCCTCGTTAAATCATTTATTATTTTCCTCGAGAAATCAACTTAATTCATTTTCGTCGTACATTCGGTACTTTTCTCACGAAGCTTTTTTTTATATCGCGAAGGTTTATTTTATTCTCAAGATACACTCAATTTTTCCCTTTCGAACTGACTTATTTATTTTCCTTAACTTCGAGCCTGTCTCGAATATTTCTACTTATTTATTTTTCAAAAAATATCCTTTCTGTCCCAAATATTTATTCAAAAAATATCTTATTTCGTTAGTATTTTATTCGGCTTGATTACCTTTTTTAACCCGATCTTAATTCGATTTCTTTCATGGGCCGACTTAAAGTTCAACCCATTTATCGATGAACACCTTTATCTCGTCCCAGGATACTGATAACCCACTTGTTAAACTCTAACTTCCTCCCTCTTTGTTCTCAACCACCAGCCTCCTTCCCGCTTTCAACCCTAATCACCTCACACCCCCATTTCCTTTTCTTTCTTCTTCACGCTCTTCAACTGCCGCTCCCCATCTCCTCCATCATCGCATCACCATCAGTCACCGTCATCCATCATCGTCAATCGTTTTTCCCCTGTTTTCGCACCGTTGCATCGCGGCCTCCCCTGTTTTCTGTCGCCTATATCTGTTAAGGTAGTATCTTTCTCCTCTGCCTCTCCTTCTCTGCGTGTGTTGTTATACGTTTGTTTGCCGTCGTAATCATCGCTGCTGTTTTTCTTCCTCCTTTTCTTATTCTTCTTTTCTTATTCTTCTACCGCGTTTTGTTGCTGCTATACGCTGCTGTCATCATTTTTATTCCAGTCGTTCGTTGGTGCGGTCGCTGTTGCTTCTTTTGTTGCTGTTTATGGTCTATTCGCTGATGTTTTGCCCCTGTTTTGTCGTTCTACTGATGTTTCGGTGTTGCGATCTTATTTCTTCATCGATTTCTGCCTTGCTGCTAGTCTCATCTTCTTAGTTTTGTTGCTACTGATCGTTGTATTTGATGCTCGTTGTTACGGTTGTTGTTATGAATGCTACGACCTTGGATGATATCGAGCCTTTGTTCTTCACTCTTCTTTATCTTCTATCCTCGGTGCTCGTACCAGTTTTTAACTTGTTCTTATACTCTAATTTCCGAAGTTTATCGATCTCCTTTTCCGTCTCGTTTCGTAGTCCTTCCTCGCTCCTCCCTTTTTGTCCTTGTCGCGTTCCGGGTCATCTCTAGTCATTTCCGACCTTCTTTAATCCTAATCCCTTTGTTTCTGTTTCTGTGTGTCTCGGATTCCGTGGGGCCTCGAAGTGGTTTGAAGACGAATATCAGTTGGATCGAAGCTTGGGGAAATAGATGGAACAACAAGTCCTTTGATGATTTTTGCGCCAAAGGTAACTTTAGGACGTTACTCGATTTTATGTCGTATGTTTGAGTAGTAGTATGTAGTAAATATTTTAACTTCGATTTTCTAATTTTAGCTATATTATTGCTAATTATATTAATTTTAAATCGTATGCGTTATCAATGTTTTTACAACTTTCGACATCGTTTTATAAATCGTTAGTAATTTAATTATTTACGATCGTTGTAATATTTTGTTGGTTATCGTGACACTAGTAACTAAATAATAACGATTTCATATTTTCTTCGTATTTCGTTAATTTATAATTTTAACTCGAAATCGTATTTTTATATTATAATCGAGATTTGTATACTTGTTTAATAAATGAATTTCTGTTTTACGATTTATAATAATAAATGAGAAAATAGTCGATTTCGTTTTAAATATATTTTTAGTCGAGACTATTTTCACTAATAATTTCTTATTTGTTTACAATTGACTATTTTTATTAAAATTCGTATTATTTATTAATATAAGTTGTTTGCTAAAAATAATTTGAAACTTTTCTAAAATTCATGTCATTCATAAAACTCGTTGATTCAATTAATTTTGATATCGTTTTTCTTAAAACATCTCTTTTCTAAAATTTATAGTTTTAACTCGATTTCCTAATTATTTATAAAGTACTACATATTGACTTAGTATATTTTGTTTATATTTTGAGTAACGAATTTAGATATATATTAAAGTTGCGATAACGACGATAATAATAAAATGTTAATTTCGTTGGAAATGCTATTTTTATACATTTCACTAATTTTAATAACTTACGTATTTTCTATAAGACTTTCTATTTTAAGTAAGTCTCTAAAATTAGTAAGTTTCTATTTATAAAAAGTTTCCCTTTTTATATAAAATGTTTGTTCCCTTTTATCTTCATATTATTTATAATGATTATTTATTCTCAATATCGATAATGGCTTGTTTTGGAGTTATGGAATGAGGACAAGTGTACGGGTAGAGTAATACAGTCTAGGGTATACGTTTTGCCATCAACTATAAAACTGGTGTGTCTAGTTAGAGACACATTGGTCGTTGAACTGAGCATGGTTTGTGTTCAGGAGTGTGTATATTTTGACCTTAAACTTAGATATCGCATCGTGTAAGTCGTCGTCGGGTTGAACTGGATTACGGTTGGTGTCCAGGAGGGGTGTACATTACTTAAGCCAGGACCTCGCTGCACGCAGTCCTGTTATAGTTTGAGATGCCTAGTTAGAGACTGAAGTCTAATTTGTTTTGACTGAATTCTCGAACCTAGTTTAGTATGATCCTAGTGAAAGTCTATTCCGTTGCACTAATTGATTTTCATAACACCATTTTGGATTTTATAGTTATCGATTGGTTTTGACTTGCAGGTTGGCAGTCGTTTTAAGTTTTGTTAAAAACTTATGTTACTATATTGTTTTAATTGTTTTCCATTTTATCTATTTTGATATAGTAATACTATTATTTTTCATATGATATAATATGGCTGGGAGAACGTCCGAGTTACTCCCCACTGATGTGGCTGTCATGTTTATAACATGACGGGTTTTTGCTGCTGGGTTTTGGGTGTGAGCTAGCGAGTAGCATGGATCCTACTCTATCAATTATGTTACTTTTGGATTTTTGTAAACCCTTTTAAGGAATTTTCTTTTTAGCCCTTTTGTAAAAAGTGGCCTTTGTATCGACTGACCATTTCTTTTAATAGAATATAGTTTGTCGGTGTGTTTAATCCCAATCTACAGTGTTTCCGCCACTGTATTGCATTAGAATTTATAGGGGGTTACAAGTAGGGCTCGTACGGACTTCAGAACTAGATCTCCTTCCTTGATATTTCTGGGCCTAACTCTTTTGTTGAAAGCCCGTTGGATCCTCTTTTGATATATTTGGATATTGTTGAGGGCCCGGGACCGCCGTTCGTCCAAAAGAACTAGCGGATCGTATCGGGCTTGTACCCAATCTGCTTCCGGCACTTGGCTCTCGAGTAGGATCCCGAGGGATGGCACTTCTAGCTCGACCGGTTGGACCGCTTCCATTGCATATGTCAAATAATATGGGGTAGCTCCGGTTGCGGTGCGAATTGTGTAGACACCCGCATTTTGACTGCTAGGTGTCTATGGTAGTTTTCAAAAAACACCCGATGATGATCGGACGCTAACGTGTTTCTACGCGCTCGGATATGGACTCAAAACCATTATTTGTTGGCTTAAGCACTTATGGAGTACAAATCTCACAAAACTGACCTCAAATCCAGGCCCAGTGGACCATTCCGAGTCAAACGAGACTAATTTGGGTCAAAACCGACACCGGAAATAAAGCTGACTTTTTAGCAATTGGGACAACCCCGGTCAAAGTCGTTTCCGAAGCACATAAAAACAGTCACCAAACATCAAAAAGTCCAACTCAAAAAGCAAAATTCATCAGAAACCCGTCCACGGTCCAAAGCATTGGACCCGCGCAACCCAGCTGAGCCACTCCATCGAGTGCTCAGCCCACTCGATCGAGTGGGCCTTTAGTCAGGCCCGACTGCAGGTGCACTGGGTCACTCGACCGAGTCCAGGGGCTACTCGGTCGAGTAACCCTAGCCGGGGGTCCATAGCAAAGCCTATATATACACCCCCATGCACAACCTTTCAGACACTTTTTTTGAAACCCTAATTACACACCAAGACACTTTTGCAACCCTAATACAACCCTAATCAAACCCTAATACTACACTAGCAAACCCTAAACCTAGCTTTAGGAATTCAAAACCCTAACCACCACAACTCGACCTACATACTCGATACTCCCGTGCAAGCCGCCACTACGAGTCCCGTCCGAGCGTAAGAAACATGTAGGTTGAGGGTGTAAAAACCCCTTTTTTCTTCTCCTTTCTCCTTTCTCGCGTCATTTATCGTCATAAGGGTCATTTTATTTTATTTATCGCATTCTAATATCGATAGTATTATTAGTATAAAGCATTAAAATACTCGTAGATTTGTGTCGAGTGCGAAGGATGTCGGAATAAGGAAAACCGAATATACAAGTGTACTGCACACAGCGTTGCCGGTCGCTTATCCTGACACCCTAGCACTTGATTATTGAAACGAGTCAACTTAAATAAATTTTTTTATTTTCGTTCGCGTAGCTTTCATTCAATCGCATATCGCATCGGTTTTCTAAAAACTACTTTCAAAACAAGCGTTTTTTACTAAGGGTTGAAACCCGTTGACGCGGATTCGACATCACATAATCCCTAGGGATTTATTACGATGTCGGAGAAGCCGAGGGAATCAAGTTTTTTAATTCGAGTGTCGATCTTTTAGATTCGATGCCAATTCCGTAATTGGATGTTGAATCTAATGATCTAGTCAAATAGATTAACTAACGCGATTTTCGTTGATGCTAAAATAACTGTCATACAATTCGTTAGAATTACGACATTATTAAACGCGGAGGAAATCTATACATATCGCGATATTTAACTTAAAATGACTTAAAGCGATTTTCTTTTGTTTCAACTCTAGTATCCCATATCGATTCACTTATCGAATATGGGATACGACAAGATATCGAAGTTAAGTCTCGAGTATGAATTCCACGATATTTATGCCTGACTCAACAAATTCATCGAATTATCAAAAATCAAAAGCAATTTCGAAATCAATTATGAATTGCGAGCGAACCATAGTTCGTACAGGGGGCACTCGACCGAGTGCCTAGCCCACTCGGTCGAGTGGCACCCCAAAAACGAGACAAAAGGTTCTGACGACCTCCACTCGGTCGAGTCTCGCAATGACTCGGTCGAGTGGCGACGTACTCGGTCGAGTTGGACAATAACTCGATCGAGTAGGGTCCCGAAAACGAGACAGAACACTTTTCAGAGGACCACTCGGTCGAGTCCCTCAATGATTCGGTCGAGTGGCCCTTCTATCGCGTCAAATCTTGAGTTCTACAAGGTCATTCGAGTCTCGTTGTTGTTTTTTTATGACTTAAGTCAACACGTGCCTAATCTATCATGTGAAACGTCATTCTTTCAAACCATGCATCCTCATATTTACATCATTCCATATTTATGCAAACCGTAATTATCGTTATACCGCTACTAACCGTTTGTCCCTTTTCTTGTTGATTTAATTGTTTGTTTTATCGTACTAAAATGAACCCACATGCTAAAATACAACTTTGACGTTAAGATTTTAGTTGCATTAAATCGATATAGAAACCCTTTCAATTTGTCACATGCTTAGGGAAAATAATCTTTGCATATCATTTTCCCGTTCAACTAACGCGCGTATTAGAAAATCATTCGATATCCTAGTAGAGGCCGCTAATGTGCGGGCGGGGTTGGGTGTCCTTTGTGGGCTTCCCAACACGTAGCCTCACCCCTTACTCAGAACCTCGGTTTCCGGATGCCCGAAACCGTTGGCGCACGAGAGTCATTCAATACACGATAACCGGTAGTGACGGTATCAGTATCAAATGCTAAGGGACGAACCCAATAAACTCTGTCATCGGAAATGGGCCGTATTTTGTACACGGCCCACTACGACATAGAGTGGGTTCAAATGGGCCCGAACTCCCACAAAGTTCAGTGGCGACTCCACTTAGATTTAAATTTCGATTCGATCCATTCTCATATGGAGATTCATTCGCCTCCCCAAACCCACGCGTGGCCGCGTCGGGGTGGACCTATGTCATGTCCACAATTTGGCGACTCCGCTGGGGATTAACTGATGCTTGACTTACCATCGGCATCCTCAGGGTGAGACTCGAATAGAAATCGTTTGACTAGTACAATACGCGTTTTAGTTTTACGGTTCATGCATAACCCCATATTTTCCCGGGCCGGTGCTCGCGACCGACGTCCCACTATACCGTGATGTACTCCAATATGGATATGTCAAAGGTGTCCATAGTCGATTCGAGTGGGTTTCGCGGCATGTTCTAAGCTCAACTCGACTTAGAAAGTCCGTCCCGATCAACGTCTAGACTATGTACACTGGTATAGACCCTCTATAGACCGACCGAGACTTAGTGTAAAGCATACACGGCGTCGTTATAATGCTTGCCTGACTACATGCTACTTGGTTTCCGTGTCGTTTTCAAAAACCGTTGTTTTTCAAAAAATACATCTTTTTCAAGATATTCAATTTCAAAACCCGGGACTATACCGAATTTAGGACTCATGATTTTAATCAAAATAGCCTATTTTTAGCCGGTATACTGCCCATTTCAAAACTCGAAAATATTTTCGAACTTTCAAAACCGAGGCCCGATGCCTCTTTCCATTTTTTTTTGAAAAAATTGGGCCCCTCCCCCGAGTTCTCTCGGATTTTTCAAAAACAATCCAATTTCAAAACCTTCCTCTTCTTAGGACTTCCCGTATTTAGCAGTGTCGGGTCATGTCATAAGTCGTCGAAGTCTTTAGCGTCGAAACTCTGTCGATCTTACATCACGGGTTTCTTCCCTATCCCAGTCCGCCTTATTAGACTAAGGCAAGGCCCACCTATGTAGGACATACTCCTACAAAGGAGGGCCCGTCTACACAATCGAGTCTAAAAGTCTGGGGATGTCTCACGTGGACCTTTCTTTGAACAGGACTCAGCCCATCCGCCGAATCCTAAAGAAGGCCCACTTTTCACAAGTCACCCGTCTAGGTGTCTTTTCCGAGTCATTTCCTTTCTCAGTCTTGTTCGGGATGTACTTTCTATTCCGGGATTCGGGCTAGTTTCTGATTACGCGGTGTTCTTACAGACAGGCCACCCGAAACCAGATACCAACGCAAGATGGACGCATTGAAGGATGCCCTAGCCAAGATCGAGGCCCAATTGACCGCCATGCAAACCGACCAAACGGCTCTCGCCACTCGTGTGAGCGCCATGGAGAAAGGGACTCCTCCTGCTGGATCCGAGCCCACCGGGCCCATAGCTGAACTAATAAGCGTTGTTCGCAAGCTTGGAGAGCAGGTTCACTTATCAACAAGCAACTCGATCCATACTGAAAATGCTCGTTCCTATTCGCCACTGAATGACGAGCTACCTGCTAACCTCAACCTTACGGGAATACCGATGTTTGAGGGTACTGAAGACCCGGTCCATCACATCCGGGCTTTCAAAGAATTCATGGCCGTCAAGGGGGTGAAGTCCACCATGTTCAAACACTTGTTCGCGGCCTCCCTCGAGAAGCATCCCAAGGCCTGGTACTACAGGCTCGATTCCAAGAAATATAAAACTTGGGATGATGTGGCGACTGAATTTGCTCGGAATTACGCTGATAATACCGAGATCCAGACTACAATGCGTACTCTGGAAGTAATGGCCCAAGAGCCCAAAGATGGGTTCACCAAATATCTGCAGAGATGGCGGGCCGAAAGTGTGAAGCTGGTTGATAAGTCCAACGAAAAACTGCTAGTGGAGGCGTTTGTCAAGAACCTCCTCCCATCCTACCGGGTCCATCTCCGGTATGCTGTTATCCCCAATTTTGCTACCCTAACTGAAATGGGTACAAGGATCAAGGACGACTTACGGTTAGAGAGCCTGACTAAGGCCTCTACCAAGGGCTATCAAGGGGCAAGCTCATCTACGAGCAAGCCCACACCTGCAGCTGCAACTTGCAGCATTTTCGATGAGATAAATCTGCTTGACACCTCATCCAAAAAGAATACACCAAATCGGGTATTCACAGATATAGGGACTACCTATACCTACGCCTTACAAAGGCTATCTTCAAAAGGCCTTATCCAACCAATAGGTCCAATTCCCGAACTTCCAGTGGAAAAAAGGCCCAAAAGCTACAATGTTCAAGCTTATTGCCAGTATCACCGAGGTAATGGGCATGACACGGAAAAGTGCTGGAAACTTAAACATCTGATCCAAGACCTTATTGAAAGCGGAAAAATACCGTTGCCCGGGGACAAGCCGAGCAACAAAGAAAACCCGTTTAGTACTCATGCTATATTCACGGGAGAGGTAAAAACAAGCTAGACCAGTCGGCAACAAAATGGTCATAATGAATCAGCATTAATAAGTATGACCAATAATAGATAAAAGGGGTAAGAAGGCTAATAAGCAGTTTGTGAGGCAAGATGTGCATACCGAATATCTCAATTTTACCAGAAGGCTCATCATAAAATTCAAGTTGCACAAGAAAGGGGTCTAATACCCCAAAACCACTCAAAATACCCATCTTACCACTTTCACTCCTCCTGGGAGAAGTGGTAATATCTCCGTCTTCAGTGCTCTCCATCACAATATCCATTAGAGACAGATCTAAAATCAAACCAATCTCCTGGAAAGAACTGTCACGGTCCTCCTCACTTATCATGAGCTCAAATACAGGGCTAAGAGAAACAAGGTCAAGACAGTCAATAGGTAAAAGAGATTCATCCTCAACAAATTTCTCCAAAATAGGTTTCTCAAAGAAACCATCACAATCCCATGTATCGTCAAGCACAGATCCATATGGAGACGTGTCAAAGAAGGAATCAAGGAGAGCTCATTATCATCACTTACCCTCTCTACCACCATGAAGTCAAAGAGAAGATTATCCATCATTTCAACATCAACTACATCCTCAAACATAGGATTCTCAAAATAATTACCTAATGAGAAATCCTGCACTTCATTTTCAACATCAACACAGTTAGATTGAACATTATACATATAATCATCATCTTCATCATCAATTATGCTCTCTAGGGGTGGGGAAGATGGAATATCATGCATAACACTCACATTGACACAGGGAGGAGAAACAAGGTATACACTAGCATCACACACTTCACCAAGAGAGTAAGAATCGACCTCGTCACTTAACAAAGAAGGAGCATGTGGGTCATCTTTAGGCTATGGTCCTCTCCCAAATTCTCGATGGTCGTGGCCACTGGCTATTTTTGCAATCAAAGCATGTGCATCTTCCACTTCCAAGTCATAGAATCTCCAGTTAGATGCAACAAGTATCAAATCTCTATGAGAAGGAAGTAGGTTATCAAAGAATGTCAAAGTGGTAAGCCAAAGTGGGATGCCATGATGGGGACAAGCTCTCAATAGGCTCCTAAACCTAATCCAAGAATCACTCGAACTCTCAAACTCACCCTGTCTAAAGTTAAGAATGTCTTGTCTAAACTTGGCGGTTTTAGCAGGAGGGAAGTAGTTCCTAAGAAAGGCTAGAGCTAATGGTTCCCAGGAAGAGAATGTGTTAGGAGGGTGTAAATATAACCATTCCCAAGCCTCGCCTTTAAGGAAAAAGGGAAAAAGTATGAGAAATATTGTCTCAATGGGCAAATCACCCCTCCTCACAAAACTACAATAATCCACAAATCTCTTAAGAAGTTTATACACATCCTCACTCCCAGTCCCGTGAAAGGCATTCTGCTCCACCAACTCAATAAATCTCGGGTCAACATAGAAGTCAAGACCCTCCAAATTTCCAAGGTTAATAGGTGAAGCAAACATCTCGGGTTTTGGTGTATAATGGTCTGCTAGAGTAGGCATGGTGAAAACAAGAAGAAGAAATATATATACAACACTCAAGATGGGGAGGAGAAGAAGAGAAAGAAAAAAAACCAAGTAAACAAAACAAAATAAAATAAAAAATACTACTTATAATAAATAATAATATTCACAATCACACGTAAAACAAGCAAGAAGTTCTTTTTTTTTTGATTAATAATAAAACGAAATAGGAAAACGACTAAGACTTAACCCAAAATAAGACTAATATCTAACGAAGCACCGTCCCCGGCAACGGCGCCATTTTGACGTAGAAATTTGTCGCGAATCCCCACAATCAAACAATAACCTAACTCTTCTAACTGGGTAGCTAGGGTAAGTCGGGTATCGAATCCACAGGGACGGTGAGCTAAACAAAAAGTCTCGGTCTAGTTAAAGTCTTAGTCGTAGAAATTCTATTTGGGTTGAATAAGTCTAAACTAATGAACTAAACTAACGAAAAAAGAAAACGGTAACAAATATAATAAAAGAGACTAGGGTGAAGGTTAACATGGTAGTCTCAGGGGAGTTGTCGGGCTCACAAAATAGTCGATTAAGGTCAGTAATAGGCATAAGATAGCCTCTCTCGAGTCTCTATCTACCATAGGACGGTCCTAGCGGGCTCTCACTACTTACTAGGTCGACCTACTCCAATGAACGCAAGTCTAACCTAAACTCGGCTCTCGATCTTAAGTTCAGGTCAACTAAATTGATTAACTAATCTGGCCAGGAAAAGCGAATCATACAGATATAACGCTCAAAAAGAGACTACGAACAATTAATCAACAATTTAATTAACTCGAGACACAACACCAAATGAGACGAACCGAACTAACCCTAACCCTAGAAATTACTACTCATACATGATTGAAATTAATCTACCCACTATTACTAACATCATAATAAACATATTAAACGATAAAGATTGAAGCTTTGATAAAATCGACAACTGATTAACTTAAACAATAAACTTGAAATAATAAAAATCAAGAGAAGGAGGAAGAAATAATACCATGCTCAGAGAAGAATAAACGTGGAAACACTAATCTACTATTCTAAAGTACAGAATCCTTAACTAGGAGAAGATATCAATATGTGATCTAAGAAAAACTAATCAAAAATAATAAGGAAATAACTTATTTTCTACACTCCTGAAGGCTACGCCCTCTTTCTATTCTCTCCTCTCCCATCCTCTTAATAGCCTTCCACTCATCTCCCTTCAACCCCCTCATCTCCGTGCGTGATACTAATGTCGATTGTGGGTTCTATTCGGAATGGGCTCTAGTTGGTTTTATTTGGACCTGTTCAACACTCGTCTTTTGTTTCGTTCCCGTTGTCTTTTAAATCTTCTTGACCCGTGTTTACTTGGTTGTTCCTGAGAAGGTACCTACAAAATAAAAACGGGACAACGCAGTACCAAATCCTCGGAAAATAGCAATTGTTACTAGAACTATAACTAAAACAACTAACCGACCCTAATTGACACTTAAAGACATATAATGAGCTATATAATAATTATAGAACATAAAATCGGACTAAATAACGGATAAAAGTCGGGGTAAATCACTGCCAAAATATTACTTACCATTGGTTCGCAGAAAGGTATCGGTATGGAATAAGGAATCATGATATGATTTTGAAACTCCATTCCAGATACGTTATGTTTGAGTAATCTTAGAGGAAAAAAAGTTTTTAATTAAAAAAATCAATTATTATTGTGAGAGAGAAATATTTTTTAGATATTTTATTTAATTGAACAATAAGTTTTTTTTAAAAAAAAAAAATTTGTCATCTTAGGAAAAAAATATGTTTTTAACCCAGAAAAATTATTACGTACGGAGTAGTATTTTGACAAGAAATTATTTTATATACATTTTCATTATTGTGAAAACCAGTATAAATAACAATAAAAAAAATACTCGTACAAATTTTCGAAAAAACAAAACAACAACCATTGAGTTGATACTAGACCTGTCAAACGGGTCGGGTTTCGGGTTCGGTCAATACGGGTTCGGGTAAAATACGGGTCGGGTGTATTTCGGGTTTGAAAAATACGGGTTTTATACGGGTCGGGTTTATACGGGTTTTGGGTCGGGTTTCGGGTCAAATACGGGTTATTAACGCACTTTTAAAACATTATTTTCTTTACTTTTTTTTATCATAAATACAGTTTTATTTTTAATTTTCTTAAATAATCTCATTTAATATAAGATATTGGTATGTTTTATTTAATATATTTTTTAATATACCTTGATATTTTATTTCTATAGGAGGTATAAATATATATGACGAACTTTGACTAGATTCATTGATTTTTTTTTCTCATTATAATAATCATGTGATAAAAATATGATTTTAAAGATACATATAATCATTATAATAAGTATTTCTTAAAATTTTGAAAATAAAAAAAAATTACTGTTTTTGAGAAACTTTAGTTTATAAAAGCAATATTTTTTTAATTTATCTATTTTTGGGCGGGTAACGGGTTCGGGCAGGTTTTGACCCAATATATTCGGGTTATTATCGGGCGGTCGCTTTCGGGTTTCGGTCATTTTCGGGCGGATTTTTTTTCGGGCGGTTTTGGGTCAGGTTTTCGGGTCGGGTCAGTTTTGACATGTCTAGTTGATATTAAGGCCACCCACCTCCCACTGGGTAGGAGAAACTCATGCCTCTTGCATTTGAAGTATGAATATGAAAATCAATAAAATGTCAAACAAATCGGGGCCGTTTGGTTCGTAAAAGGGTATGAGAATGGAATCAGGAATCAAACCAGGGTGGTATGGGTTTGGAACTTGATTCCTGAAACTTGGTGTTTGTTTCATTTTTTAGATGATTAAGATTCAAATCCGAAATTCTAATTTTTTTTTAAATTATATTTAATAATTATATTTTAAATATATAAAAATTTATATCACTCACTATATAAAATCTAAAAAATTTAGCTTGTGATGAGGGTCGGTAGTCTGCGTCGGTCCGCCTGCTAAGTAGGCCCCCAGAAGACCCAACCCAAGGAGCCCGGGAACCAACCCGGCAGATAACCGGAGCAAAATCACTAAAAAGAGAACCCACTGGGGACTTCAGACGACCGCCTGCCCAGCAGGGCGATGCGGCCTGCTCAACCCAGCCTTCACATGACCCCTACCCGCCTGTCCTCTGGGGGAAATCTCCGCAAGCAGGGCAGGGACCACCAAGGGACCTCCTCGTCATTTCGCCTAAGGTAAATGAGAATGGGTGGATGAAGTGAAGCCACTTGTCACCCCCTCATCCACCCATCCTCCTTCTACTTCCCTCTCTTGTGGGAAGGTATAAATACTCTTCCATTTCCCACAAGAAGGGGGTTGGATTTTCTCTCTCTAGATTCTCACTCCAAAAAACGCCATCTAGCTCCTCACGAGCTAGGTTTATTAAGGCATTCACGGACAGACTTAGGCATCGGAGAGGGTTCCCTCGGACAATCTCCGAGGCCCTGTGCGTTCTGTGTGCAGGGAGCAGACTCACTCCGCCGGGAAGGTCCGACTAGTGGAGTAAGAAGAAGGAGAGGTTGGCAAGGTTGTCCGATCATCACTCAAAGCAACATTGAACATCACAGACCCGAATTCCAAGTCGGGTTAATTGATTCCAATACCGGAACAATTTAGCGCCGTCTGTGGGGACAAGATCTGGTTGTATCCACGAATTACCCACAAAAAATCAACCATTCCCAAATACAAAAACTAACAAATTGAAGCAATCATGCCTGAGATTGTTGACACTAGTGTAGGGGTAGGTCCGACGGTCCCACCGGTGACCCCCCTATACGGCATGCCACAGCCGGAGAGAGCCCCTGCCGCCACGATCCTGGGGGTGGGGGGAACCAGTCTCATGGGCATGCCAAATACAGCTGTGACACCAGGGCTGGGGGCACATCCAGGGCACACCCTGAACTTAACCCCAGCTCAGATGGTACAGACAGCTGCCTTCTTCTCCGCAATGCTCAACCAGGAATTCACCCCTGAAGACCTGGTAGGCAGGGTCGCAACGACCCCCAGACAGCTCCACTCAGTAAGCAGAGAGGGGGCTGGGGGTACGAAGCGAACCGCCGCCAGAAACGCCCAGAGGAAGGCAAGAAGAACAACTCAAGTATACGCACAGGCACAGAGGCGTATCACAGCAGGCAGCCAGGAACCGCCTGCTCAACAACAGGCGTTCTCTATACACACTACAGAGTCCACGTCCCGGGAGAAGAGGGGTCTGTCTCAGGGGCTGCAGGATCGAATGAGGCACAGGGAGCCTGCGTCTAAGCGCCTGGGAGAGAAGCAGGGCGGAGTCTTTTCCAGGTTAACGCCAGCAGAAAAAGGACAGCCAGCTCCAGGGCTGTCCCAAAGCCCGCAGTCTAGGCTTAACCGGGGGCAGCCGCTCGAATCAAGGTATCACCAGGATGACAACCTCGATCAGTCCCGGAGAAAGCGGTCCAGACAACCCTCCCCTGACACGGAGGACGAGGCAACGAGCAGGCGACCACCAAAGCACCGCTCCCCCAGTACGAGGAAACCGGCCCCTAGACAATGAGATGTTCACGGTAACCAGTCTGGGGAAAGCAGGTCACGGGTGGTAGGCAGGCCCACGAAGACTCCTCTCCATCCTGACGTACAAGAGCATCCCATCCCAAAGATCAAAATGCCCACAGTCAAGTTTGACGGGACTACAGATCCAGAGGACCATCTGGCGGCATTTGAAAGTCACATGGGCGTGTATGATGTGGATGATGCAATCTGGTGCAAAATCTTCCCAACCACCCTTGTAGGGCTTGCACAGGGATGGTTCAGGGACCTTCGCCAGGGGTCGATCAGTTTCTTTATAGAGTTAGAGGAGGCATTCCTTGAACAATACGCAGGGAACAAGAGGAGGCGGCTCACTCGTTTTGACCTTATGACCCTGAAGCAGAACAACGGCGAGAGCGTCAGGGAGTACCTAAAGAGATTCGACTTGTCCTACCAACAAGTCAGGGAGATTGATGATTCAACTGCTGCCTACGCCTTGACAATCTCCCTACTCCCAGGGGAGATGAAGAACCAGATGATCAGGGCCCAGCCCGAAACCTTGGCCAAAGCCAGGAAAATTGCCGAAGGGTTCATTCTGCATGAAGAGTTTCACAGCCTGCCGGACACCCCTGCAGGCCAAGCAAGGCCGCAAGGGGGACCGCAGGGTGGACGTGGCAGGAACGAGCCAGGCAAGCAGAAAGAGGAGGGGGATACCCCCAAGAAAGAGTGCACAGCTTACCAGCCAAGGTTTGACAGTTACACGGCCCTCAACAGGCCGAGGGCAGAGATCTTTGAGTTGGAGAAGGAAACAGCAAAATGGAATCGCCCAAATAAGCCGCGCAGCCCGTAGGGGGATCCTAAAAAATTCTGCACGTTCCATGATTGCATAGGCCACACCACTGAAGAATGCCGACACTTAAAAGACGAGATAGAAAAGCTCATAAGAAACGGCTGGCTGAGTAACTATGCAGCAAGGAACAAATCCCAAAAGGAGGCGGCAGACAAGCCTGAAGGTTCAGCCCAAAATCGCATGATAATTCATGTAGTGTCAGGGGATGCAGAGGAACGAACAAGCAGACGAAGCCAGAAAAGGCAGATCCGCGAATTGCGGAACCAGATTTGCTACGCCGAGAAGGCAGGAAGCCCGAAGGGCACAACCCTGAGCATCACCCCTGAGGACGCAGGGAGAGTAATATACCCACACAGTGATCCTTTGGTCTTAACTCTTGAGATTAGCAATCACATTGTCAAGAGATGCATGGTGGACACTGGCGCCTACACAAACCTCTTGTACAAGGACGCCTTTGAAAGAATGAACTTAGAAAAAAGACACCTTAAGCCGGCCCCTGGATCTCTGTATGGGTTCAGTGGGGCAGGCGTACTTCCCATGGGGATTATCGACTTACCAGTAACGTTCGGGGAAGGGGCCTCTGCCAGGAATGTCAGGGCGTCATTTGTTGTGGTGGATGCAAAGTCTGCATACAACGCCCTGATAGGGCGGGCCACCCTGGACGAAATCGAAGCCACCGTATCAATCAGGGCCCTCACCATAGCCTATGTGACAGACTTTGGCATGGAAGAAAAGGTTCACGGGGATCAGGAGTCAGCCAGACATTGATATTCCGTGGCCCAGCAAGCCCATGAAACAGAAAGAAAGGGAAAACGAAAAGCCGAAAGTTCCCCCAGCAGGGAGGGTGAAATCCCGACCGTTCAGCAAATAGCAGCCCACCTGGAACCTGAAGGGGAAAGCATGCTGATGGACTTAGAACCAGGGAGGCAAGTCCTTATAGGGGCCGACCTAGAGGAGTCCTACCAGAAAGAGTTGATCGCAGTCTTGAGAGAAAACAGGGACGTATTTGCCTACTCAGCAGATGAGATGCCAGGGGTCGACTCGGCTTTTATTGTTCACAAGCTGAACGTTAATCCGGAGGCCCGCCCTGTAAAGCAGAAAAAAAGAAGTATGTCCGCAGAAAAAGACGCGGCGATAAAAGAGGAGATAGAAAAACTCTTGAAGGCAGATTTCATCGAAGTCTGGGATTACCCCGAGTGGTTGGCAAACGTTGTGATGGTGAAGAAGTCATCAGGCGCATGGAGAATGTGCGTAGACTTCACAAATCTTAACAAAGTCTGCCCTAAGGACTGCTACCCCCTGCCCAGAATAGACCAACTGGTAGATGCCACTAGTGGATATACCACGTTGAGTTTTCTGGATGCATTCTCAGGGTACCATCAAGTGTACCTCTGGCAGCCTGACAGGGTGAGGTGCGCCTTCATAACCAGCCATGGAACGTACATGTATAAAATGATGCCATTTGGACTGAAGAATGCAGGTGCCACCTATCAGCGATTGGTAGACAAGGTCTTTGAAAATCAAAAGGGGAGAAACTTTGAAGCCTATGTCGATGATGCAATTGTCAAAAGCAAAGGAGACAGGGAGCAGCTGGTGGACCTGCAAGAAACATTCTCCTCCCTGCGCTCCTACAAAATGAATTTGAATCCAAAAAAGTGCACGTTCGGAGTCCGATCTGGCAAATTCTTAGGATTCTTAGTCAGCTCCAGAGGAATAGACGCCAATCCCGAGAAGATTCAGGCAGTCTTGGACCTCCCAGAGCCTAAGACCATAAGGGTCATTCAACGGCTCACAGGCAGGATGGCTGCCCTGGCTCGCTTCATCGCCAGATCAGCAGACAAGTCGACCCCTTTCTTCAAAGTGTTGAAAGGCAATAAACAGTTCAAATGGGAGGATGAGCAAAAGAAAGCCTTCGAGCAATTGAAGGAGCATCTGAAAATGCTCCCTACCTTGGCGAGACCAGTAGGCGGAGAAAAACTATACCTATACATTGCTGTCACCAATTCAACGGTAAGTGCAGTCATCCTGAAAGAAGAAGCAGACTCACAGAAGCCCATCTACTTTGTAAGTCACGCCCTGGGGGCAGCTGAAAGAAACTATCCTTTGGTAGAAAAAGCCGCCTACGCAGTCGTCATAGCAGCTAGAAAACTCAGGCCCTACTTCGACGCGCACCCTGTTGTGGTCCTCACCGACCAGCCACTAGAAAAGATATTGGAAAAATTTGGAAAATCAGGGAGGCTGCTAAAATGGGCAATTGAGTTAAGCGGACTGGGGATATCATACCAACCCAGGACAGCCATCAAGGCATAGGCCCTGGAGGACTTCCTGGCTGAATGTTCTCATTCAGGGGAAGAGGAACCCCCCGCCGGAGAATGGATAGTATACACTGACGGGTCCTCAACGGCCAATGGTGCAGGGGCGGGTGTCGTACTGACCAGCCCTGAAGGAGTGGATTTTGAGCATGCGCTCAGATTCACCTTTCTTGCATCAAACAACGAGGCGGAATATGAGGTCGTACTCGCAGGGATAAATCTAGCTAAGGCAGCGGGCGCAGAGCGGATTATACTAGTGACTGACTCCCAGCTTATTGCCAATCAAATCAACGGAGAGTATGAAGCTAGGGACCAGGCCATGGCCGCCTACCTAGAAAAGGTGAAGTCAGGCAAATACCCCGGTCACAGAATAATCGGGCCGACGCCCTGTCAAAACTGGCCAGCTCTAGCCTATAGGACATAAGGAGGTCAGTTTGGGTAGATGTCGTGCAGGAGAAATCCACTGCTACCTGTCAGGCAGTCAACATCATCGAAGAGGAACAGGAAAACTGGATGACCCCCCTCATTCAGTTCAAAAAATATGGCACCCTACCGTCTGATCCAGTGCAAAAAAGGAAAGTACAGACCAAAGCAGCATGGTTCATAATAATTGATGAAGAACTATACAAAAAATCCTTCACTTTCCCCCTGCTCAGATGCCTGAGGGCAAAGCAGGCCGCTGAGGTTTTGGATGACATCCACTCAGGAATCTGCGGGCATCACATTGGAGGAAGATCGTTGGCCCACAAAGCCCTAAGGGCAGGCTACTATTGGCCTACCATGTTAGCAGATGCCAGGAACTTAACCCGGAAATGCAGAAAATGCCAACTCTTCGCCCCATCAATTCATGCCCCCGCCCAGGAGCTCAGGCCAATTCTGTCTCCCATTCCTTTCGCTCAATGGGGGATGGACATACTGGGCCCCTTTACTGCGGCCACGGGAGGACGGAAGTTTCTTATCGTGGGGATTGACTACTTTACAAAGTGGGTTGAGGCCGAGGCAGTCCCAAATATCACTGAACCTGCAGTTAGAAAGGTCATCTGGAGAAACATCATAACCAGATTCGGCCTGCCAAAAATGCTAGTATTTGATCATGGGAGGCAGTTCGATAATGACCCCCTAAGAGCCTGGCTGGAAGGGCATGGAATAACAGTCGCCTACTCTGCCATCTGCCACCCACAAACCAATGGGCAGGCCGAGGCCGCCAACAAGCAGATCCTAAATGGGCTCAAAAAGATGGTGGATGATCTCAAAGGTAGGTGGGCAGACGAGCTACCAAGTATACTTTGGTCAATAAGGACCACCAGAAAGGAATCAACAGGTCAGACACCATTTGGCCTGGTGTATGGAGCAGAAGCTTTATTACCCATCGAAGTACAAGTTCCTACCCTACGATCTCAGCAGTACAACAGAGCTGACAATGATGCAGGAATGGCCGAAGCCCTAGACCTAGTCCATGAAGTCAGGGAAGAGGCCAGCATCAACATAGCCGCCTATCAGCAAAGAATGAGAAAGACATACAACAAAAGGGTACATGAGATAAGGTTCCAAATAGGCGACCTAGTATTGAGGAAGACGCAGGCTGTAGGAAGATCCAGGGAGCATGGCAAACTAAGTGCCAACTGGGAAGGCCCATATCAGGTGACCCAGATTTTGGGAACAGGCACATACAAAATCGCGAACCCAGAAGGTCAGGAGCTGAGCGCACACTGGAACGCCGACACCCTGAAAAGATACTATGTTTAGCTGAGTCTTAGGAAAATCTCGTCTTTAGAAAAGTACTGGCGGAGAACGATCAGAATGGAATGTCGACGGCTCCGACCACCCTTATGTTTAAACAAGTTTTTTTATATAAAGCTCAAGAGTTCATACTCGTTGTTTGTTTAAACTTGCGCTCTCAGACACAAACGAGCAGGGGGCAATAGAGGGAGGCCCCACTGTTGCCAGAACCAAGGAAAATGGACCCCCCAACAAAATTCTAAACCCCTCTACCTACCTCTGGGCAAGAAGGGAGCAGACCTCACACGCCGAACTAACAAGGACTGGGGGCAATTCCCCCAACCTTGTATAAAAAACGCAAAAGCCCTCTCTGCCTACCTCTGGGCAGGCAGGGGGCAGGCCCCCTAGACTTCAAGCAGAGGCCAGGGACAGGCCAGGCTACGCACAACTAACAAGGACTGGGGGCAATTCCCCCAACCTTGTGTAAAAAACGCAAAAGCCCTCCCTGCCTACCTCCGGGCAGGCAGAGGGCAGGCCCCCTGGACTTCGAGCAGAGGCCAGGGACAGGCCAGGCTACGCACAACTAACAAGGACTGGGGGCAATGCCCCCAACCTTGTATAAAAAACGCAAAAGCCCTCCCTGCCTGCCTCTGGGCAGGCAGGGGGTAGGCCCCCTGGACCTCGAGCAGAGGCCAAGAACAGGCCAGGCTACGCACGACTAACAAGGACTGGGGGCAATTCCCCCAACCTTGGATCAGGCCATACCCTAAGGAAACACAACAAACAAACAAGTAACAAAGCCGCTCGGATTTTTCATTAACTTTGAAGGAAAATGGACAAGTTACATGTCATACTTAGCAAAGAAAGAAAACACAAAAGGAGCCTGGATTTCCGGCTAAACACGCTTGCACCCTGCAAGCAGACCTAGTCACCATCTAAGTCCGGGGAGTAGTCCCCAGGGCTGCCTTGGTCTCCTATGTCAGATCCCCAATCCCAGTCAGAGGAGTCCTTGAAGGGATCGTCAGGGAGTCCGTCCTCGTCCCTGTCACTCGAGCAGCCCAGACCCTCACTGTCTCCAGAGTCCCGGTTGCTGACGTCCCAGTCCCTGCCATAGGGAACTGTCTGGAAGTCGTCACAAGTGTCGCAGCCCGTTTTCTTCACTGGAGAGGAAGGGCCTGACCCCAGAGAAGAGTCCGCGTCAGAACAGTCGGGGTCGAACTGTTCAGGGTGCAGCCATGGGAAACACTCATGGCAACCCCGATCAAAACACCCTTCTCCTTGAAGGCAGCGCTTGAACCTGGGAACAGCAGGGGGCGAGGACCTTCTAGGGCGCTTGCCTCCCCTAATGGGAGCCTTCCGGACATTCCGGCGAGGATAGGGTCGTGAACGTCGGCTGCGGCGAAGGGCCCGAAAAGCTGCCCAAGCATACCTTAGCCTCCAGAACCCCTTGAAGAGGAAGGTAACAGTGCGAACTCCACGGCGAGTAACAGATTTCTTGATCCAAGCCATGATTTAACAAAGAAAATTAGGAGAATTGAGGATGAATTATCAAAATGGCCAAGAGAGCCAGAATTTATACAAGGGAAATGAAGCATTAAATGGCATCCCAACCATCCTGGCAGGGAATGCCACCAATCGTGAAGTCATCACGCTACCCGAAAATCCACCAAGCATGAGGAGTAATCATTGCTAAAAGACCTCTCAACTCTTTGCATACCCAATGCAATTAACGCTTCTTTCCTCGGGAAGGTACAAACGAATTAAATGCAGCAGTGAAGCCAAAGGCAAGTCAACCTCCCTCCATCTGAGCAAAAGTCGCCAGCCGGAGGGAAGCCTCGCTCCCCCCAGCTTGCGAGGGCCAATTGATGAGGGTCGGTAGTCTACGCCGGGCCGCTTGATAAGTAGGCCCCCAGAAGACCCAACCCAAGGAGCCCGGGAACCAACCCGGCAGATAATCGGAGCAAAATCACTAAAAAGAGAACCCACTGGGGACTTCAGACGACCGCCTGCCCAGCAGGGCGATGCGGCCTGCTCAACCCAGCCTTCACATGACCCCTACCCGCCTGTCCTCTGGGGGAAATCTCCGCAAGCAGGGCAGTGACCACCAAGGGACCTCCTCGTCATTTTGCCTAAGGTAAATGAGAATGGGTGGATGAAGTGAAGCCACTTGTCACCCCCTCATCCACCCATCCTCCTTCTACTTCCCTCTCTTGTGGGAAGGTATAAATACTCTTCCATTTCCCACAAGAAGGGGGTTGGATTTTCTCTCTCTAGATTCTCACTCCAAAAAACGCCATCTAGCTCCTCACGAGCTAGGTTCATTAAGGCATTTACGGACTGACTTAGGCATTGGAGAGGGTTCCCTCGGACAATCTCCGAGGCCCTGTGCGTTCTGTGTGCAGGGAGCAGGCTCACTCCGCCGGGAAGGTCCGACTAGTGGAGTAAGAAGAAGGAGAGGTTGGCAAGGTTGTCCGATCATCACTCAAAGCAACATTGAACATCACAGACCCGAATTCCAAGTCGGGTTAATTGATTCCAATACCGGAACAGCTTGAAAGAAAAATGAAATAAATTTCATTAAAAACAACTCTTTTTAACGATATAAAACGCTGAGTTACATTAATAAAATTTTATAATTTTTTTTAGTATTTTAAATTAGTTTTTTTCAATAAAATATTTCAGTTACAATATTTCAAAAAAAAAATTGGAACAAATTATTTCGGAAAATCAAACAAAGTTTGATTCCAAGGGTATGAATCTCATACCCACCTCCCTTGGTATGAGAAACCCATACCATGAGGGAGGTATGGGTATCGAAATGAAAAATTTGTCAATCAAATACGAGTTATGAGTTTAGTTCAAAACCCATACCTCATACCTAGATTGAGTGAACCAAACAGCTCATCAAAGGTACGAGGCTTGTTCATACCCTAAACCCATTCCAACCTCATACCTTATCCCTGCATAACGCGAAGCAAAAGACGCCGTGAATAGTATCCTGATTCCGAACTCTTAAATATACGCGAAACGCACCCCCTAATCTTCCAAAGTTCCACCCTCGTTGGCCAAGTCTGAAAGTAAAACGTTATCCATAGTTCCATCTCTCATAGTCTTGGTTGTAGAAGATGCAAGTAGCAGTAGCAGCAAGTCGCTCAGGCTGGTGCTGGTCACTCCATGCTTCCCCTCCTACAATTACCCTTGTTAAACCCTCTTCTCAACTCTTCTCTTACAGAACCACCACCTCTCTAACTCTAAGCTTGCCCAATTCCCAAAATATACCCTCTACCCTTTCAAATCCCTGTTTGTCACCACCTAAAAAATTGCTCTGTAAACCCCCCTTTGCCAACCATGTCCGACAAGATTATCTTGTGGTATTCTTTTTTTCTTTACAGATATTTCATTTCATACCATTAGTTTTTGTGTTTCCATTGTGTGTTTGTGTTTTGGGACTCACTCCCACTATGATACGTGGACGGACACCTACTGTCCACAATTCCTCCCTATTCCATTTGATTCTTTATATTTGTTTTTTCAAATTTATCGATACAGGTTTTTTTTTTTTCCTCCGTATCTTTAGTTACATTTGAATTTATTGAATAACTAGTTGGGTTTGTGTCTTTGTAATTGTACTTTTGCGATGAATTATTCAAAAATCAGTTGGGTAATCACAGGTTGTGTCTTTGTAAGTGTGTCAGCTACGGATAACGATGTTAGTTAAATTTGATTGTTAAAATTTATCCATTTGGTTTGGGTTGGCAGAAAAATCTGTCAGCTACAGAGATCCAGGAGCTTGTAAGAGGGGAGCGAGATGTGCCACTCATTATCGACTTTTATGCAACTTGGTGTGGCCCTTGTATCTTGATGGCTCAGGAGCTTGAAATGGTGAGCTTTTAGAATGTTAACCATCAAAATCTATTCTTAAGAGTTTTGTCTCCATCTTGTCTTAATTTTGTACTCAAAAACTTACGTGGATGTGTCTTATATTCGAGATCAATGCGTCAACCGGTTAACCCTATGATTTGGGGTTGGGCTACCATGTCATACAAGGCTAACTTAATTTTGTAAATGCCAGGGGCTTTACTATATCATTTTTGCATGCCGTTCGCTTGGTATTCATTGTACTTTCTTTGAACGCTGAGTGTTCATGACTTGTTTATGTAAAATTTACTTTTGTCATGTAAAAAATTGTTGCAACTGATGAAGTATTTGCTTCTCCATTGATGTATTTGCTTTGAATCCATCATTCATTGCCATTAATAGCGCCTGATTTTAAATGTTTTTGTTCATGTCTAGGTTGTCTATTTGGTTGGGATGTCTATTTGTTTTTGTTCATGAAGTCACCCTACCCACACTAGTAGACAAGATGATGTATCTCTTGTCAATGTCATACCTGAATTTGAATGTCCTTTCACTCGAAGCCCTGGAAACTCTATGGTCTGTCTCAACACAAGCTGCCAGTGTTGGCCTATGTTTACTATTTAGAGTTCACAGTTCACACAGGGCCGCGATTGGTATATGGGAGTAACTTCATTTTTAAACATAGGTTCTTGTTTTTTGTTTAAAATAGAGAAACAATGGATCAGTACTAAGGGGCTGTTTGGTCGTAGGTAATTTGGAAAGGGAATGGAATAAAACATTCTCATTTCCGTTTCCCACTTTCAAGATTGCCCATGATTTCTCTGTATTAAATGCCCCCCCCCCAATGGCCATCCCATTTCCTTACTGTCCTATCCTAAACCACGTTCAGCACTACATCCACCACTGCCAACCCACTGACCACCTCATCCCCATCGTCATAAACATTCGGGGCGATGTCTGAATACCCCTTCCTGGTTGAAGCCCCCTCCTAACGCCCACCACACCACCGGCAAAACTTCCCACCCACTCGGAAACATCCTCCAACCACCTGGAAAAAGCCATGTGCCCCAAAAATCACCTCTGCTAAACCTAGAAAAACTCTTCCCCACAACAAATTTGGTGTTTAAGAGGGTAGGGAACGGTTTCGTGCGGCCTGCAGGAGGGTTTTTATGGGGTGGTTTAAGGTTTTGAATGATTTTTTATACAGGGGTTGTGGTGGCTTGGGGCACCGGCGCTGGCAAGGGTGAGAAGGTGGCAGTGGGCAACGACGCAGCATTTTGTGAACGTGACAGCATGGGAGACGTCGAGTTGTGGTGGTGATGCTGCTGTAGGGGGTAGATGACGTGGGGGTTGGTTTGAAGTTTTGATTCCTTCTCCCTTTTAACTTCCAACCAAACATGTTAACACCATATGGGTAATACCTTTCTTTCCCCTTGAAACCCTTTCATGATTTTATTCCTTTTTCCTTGATAAATGGAGTGATATCTAAATTACCTTCAATCTTCGCCTTACAAACATCAAATAATCTTCCCTGGGCAATTATCAAACTATCTTCCCAATTCTCTACTGAATCATGTAGCATTTTCACAGCTTAGGACAGTTGTACTGCCTTATCTTAATTTAAGGGGTTCTTTTGGTCGCCATAGTAAAAACATGGGAAGTGGAAATTCCCATGAATTACAATAAGTGAAGTTTGGTTGCCTCATTTTTTTAAGAATGGTGGAGATGAGAATTCCCATGAATTGTGGTTCCTACAAAAATGTAGGAACTTGCTCACCCACACCCCCGGTTACTTGGAATTCCCATGAAATGAGTTTTCACATTGTTAACGAAACAATATTTGGTATTCCGGCATCCCCATGAACTAAGTGAAGGAGTTTACTTCATTTGAATTTCTATTTCACATGATTTTGCACTTCCCATAACAAACTATCAACCAAACAACTCTTAAGGGCTCGCTTGGGATGGAGAGAATGTATTAAGGGGTAATGAAGCTAAAATGAACTAAAAAATGGAGGAGGGTAGTGATAGTGCTAAGCGGAAATGAAGAAAAAGAGATCAAAATGACACTAATATGACCTCTTTTGGGGTAATACATTACTCCCCTCCCCCCATAAGTAATGCATTACTCCCATATGGGGGTAATTGTTACTCCCTTCTCCCCTTTACACCACAAAATAGAAACACTAACCACCCATCTCCATTTTCTAGTTCATTTTAACTCCATTACCCCCTTAATACATTACTCCCATCCCAAGCGAGCCCTAAGAATAGCTCTAAGTGTAACACCCACAAATTTCCTAGCTCTGCTATCTGTTCCGTCACGATTATATCGTAACTCTGTAATATTTCGTCAATTACATTTTTTCTCATTTCAAGGTCTCTTTCATTATCGAGCCTAAAATTATTTATTTTTGTAAAAGGATTTTATTTATTTCTATTTTTATTCGAAAACCCATTTAATTCTTTTCATCGCAAGAATATTTAATTATTTTTGATGGATCATATTTTCTGTGAACAATAGTTTTAAAATCAAGTTTGAACTATTTATGTTTGTAAAAATGCTCGATTATATTTATAATGGTTTCTAGCTCAAAAATATGTTATTTTCGAAAAATGGTTGTTTAATTATTTTACTGCGCGATTTCATAAATAATTATTTTCTAATGTGTTTTAATCCGATTTCTTCACAAACGATTATTTTATTTTACGAACCTTCCCTTATCGACTTGAGAAATATTTTCTGACATCTTTTATTAACACTACATATTATATTTATCCTATTTATTTTAATCGGAAACTTATCACATCGATTTGTTGCTTGCTCTTTCCATCTCAACCATCTCGTCTCCTAGCTGAGTTAAGAGTCCTTGTGACTCAATTATTCTTATCTTTTAGCTTCCTAATTTCTCTTTATTCTCATTCATTCTAGTCTATTTTATTCACAACACAAGTTTTTTTTTCTTTTCTATGTTTTACTTTAAACTGTCTACTTTTTGTTCATCAATCCGATCATAATTCGTTTCTAATTCTTTCCGATCTCGAGGGTAATTTAATTACTCTTATTCGTTCTTCATCTCATTTTCTCCTTTCTATTCACTTATAATGTGGTTTAATACCATATGTTTAATTATTTCGTAGGCTATCATGCTAGATCCGACGAAGATGATTATTTAATTTATTCGGATCTCGGTTAAGGTAACATTGACACATTACTCGGTATTATGTGATATTATTGTTGTAGTTGCATGTATAGAATTTAAATTTTTGTTAGACAATATATGTATGTCACGTTTTTAATAACAAAAACTTTAAAATCATAAGTTTTCACATGTTTCGTTATTTTAAATCGTTTTTACGAGATTTGCTAATAAGTCTTTATTTTAATTATTAAAAAGTATTATAAGGCCGAGACTAAAACATACAAATAATAATTTATTTCATAATTTTCGTGATTTTTAATATGAATTGTCAAATTGAAAGTTTTATTATTTTTAACAAAGTTACAGCATGTTTCAAAAACTGTTATTGTTTTTGTGTGAATTAATACTATATTTTAAGGACTTTATTTCCGAAAACTTTGAAAAGAGACTACTAATTATTTTAAGTCTAATTTATTACTATTTAATTTCGTAACATAATTCCAAGTGGTTTGGTCACGATAAATTGTTTATGAACAGGTGTCAAGTTAATCCGTGATTCTGTCAGTTGTGATAAGATCTAAATTGAATCATATGTTAAACTTTTTATTTAATATTGGTAATTTACATACGGAAACTATGAAGAGTCTAGTTAATGTTTCCAATTGAATTTTATTTAAAATCAATTTTTAAATGTGTTTTATTAAAGAAATACAATCGAGTGTCTAGTTCTGACAGTTTGTAAATATACGAACAAAAACCCATGTTTTATTCGGAATTTGGATTTTCTTCAGAAATAGAAGTTTTAACTAAGTTTCTAAAGTTTTCAACCCCACTGATTTTACGTTGTTTTGAATTTTAATGATTTAATTACGAATTTTATAGTAAGACAGTGCAGTTCTGGAAAATCTGTCAATTTGTTATTTAAATACTTTTAATTACTTAAACTTCAATTTTATTATAAATAATTGTGATTTTGACTTTAGTTGACTTTTAATCATGAATTAAACATTTATATAATAAATATAATGTTTACGTCTCGAGGCCTAATATTAACTATTTTATATAATTCCTATTTTAATCGATTTTGATTTATTATAATACCTACTTTTGGAAAGTTATCTTAACAAAAGTTCTATATCTATAAAGTTTTCTCTTTTGAAAAACGAACTATGTTTCTATTGAATTACGATAATGGCTTTGTTTTGGAGTTATGGAATAGAGAAGTGTACGGGTAGAGTAGAGTATACGTTTTGCCATCAGCTATAAGGCTAGTGTATCCGAGCGGGATGCATTGGTTGTTGAACTGGGCATGTTCTTGTCCAGGAGTGTGTTCATTTTGACCTTAAGCTCGTACCTCGCATGTAAGACGTCGTCGGGTTGAACTGGAACACTTGGTGTTCCAGGAGGGGTGTGCATATTTACTTAAGCTAGGACCTCGCATTGATAAGTCGCCGTCCTATTATGGTTGAGTAGCCTAGTTAGAGATTGAGGTTTGATTTGTTTGAACTAAGTTCTCGAAGCTAGTTTTTAGTATTCTCCTAGTGAAAGTATATTCTGTTGCACTTATCTATATCCATAACGTTGTTATTACTATTGGTTGATTTGATTTGCAGGTTGACAATCATTTTGAATTATTTTACTATATCGTTTTAAACGTTTTCCATTTTGAACTATTTTGATATAATAGTAATTATGCTTTAATACCATGTAGTATGGCTGGGAGAACGTCGTCGTTACTCCCCACTGAATTGTGGCTGTTATGTTTATAACATGACAGATAATTTGCTGCTGGGTTTGGGTGTGAGCTAGTGAGTAGCATGGATCCTACTCTACTTCATTTATATTAATTTTTGGGTTGTTAAACCCATTTGGAGAATTTTTATTTTTAGCCCTTTTGTAAAAAGTGACATTTGTATTGACTGACCGTTCTTTTTGTAAAATATAGAACATCAGTGTGTTTTAATCCCAAATCTACAGTGTTTCCGTCACTGTATTGTGTTAGAATTTATAGGGGATTACACTAAGTCAGGGCTGAAATAGATGCATTGGGGTATTTTCTGTTTTCAAGCTGGTTTAACAATGAGGAAGAGAAGAATAATGAATGTGGGCTGACATCTGGAAACTAGTTTATGGTCATATTAGTTTAAGGCTGACATTTTGCTTCAGTTCAATAAGTATTTTTATTTGGCTAAAGTCCTCAGGCTCTCTAATTTATTTTCTATAAAAATTCTTTATTTTCAGCTGGCTGTGGAGTATGAGAAGAATGCACTAATCGTAAAGGTTGATACAGACGATGAGTATGAGTTTGCTCGTGACATGCAGGTAATTGGTTTTACTAAGACCACATTCAGGGCTGTCAATGCTTGCTTGTATGTAGTCCCCAGTTTATGAACTAAAAAAGAAACTGTAACCAGGATTGCAGCCTGTAATGGTGGAGTACTGTTAAATGATTTTTTCTTAAAAGAAATTTGTTAGGATAGGTTCTAGAAACTATGTAGCATAAACCCTACCATTTTGTCTCCTTTGCATGTCCAACACTTCTACGCTAGGACTCCTCGACGCTTTAGTGTTGATTTGAAGGATGCAACTATGTCATAAAATAGTTATGTCTGACATCTTGCAACCTAGTTAGAATATTAATGTCTAGTATACACATTCCTCGCTATCAGTTTGTGGAAACATGTTACAGGAAAAAAGTACATATATGGATGTGAATAAAGGATGGAATGGTTACTTTCATCTTATTCCGATTCATAACGTGAGATGGTCATATAATGTGCAGGTGCGAGGGCTTCCGACATTGTATTTCATAAGCCCAGATCCAAATAAGGATGCAATTAGGACAGAAGGATTGATTCCTATACAAATGATGAGGGATATTCTTGACAACCAAATGTGAGCACCCAACTCCTCAAGTTCTCCTCTTTGTTAGACATCCATGGCGGAATTTTGTTACAAATGTTGGTGATTTTTCAGTGTTTGCTGCAAGAGTAATTTTGATGTCTATTGAGAAACCCTTCTCTTTGTTAGACCATCCATGGTGTAGTTTTGTTAGAATATAGGATGATACTCCTGATCAGTGGCGGTTTAAGGGGAGGCCTCGGTAGGCACGTGCCCCCCATAAGAGTGTTAAAATTTATACGGAGTATTAAGTAGCTAGTTTTACATGAAGTTGTAGTAGCATAGTTGGTAGAGAACTTGGAAATGTTCAAGTGTCATGGGTTCGACTCTAATTTGTTAATTTATATAGCCCATTTAGTTTATACTCCGTATGTGCTAATTTGTTCATTTATATAGTTAAAAAATTGTGACTAGTATGACTTAAAACATCATATCACTTAGTTAAAGAAGTTCTAAAAAAAATTTCAAAATAATTTTCGAAATTAAAAATAATCATCATTTCGGGTCAGTTTAGAAACTTATTATCAAAATAAGGTCCATGTAAAGTTGGGAATATGGTCCTTTGATACGGCTTAGATGAAAAAAAATTAGTGTCATCACTGTAAAGACGCTTAAACACGTCACTCCTAGTGACAGGTTTGTACCTTCAATTTTTTTTTCTTTTTCACCTAAAATTACATGTAAATATGCCATTGTTAATGACGGGTTTACTCTATGTCTCGGGGACTGTATATCATGCTTATTTGAACCCCTTGATAATAAGTTTTAAAACTGACCTGAAATGATAATTATTTTATTTTCTAGCATCGTTTTGGGAAAAAAAGTATTATTCTTTAACATTATTTTTATTTTCTAAAACATTATTTTTTGGATAAAAACATTCCAAACACAAAGGTGTTTTAAAATGACATAATTTATTGAAAATTAATTTTTGCCCCCTATTTCATAATCTTGCGTCAGCCACTACTCGTGATCCCATGATTTTAATTTTTTTTTGTTTTGTGGTTAATTATTTGTATATTTTTTACTCCTACAGAGGTTTTTCACTACTTCCATAGGCGTACTCAGTTAACTTCGTTACTTTTAGCCTGCTAATTGGGCAACTTGATTGTCCAAGATTTCATAATGGACTAGCAATTGACCTATTTGAGTATCTTGCTTTTGTCAAGTTGGCATGAATTGTAGCAACAAAGTATTGATTTTCGTCATTTCATTATTCTCCCTCAACTCTAATTCAGCAATATTTCGGGCAAAATACTTAAGGATTTTCAATCGTTCCTCGTAAGAGATGTAATTAAACATCCCTCCGCAGTTTTCCTCAATTCTAGCATTTGTCTCATCACATTATATATCATATGGCACATTTCCCATATCGCTACATTAAACCCACTTTGGATAATGAAAGACTCAAGTCTATCCAAATAATTATGTAGTGACTCATGTTTGAATTGTGGGAAGTAAAATTGGTCATAATGGCGAATAATATAAAAAAAAAATTATATACAAAATAAATAAACAATTACATACAAAAAAGTAATTTAGAACCTAAAAAAGATAAATAACTAAATAACACCGTCTCCCCGGCAACGACTCCAAATTTTGATAGGGCTAAGTCGTATCCCTAATCAAAAGTATTCTAAGGACACAATGAAATGCACATAGTGAAGTCAGGGGTCGAATCACAAGAAATGATTTAATTCCCTATTCAGGCAAATTATATTTTAGATCATGGGTCACAACTTTTATGGGTTCTTAATTAATAAAGTGCAAATAAATTAAGACGAAACAATAATAAAAATTAAGTCTAGGATCGTAGGTTCACTATGAATATTAGTCGGGGTCAGAGAATTAACCAACTAAATAATTAATCGAACCACTTAAGGTGCAAGTCCGGTTGGTACAATACAACCTTTAGAACTAAACTTAACCTGCGGTCGCTAGTATTAAGTCAGTCTATTCGAATTATCGTGGCCTAATTAATTCTTAACCCGGTCGGTAAAAAACCCTAATTTGTTATGCTAATTAATTGAATTCTGCAGCAAACAATCAATCAGATTTAAGACAATAACCAAGCGACAATTCATGCGATTATTGAATAATCAATCAACTAGTCTTTCTACCGTGCACTGCACGGGTCTATGTTTGTTTTTTATATTTTGTCATACTTGTCGTTTTTCTTTTTAATTTTGTTCTTAGTTTGTATCGGTTAAGTTGATTGTTTATACTTTGGTGTTTGGATCATTATACACACATGCGAGTGACTATGCAAGCAAACCTTTTTTTGTCATTGCGATTTGACACGAAAATATAAAAATTTACTTTTTTTGCTTTCCCAATTTTTGTACATGAGATTATACAAATAGTGGGATGTGTCATATATTATTGTTCTTGTACTTGTATTTTCTTTGTTTTTGCTCTTCTAACTTGTCGATGAGTTTGTTGTTCTTGCATATTTTTATCCATATTTTCCTTTGTTGTGCTTACTTTTAATTTACATGTTTCACATCTGTTATATATTTTGCTTGTGTTACACCTGTCCTATTATTTTCCATTATTAGGTTTGTATGATTTTATGATTGAGGTCTATGATGACGACTAACTTATATTTCTTTTATATTTCTCTTTTTCCCGACCATTATCCGATATTTCTCCTGTCACCTCTACTCATTCTAATATAGGTGGGCCTTAATCGCCTTCTTATTGTTCTCCATACACATTGTTTGGGTTAATTAGTAGTATTGTTGTTATGTTCTAGTTCTTTTCTACCTTCGAATTCTGAACATTTTTTCTTGTAGTTGCACGTAATGGTTATTTTGTTCGCCTTATTATATTTTGGTACTTAAACACTCATTTTGAGTGGTGTTTGATCTCTATGATGCATTTAAATAGAGGAATTTGAGATGAAAGAGGATATCAGGGATTTGATAGAAGAATAGTTAGTTTTCTTTGTTTTGATAGCAAACCAGAAGTACAGGAATTTGTATTGATAAACGATCAAACACCCGATATAATTAACCGATGGAACACTTGATATGGTTAATCTTTTAGTTATGTTTACTAAAAATAACGATAACGACGACGACAATATAATAATTAAAAGTTTAATACTAATTTTGAATCAAATTGATAAATATTTTAATATACTCTTGGCTTTTATTTTGAAAAAAAATATTCCTTATGTATGTGGTTTAATGGATGTCCGTGGTTTAATGCTTTTAGTTTTATTCTCCAATTAGATTAGCACATGTGGATTGATTATGAGGTAGAATTAGACGAATGATGGATGGAGGAGGTTTTGTTTGAGGTTTAATATAATATATAAATAGATAGATTATAATCTCCCTAACAAACGTAGATCCCACTTAATCCAAGAAAAGAAACTAGCTACTCATAATTAAACTAGTAAAACAAACGAGAATTAAATTGGATCTAGTATTATAAGGGTCTGTTAGGTACTCAGAAGCCAGTTAGAGTATCAAACCAGAGATTATATCTCAGGGACCTGTCTGCTCTGGTGCTCAACAGGTTATTCTTTTGAGACCTGTGCAAAAGGATGAGATCAAGCATGCTTTCTTCTCTATCCCTGCTGATAAGGCACCAGGGCCAAATGAATATTTCAGTAGTTTCTTTAAGGATGCTTGGCCTGTGGTGGGAGCAGATATGACAGCAGTAGTGCAAGATTTCTTCATATCTAGGAAACTCTTGACTCAAATCAATGCGACTAATATATATTGTGCTTATTCCTAAATGTGATTGACCTGGTTCTGTCACTAAGTTTAGGCCTATTGTGTGTTGCAACATGGTGTACAAGGTGATTTCTAAATTACTTTGTAACGGACTTACTCTTGTGTTAGCTAAGATTATTCATGACACTCAGGGGGCCTTTGTTCGTTGAAGATCCATCATTGAGAATATGCTAATTTGATAAGACCTGGTGCAAATGTACTGTACGCTAGAAAGCAGGCATCTCCTTGGAGTATATTCAAGCTTGACCTACAAAAGGCCTATGATACTGTGGAATGACAGTTTTTGGAAGAAATGATGCATTATCTCCTCTTTCCACAGCAGTTCAAGCTTGACCTAGAAAAGGCCTATAATACTGGGGAATGAGAGTTTTTGGAAGAAATGATTCAAGCTTGACCTACAAAAGGCCTATGATATTGTGGAATGACAGTTTTTGGGAGAAATGATGCATTATCTCCTCTTTCCACAACAATTCATCAGACTTATTACGCAGTGTATCACCACTCCTACTTATTCCCTGGTTCTTAATGTCAACTCTTTTGGTTATTTCCAAGAAAAAAAGGGGGCTTAGGCATGAAGATCCTATCTCTCCTTTGCTTTTACCCTTTGTATGGACTACCTTACTAGAACCCTTGCATGTGGAACTACAAGATGGCCCTTCTCATACCATCCAAAGTGCAAGATTCTGAAGCTTACACATCTTGTGTTTGTAGATGATCTTCTACTCTTTTGCAAAGGAGAAGCCAGCTCCATTATGCTCCTTATGAAGGCCTTCTCGACCTTCTCTCAATCTATAGGCCTCTATATGAATAAAGATAAATTTGAAGGATATTATAATGGGGTCCATGATACCCTGAAGGTGACATTTCTCAGGCAAAAGGTATTAAGGAAGGTACCCTACCTTCTAGGTACTTAGGGGTGCCAGTAGAAGTAGGGAGACTGAACAAGGCAGAATGCTGCAACCTCTCTGAAAAGCTAGTCTCTAAAATCAGGAGTTTAGGGGCTAGAAAGCTCTCCTATGCAGAAAAGGTTACCCCCATTACTTCTATATTGAACACCCTCTATAATTATTGGGCCTCTATCTTTGTGATTCCCAAGCATACCATCAAAGGGTTGAAGCAATATACAAAAACTTCCTTTGGGATGGTAGTGCTGATTTCAGGAGAGTTCCACTCATCTCTTGGGATAAGGTTACTTTGGCAAAGGATGCATGTGGTCTTAGCATAAAAACGGCTTCTACCTAGAACATTGCTGAGCTATTGGCAAACTGGTTGACTGGATATACTCGAATAGAAATAGCTTGTGGCTCAAATGGATTAATGTTATTTCTACTTCAAGCAACAGGACTGGCATGATTATGTGCCCCCTCAAGACTCCTTTTGGACTTGGAAAACTATCTGCAAAGTGAAGGAAACATTGAAACAAGGATTTATCAACAATCAATGGCATTCTGATCCCAATGGATACACTGTTAAGGGTGGATATCTGTGGCTACAACCACCTCCAAATCCTCCCCACTGGACTGACTTTGTGTGGAACTCATGAAATGTGCCCAAGCAAGCTCATATTTGTTGGATTATCATGAATGAATGCTTGAATGTAAAGGATAAATTATACAGATTGGGTTGCTCTGATGATAATGTCTGTTGTCTTTGCCAACAGCAGCCAGAAACACATTAGTAGGTTCATATGCAGCATACTTCAGCAGACATGCTACTCTCCTAATTTGCAGAGTATTCTGAATACTAACCCAAACCTTGTTCACAAGAAGCTGCACGATGAACTTCTTGTTGCTTTCTACTATCTCATTTGGTTGCAAAGACACAAGGCTTATTTTGAAGCTACCATCTGTCACCCTAATACCTTAAATAATAAAGTTGTTGCTGTTGCTAGGGGAAGAATAAATATTGGCCTTGCTACATCCTTTACCATCGTTGACATCAGTTACTTTAGAAGAGTAGGCTATAACTGTTAACTGATCTTTGATCGTAACTGGTACTAGTTGTTTTTAGATATTGATTGTAGAGCATATGCACTGTAGCTCCAACTTTTGATGAATGAATTCTCACATTTCACCCAAAAAAATTAAATTAAATTGGATCTAAGCATATTAAGATGAATTAAACTAAATACTCCCTTCATTCATTATCTTTTGCCCCATTTCATCAATATTTATGAGAAATATTTTAATGAAACAGGTCAAAAGATAGTGAATGGAGGAAATAACAACAATAGACGGACAATAATTAAAAGACAATCAATCGAAAGTAATAATAATACTAGAACAATAAATAAAGAACGATGAATTTAAAAAGTAATTAAAAGATTAAAATACCGAATAATTAAGGAAGTAGCGAAAGATTCGATCTTGAATGTACGTAAACCTAAAAACTACTCGTAAGAAATATTTTTAACTAGGTAAACTGCTAAACTAAAATTGAATAATGAAATATAATTATCTCGTCTAAAATACAAGACTAAGTAAGATAAAAAGATAGGCCTAAAAGAGTTCTATTCGAAAAGTAGGCTTCGGGCCCATAATCAGTGCTCACTCAATCGAGTAATGCTATACGACACAACTTCGTGCACCCGAATTCAAACGGCTGCCATTTCTTTGTTACTTATCCAAATTGGACATGCAACCTCTGGTTGGAAAGCTAAGAGAAATATATTTCTATTTTAACTTGAATCACCCTGATTAGAGTTGACCCTTGTGCAAATGATTCTTCTTTCTTCTCAATTCACAATTGTTTTCACTTTCCAACTAATTTATTTGGCACCTTTTCTTGTTATCTTTATTGATTCCATGTCATGCATAAATTACCCAAATGTCGATTTCCTTCTTGGAAAGGTATCCAATGCATCCGAAACACACCGAATCTACACAATAACCCACAAAAACAGAAGTATCAACATTCAAAGGAAATTGTATCATTATCAACTGGCTAAGAACGAAAAATAAGATAGAACTAACAATTAGGCGATGAAAATATGTATATAAATGTTACTCATCACTTGCCTGGCCGGAGATAGGGCCGTCTCTGACCTATTTCCGGCCGCTTGATTAGGCTACCCTTTCCTCCTTTTCGGACCTATAAGCCCCGACATTTAATCTTATAATGCAGTGTGTGACCACAACTGCCTACTCCCTCAATCTTAATGGGAACACATTTGAGTTCTTTCCAGGGATAAAAAGATTGAGGCAAGGGGATCCCCTCTGGGCCTTCTCCCCCTTGTTTACCATATGCATGGAATATCTCACAAGACTGCTACATCACACTACTACAATGGACTTCAAATTCCATCCATTATGTAAGCCCATGTGTGGACATGACATAGGTCCCCCCCGACACGGCCACGCGCGGGTTTGGGTAGGCGAATGAATCTCGTGGTAAGATTGATCTTGGGTCGAAATTTAAATCGAAATAGGAGTCGTCACCGAACATTGTGGGAGTTCGAACCCGTTTGAACCCACTCTATACTTGGGCGTTTCGTGCACAAAGCACAGCCCGCTTTAGTACTAGAGCTTATGGGGGTTCGTCCCTTTGCATATGGATATCGACATCGGGTTACCGAATATCGTCTATCGAATGACTCTCGTTTGCCAACGGTTTCGGACATCCGGAAACCAGTGGTTCTGAGTAAGGGGTGAGAGTAGGTGTTGGGAAGCCCACGAAGGACACCCAACTCCGCTCGCTCTTAGCGGCCTTTACTAGGATATCGTTCGGTTTTCGTGTACGCGCGTTAGTAAGACGGTTAATTGTTATGCAAACAACATTTTAGCTAAACATGTGAGATATGTTTGAACTACAACATTTTAATGCATCTTACATTATGTCGAAGTTGTTTAGCATGCGATGTTCATTTAAAGGCAATAAATGACAAACATCGAAAATAGAAAGCTCGTAAATAATTACAAATTACACGGGCGGAATACAACCTGGAATTCACAATACAACAAGCGATAATAAAAATAGGAATAGAAATGGTAAACATTGAGCATAAACAGACCCGTAAATATTAAATGTAAGCTAGACCGTAAATTGAATAAACGGACGAACTTCAGTCAAGTACACATTATATTGTGTATTGATCAAAGAACGGAGACTTTTAATACGCGTGTACCATATGGGGCCGAAGCGTAGCGCTAGCTTGATCCCGGGTCTCGTAGTCTTGTCCTGACCTATCACGGTGGATTAGAAATGTCTCGACTTATCGAGTATCGGATACGACTAAAGAGTCGTCGACACTAGGCTAGTTGCACGAAACACCACTCAAAGTCGTGCAAATGATGAAATGAAATGATATGTGATGTATGGATTTTGAAAGAGGAAGCACGTGATTGGATTAACACGTGACGACTTGAATATCGTAAAAAAACATTGACGGGACTCTACGTCACTTGAAAGGTCACGTTTAAAGTCTATGAGGGTTACTCGATCAAGTCATTGAGGGGACTCGATTGAGTGCCCTTTACGCAGCCCTCCTGCCCATTTTTTGGGGGATCACTCGATCGAGTGACCTTATGGTACTCGATCGAGTGCCCCCTGTAAGAGTGATTTGCTCGTTTCGAAAAGAAGGTCATTTCTAATTTTAATGGTTCAAATCGAGATGTAGTCATGCCAAATATGAATATTATTTGATTTATGTTAGCTTGATTCTCGAGGACTCACCATATTCGACATTTAGTTACGGAACCAATATCTAATATTTAGAGCGTAATTTATAAAATCGAATTTGATCGGACTAGAACGAATACCGATTCCCTCCGCGTCACAATGTCATAATCAATCCTTTCGGACCGTGTGACAATCAATTCGGCGTCAATGGGTTTCGTGCTAGTCCCGTCATCGATGACTCTTTTAGGCGCGACATTCGACTACGGAGTCGATATCATGCCTTAAGAGTAGAACTTTGACAAATGGCGTCGGAAATGTTTAACGACGGATCATCGCGATCACATTACGCCTTTAATTGTCTAGGGCGGTGCTCCTCAAAGGTCGCCACCTCCAGTACGACTTGTCAAGGGATTATAACGGACTTTGGACGTAATTCGTCATTAAACATATTCGATGCGAAAATAATTTTGCTAGATAATTATACGCGGTATTATTATTATTATGACGGAATGTAAATGAACGGTAAATAAATGTTAGGTGTTAGATTGTTAGCGTACGATAAATAAATTGTTAGATTGCGAAAAATAAATGTTAGTGTTCCGGTCACGGAAACAATAGACCCGACTTTGGATTCGGATCTTATGATTATAACGTTGCTCGGGCAGTGATCATCTGACTTTCATTGTTCTCTCCTTTCTCTCACTCCGGCGGTCGGACCTTCCCGGCGAAGACGGCCTGCTCCCTGCACAGTGAACGCACAGGGCCCCGGAGGTGTCCGGGGGAACCCTCTCCGATGCCTAAGTCAGTCCGTGAATAGCCTTGAGGAACCTTACTCGTGAGGAGTAAGGTGGCGGTTTTTAGAGTGAGAGTCTAGAGAGAGAAAATACAATCCCTTGTAAGTGGGAGGGAGGAAAGTATTTATACCCTCCTCCAAGAGAGAGTAAAGAGAAAGGAAGAGAGGGAAATGGGTGGATGGGTGAGCAACACGTGGACTCACCTTGTCCACTCATTTCCCTTTACCTTAGGCAAAATGACGGATGGGTCCCCAGTTTTTCCTTGGTCCTGCCTGGGTGGGAGCACCCTGGAAGCAGGCAGGGGGCTTGGTTGCCTTGTTTGGTTGGTGGCAAGGACGTGCCGGGCGGCTAAGTGACTAAGGCTATTTACTTGGAGGTTTCAGTGATATTGCTGGGAGGTCTGCTGGGCAGGCCTTCCCTTATGCTCGGGTCGGGCCACCCTGGGGCCTAACTGGCGGGCGACTCGTGGCTGGCTACCGACCCCCATCAATTGGCCCTCGCCAGCTTAGGGGGAGCGGGGCTCCTGCTCAGCAGGCGACATCTTGTTTTGGGATGGCGGGAGGTTGACTCCTTGCACACTCTTGCATTAAATGCATCGCGTGTTCCCGAGGGAACAAGCTTTAACTTCTGTGGGTATGCAAAGAGTTTAAACGCCCTCTTTCATGATTATCCCTTCTTGCAAAGTGGATTTTCGAATAGTGTGCCAGTTTGATGATTGGCTCTCCTTTTGCAGAAGTGGTTGGAGCACCATTAATGCCTTGCTTTTGCTCTTATATAAATTCTGATCTCCTTCACCACTTTCACACCTTATCTTCAACTCTTCTTCTACTCTTTTTCAAAGGAACAAATGTCTTGGATTAAGAAAACAGTTTTTCGCTGCGGAGTTTACGTTGAGGTCCTCTGTTTCAGAGGGCACCAGCGGTTGAAGTATTCTAAGCGGGCTCATCAGATTCTTCGTTGCAGTAGACAGAAACGCTCTCGTCCTTAACGGGTTGCTAGGAGGAAGACCCTCTCCAGGGCTGGCAAACGCCCTAAGAGGTCTCCCTCTCCTGCTGGTCCTCCATCTAGACACTGCTCCCAGACGGGGGGCTGCTATGACAGGGGATGCCATAGGTATTTTCCTTGGCTGCACCCTGAACAGTTTGACCCTTACTGTGCTGAACTAACCTCCTCCCCTGAGTCGGGTCCTTCCTCGCCCCTGGTGAGGAGAGAAGGCCATGGTTACCCTGGTGGCATCAGGGCGGTTCCCTACGGCAGGGATTGGGAAGTGAGCAGTCATGATTCGGAAGATAGCAAAGGTCAGGGCTACTCCTCTGGCAGGGGTGAGGAAGAAGGCCCTGATGATCCATTTAAGGACTCTGATGACTGGGATTGGGGGTCCGTCTTAGATGATCATGACAGCCCTGGGGATTACTCCCCGGGTTTTGATGACGATTAGGCCTGCTTTGCATACGCAGGCTGCTCGAGCCAGGATACCAGGCTCTTTTTGTAACCTTTTGTTTTTCCCACTTTGTAATTTTGGACCTTTCAGGTCTTTTGAACTTAATGAGAATCAGGTGGGCCTTTTGACTCTTTCATGTGCGTGATTTGTTTCGTTTTTTTTTAATTTTGATGATGTCATGCTATGCAATGATTTCTTTCTCTGCTTTTGTTGCCTTCCCGAGGCTCTTTGGGAAATGATGGGTGTTTGAATTTTGGATGTGTGACACGTGGGGGGCTTTCCTTGGAAAACTCTTTGATTGGGCGGCCCTTCGTCTTCTTGTGCCTATATAAGCACCGACTCCCCCTTCATTCTCCCCTTTACACATCCAAATTTTCGAAACTCCCCTCACAAACCCTTCTTCTGCCAAGCACTCTTTAGACTTTGAGGAGTTTTCTTTTGCGTCTTCATCTGGCGACTGCAAATTAGGTTAGAGTCCTAATATTTGAATTCCTCGTCTTTCTATTTTTTTTGCTTTTTCGTTTTTTTTCTTTGGTCATCAGGCCCCAACGTTGTGCCCGGATTCTTTCTTTTACTAGTCGTTCGACTGAAGGGACGGGGGGTAGGGGTAGTGTTAACGTTGACCTTGCTTCCTCCTCTGGGGGGGCCGGGTGTCAGGGTGGCTGAAGAAAACCATTCAGAGGACAATGGGGGTGCGAATTCCCCCGAGCCTGCTCCTCTCAACATCATAGATTCTGACGATGAGGCTTTAGAAGTTGATGACTCTACCATCGCCGGCCTACTCATCCCCAAGCAGGCAGGGAGGGTCTATTACTTAGATAGGACCAAATATAAGATCCCTTTGAGAACATACCCAGCCTCAAAAAATCGTGACCTAATTCTAGAGAAGAATGTTGAGGAGGCTATAGATAGGTTTTATAATTTTGGGGAGGGCTATACTGTCATCGTTCCTGGGGAGAAGGACACAGTATGCAATCCCCCCCGGGCTGTATCGCTGTGTATCATAAATGTCTTGAATTCGGCCTGCGCTTTCCCCTTCACCCATTTCTGGAGGAGGCTTTCCGACGCATGAATGTGGCCATTGCCCAGTTGACGGTCCTTGCCGTCAGGTCGCTGATTGCCTACACCTGGACCTGCTTGTTCTGGTGTGTGGAGCCATCTATAGACGCTCTGAGGTTTATGGTTGGCCTTCAAATGGTGGCCTCCACTGAAGGGGGTGGCTCCCCTGGTTACTTTTCTATCCTTCGCCAGAAGAAGAGCTCCCTGGTGTGGCCGGTGATGAGTAGCCTGAAGGACTGGAAGGACAACTTTCTTTATGTTCACAGCGCTACGGGGTGGAGGATTCCTCGTCATTTCAGGAATCATGTCCACACCCGTCTGGAGACACGTCAAGAGTACCACCCTGAAGTTGGGGGGAGGGCTCTTGAGGTCAAGTTGACCCGGCCAGAAGAAGATTTGGTTGCCCGGTTTGCCTCTTCCAGGGACAGGAGAGGTTCATATGGTCCTGACATCTGGCTTCCCCATGCCGAGCTTATAGCGACTGATGAATATTTGACTCGGGTGGGTCTGAACCCTGGTCTTAGTGCAGGTAGCTCAGGGGTTCTGTCAGTACTTAAATTTCCTTCGTCTTGTTTATTTGTGTTTTACTCAGTTATCTTCCTTGTCTTTTTTGCAGACCTTGCTACTTGCCTTTGGTCGAGGAACGAGCTGAACGACCTTGGCCTGAGTGAGAACCTTTCAGCCTTCGTCAAACATCCCCCTCTTCCCTCTGATTTCAAGAAACAGACCCTGATGAAGTTCGTAAAGAGTTTGTCCATCAACAGACTGAAGTTTCCTCCTCTTCCTTAAAAACCGACTCCAATAAAGCATGCGGTTCCGGCCTTAGTCGTCAGGGATGCGGAAGGGGAGGCCGCCTCAGAGGCTACCCCTTCCCCTGCTAGCAGGCGCGGAGGTTCCCCTGCTGGAACTCTGCCTCCAGCGGGGTCAAAGCCTTCAGACTCCGAGGATACTGGGGAGAGCCATTCCCTGGTTGGCAGGAAGAGAAAAGACAAAGAGGCACTGGATGATGTCCCAGTGGTAGACCTGGAGGCCTATGCCAGCACACCTGAGGCCAAGCGGCTTGCTCGCGATGTTCCCGGCACCTTGTTCTCTGAAGAAAATAATGAGTTTCACTTTTCTACTGGCGAGAGCATTGATGCCTCTGCCTTGCTTTCTGACTCCACTGCTTCGCTAGCGGACCATCTCACCAAGTCTCTGACTTATTCTACTAACCAGGTGATTCAGTTTATTCAGCGCTGCTCCCGGGTGTTCCAGGCCTCTTCGAAGCTGGCGGCCTTGAGCCGTTTGAGCGACGAGGAGTTAAGTGTTACTCCTGGGTGCCCCTTTCCTGAGCGTCTGGTGGTGGTTGAGAGGGATGTCACTCTGATTGCCAGCTTAAGGGATCAACTAGTTAAATGTGAGGGCGAGCTGGGAGATGCTAAGGATGAGGCAGCTCGCTGAAAATCCCAGGGTGAGAGAGCTGTGAGGGAAGCAGCCAACCTATCACTGGAGCTGGAGCAGGCTAAACAGACGGCTGTTGAACTGGAGCGGGCAAGAAAAACGATTGCCGAGCTGGATCATTTCAAGAGAAAAGCGTCTGAGCTAGAGGATCGTTTAACCAAAGTTGGCTCGGATCTTCAGAGGGCGCAAGATGATTTGAAGGTGGAGGGGGAGAAGTGGCGCAAAGAGAAGGACGATCTCATTAATGAGGCCAATTCTGCAGGGGCAGAGCATTTTAATGCTGGGGCTACTTCCTCCCTGAAGTTTGTTATGGAGGTTATCAGGGAGATGCTTCCTGATTTTAACGAGGATGCATTTCAGGCCCTTTACGCTGCCAAGAATGAGGCCAGAGGTGATGGGTCACCTGAGGGAACTCCCGATGCTGATCAGGGCACTCCTCCCGCCTAACATGTAGGGCAGTCGTCCTCCGAGGGTTCTTGTCCGTACCCTGCTGTGCCTTTGCTTCCCCGCTGATATTTTAATCTTTTTGGGCGCCGGCCTGATGTGGCCGGCTGTCTATTTGATGTAATATTTTTAACTCTCCTGTTCCTGGATTTTTACTGCTTTTTCTGTCAAACTCCTTTTATTTGTTATGAACATATTCTCTTTGTTCTTGTTTGATGTTTTTCTTCTAAGGTATGGCCTGATCCTGGCTTCTGGTCGAAGTCCAGGGGGCCTGCCCCCTGCCTGCCCAGAGGTAGGCGGGGGTTTTTGCGTGTGTTTTTTATACAAGGTTGGGGGGATGCCCCCAGTCCTTGTTTATTCGGCACGTGAGCCCCGGCCTGACCCTGGCTTCTGGTCGAAGTCCAGGGGGCCTGCCCCCTGCCTGCCCAGAGGTAGGCAGGGGGACTTCGCGTTTTTTATACAAGGTTGGGGGGATGCCCCCAGTCCTTGTTCATTCGGCACGTGGGGCCCGGCCTGACCCTGGCTTCTAGTCGAAGTCCAGGGGCCTGCCCTCTGCCTGCCCAGAGGTAGGCAGGGGGACTTAATTTTTCGTTGGGGGGATCTATTTCCCCTGGCTTTAGCAACAGGGGGCCTCCCCCTATTGCCCCCTGCTCGTGTTTGTGTGAAAACGCCAGTTTGAACAGACAACGAGTATAAACTTTAGACTTTTTCATTTCTTTGCAAAAACTTTTAAAGTAATTGTGGTCGGAGCCGTCGACATTCTATTCTGACCGTCCTCCGCCAATTTTTCTGAGAAGATAATTACTTAGCTTTTTTAGTGCTAGACATAGTATTTCTTTAAGGTGTCCGCATTCCAGTGGGCGGCCAACTCCTGTCCTTCAAGATTAGCAATTCTGTAGGTACCTAGCCTCATAATCTGGGTCACCTCATATGGGCCCTCCCAGTTGGCGCTCAGTTTTCCATGCTCTCTTGACCTTCCTACCGCCCGCGTTTTCCTTAAAACCAGGTCTCCCACTTGGAAACTTCTTTCGTTTACTTTTTTGTTGTAAGCCTTCCTTATCCGCTGCTGGTAGGCGGCTATGTTGACGCTGGCTTCCTGCCTGACTTCACTGACTAGGTCCAAAGCTTCGGCCATTGCTGCCTCATTGTCTGTCCTGTCATACTACTGGGATCGCAGGCTGGGTATTCGCACCTCAATGGGCAGCAAGGCCTCCGCCCCATAGACCAGGCCAAAGGGGGTCTGCCCCGTGGACTCTTTTTGGGTGGTTCTGATTGACCATAGTATGCTTGGTAATTCGTCTGCCCACCTGCTCTTGAGATCATCCACCATCTTTTTTAGCCCGTTCAGGATTTGCTTGTTGGCAGCTTCAGCCTGCCCATTAGTTTGTGGATGGTAGACGGCAGAGTAGGCGACTGCTATTCCATGACCTTCTAACCAAGCCCTCAGAGAGTCGTTGTCAAATTGCCTTCCATGATCAAATACCAGCATTTTTGGCAGGCCAAACCTAGTTATAATATTCCTCCAAGTCACTTTCCTCACTGCAGGTTCGGTGATGTTTGGGAGTGCTTCTGCTTCGATCCATTTTGTGAAATAGTCGATCCCTACTATCAAAAACTTCCGGCCACCGGTTGCTGCAGTGAAGGGGGCCAATATGTCCATCCCGCACTGAGCGAAGGAAATGGAAGACAAAATTGGCCTGAGCTCCTGGGCCGGAGCATGAATTGTTGGGGCAAACAACTGACATTTTCTGCATTTTTGGGTTAAATCCCTTGCGTCAGCTAAGAGGGTTGGCCGGTAGTAGCCTGCCCTTAGGGCCTTGTGGACTAGTGATCTCCCGCCTATGTGGTGGCCGCAGATTCCTGAGTGAATGTCGTCTAGGACTTTTGCGGCCTGTCTTGCCCCCAGGCATCTGAGCAGAAGAGAGGAAAAAGACTTTTTGTATAGTTCTCCATTGATTAACATGAACCACGCGGCTTTCACCGGCATTTTCCTTTTTTGAGCAGGGTCAGATGGAAGGGTTCCATTTCTCTTGAACTGGAAGATTGGGGTCATCCAGTCTTCAGGCCCTGCTTCTTCAATGACACTGACTGGCTGGCAGGGGGTAGTGGATTTCTTCTGGACCACGTCTACCCAGACTGACCTTCTTATGTCTTGGAGGCTAGAACTGGCCAGTTTTGACAGAGCATCCGCTCGATTGTTCTGGGATCGTGGGATTTGCCTGATCTCATGGGACTTAGACCCTGATAGCTCCAGTTTCACTTTCTCCAGGTAGGCGGCCATAGCCTGATCCCTGGCTTCGTAATCTCCATTAATTTGATTGGCGATAAGTTGGGAATCTGTTGCCAGGACAAGTCTCTCGGCCCCTGCAGCTTTGGCTAAGCTAATGCCTGCCAGCACAACCTCGTATTCAGCCTCATTATTTGATGTAGAGAAGGTGAACCTGAGTGCATGCTCGAAGTCCGTTCCTTCAGGGCTAGTTAGCACAATCCCTGCCCCCGCACCGTTGGCTGTAGATGATTCATCTGTGTACACAACTCATTCTCCAGCAGGCGGATCAACATCTTCTGAGTGGGAACACTCAGCCAGGAAATCTGCCAAGGCCTACGCCTTGATGGCGGTCCTAGACTGGTATGATATTCCCAGACCGCTTAGCTCTATGGCCCACTTTAACAGTCTTCCAGACTTTTCGAATTTTTTCAGGACTTTTTCCACGGGCTGGTCAGTTAGCACCACGACAAGGTGTGCATCGAAATAGGGCCTGAGTTTTCTAGCAGCAACGATGACCGCATAGGCTGCTTTCTTGACCAACGGATAATTCTTTTCTGCTGCCTCCAGGGCATGGCTCACAAAATATATCGGCTGTTGGGAGCCTGCTTCTTCCCTTAGAATCACCGCGCTAACTGTTGTGTTTGTCACGGCGATATAGAGGAAAAGCTTCTCCCCTGGCCCTAGTCTTGCCAGGGTGGGCAGTTTCTTCAAATGCTCCTTCAGCTGTTTGTAGGCTTCTTTTTGTTCATCCTCCCATTTGAACTGCTTGTTTCCCTTCAACACTTTGAAGAAGGGTGTTGATTTATCGGCCGACCTGGCAATGAACCGCGCTAGGGCAGCCATCCTGCCAGTCAGGCGCTGGATGTCTCTTATTGTCCTTGGTTCTGGGAGGTCTAACACTGCCTGGATTTTTTTGGGATTTGCATCGATACCCCTGGCGCTTACTAAAAAACCCAGAAATTTTCCAGAGCGGACACCGAAAGTACATTTCTTGGGGTTCAGTTTCATTTGATATGCGCGCAGGGAAGAGAAAGTCTCCTGCAGGTCTTTCAGGTGTTCCGCATCCCCTTTGCTTTTTACAATAGCGTCGTCGACATAAGCCTCCAAGTATCTGCCCTTCTGTTTCTCAAAAACCTTGTCGACCAATCGCTGGTAAGTGGCGCCTGCGTTCTTGAGTCCGAACGACATCATTTTGTACATGAATGTACCGACACTGGTGATGAAGGCACATTTTACCCTGTCCGGTTGCCAGAGGTAAACTTGGCGATAGCCTGAAAAGGCATCCAAGAAACTGAGTGTGGTGTATCCGCTGGTGGCATCCACCAGCTGGTCAATCCTGGGGAGAGGGTAGCAGTCCTTCGGGCAGGCCTTGTTGAGGTTGGTAAAATCTACGCACATCCTCCAGGCCCCTGAGGATTTCTTTACCATTACCACATTTGCTAACCACTCAGGGTAATCGCAGCTTTCTATGAAGTCTGCCTTCAACAGCTTCTCGATTTCTTCTTTTATGGCTTGATCTTTTTCGGCGGACACGTTTCTCTTTTTCTGTTTTACAGGGCGTGCCCCCGGGCTCACGTTCAACTTGTGAACGATATACGCCGGGTCTACTCTCGGCATCTCATCGGCGGAGTAGGCGAACACATCCCTGTTGTCTCTCAGGACTTTGATCAACTCCTCTCGGTAGGGATCTACCATGTCGGCTCCTATGAGGACTTGCCACCCTGGCTCCAAGTCTACGAGCATGCTTTCTCCCCCAGGTTCGAGATGGTCTGCTGCCTGCTGGCCAGCTGGAATCTCTCCTTCCCTGCTGAGAGAACTGTCCGCTTTTCTTTTACCCTTTCGTTCCGTTTCATGGGTGTGCAGGGCTACTGAGTAGCACTGTCTGGCTGACTGCTGGTCACCATGCACCTTTCCCTCCATGCCGAAGTCCGTAACATAGGCTATGGTTAGGGCTCTGATTGATATGGCAGCCTCAATCTCATCCAAGGTAGCCCGGCCTATCAGGGCGTTGTATGCTGACTTGGCGTCCACAACAACGAATGACGCCCTGATGTTTCTAGCTGAGGTACCTTCCCCAAATGTCACGGGTAGGTAAATGATTCCCATTGGAAGCACGCCTGCTCCGCTGAACCCGTACAACGATCCATGGGCAGGCTTGAGGTGCCCTTTCTCCAGGTTCATTTTCTCGAAGGCGTCTTTGTATAATAAGTTTGTGTAGGCGCCAATGTTTACCATACACCTCCTTACAATATGATTACTGATGACGAGGGACAATACCAGAGTGTCGCTGTGAGGGTAGATAACCCGCCCTGCATCCTGGGGAGTGATGCTCAGGGTTAGGCCCTTAGGACTCCCGGCCCTCTCAGCATAGCATATCTGGTTTCGGAGTTCGCGGATTTGTCTTTTTTGACCTCTTTTGCTTGTATGGCCTTCCGCGTCCCCCGACACTAGGTGGATTATCAGGCGATTCTGCACTGATCCCTCAGGCTTGTCCACTACCTCCTTCTGAGTCTTGTTCCTTGTAGCATAGTTGCTCAACCACCCATTCCTAATGAGTTTTACAATTTCATCTTTCAGGTGTCGGCATTCCTCAGTGGTGTGCCCCACACAGTCGTGGAAGGTGCAAAAATTTTTTGGGTCTCCCTTTGGACTGCGTGGCTTACTTGGGCGGTTCCACTTAGCCGTCTCCTTTTCCATCTCGAAGATTTCTGCCCTGGATTTGTTCAGAGCTGTCTAGCTATCAAACCTTGGCTGATAAGCTACACGCTCCTTCCTCAGAGTGTCGCCCTCCTCATTTTTCTGTCTGCTAGCCTCGCCCCTGCTACGTCCACCCTGCGGTCCTCCTTGCGGCCTGGAAGGTCCTGTGGGGGTGTCCGACAGGCCATGGAATTCCTCCTGCCGCATGAAGCCCTCGACAATCTTTCGAGCTTTTGCCAGGGTCTCTGGTTGGGCTCTAATCATTTGGTTCTTCATCTCCCCTGGGAGCAGGGAGATGGTTAACACGTATGCCGCAGTTGAGTCGTTAATTTCTTTGACCTGCTGGTAGGACAGGTCCAACCTCTTCAGGTAGTCCCTGACAGTTTCACCCTTCTTCTGTCTGAGGGTCATCAGGTCAAATCGGGTTAGCCGGAGTCTTTTGTTTCCTGTATACTGGTTTAGGAAAGCCTCGGCCAGTTCTATGAAGTAACTAATTGAGCCCCGCGTTAGGTCCCTGAACCATCCCTGAGCCAGACCTACCAGGGTGGTAGAAAAGATTTTGCACCATACTGCGTCATCAACATCATACATCCCTAAATGGCTCTCAAAGGCCGCCAGGTGGTCTTTTAGGTCGGTGGTTTCGTCGAACTTGACGGAGGGCATCTTGATCTTTGGGATGGGATACTCCTGCACGTCAGGGTGAAGGGGCATTTTGGTGGGTCGGTCTACCACTCTTGACCTGCTTCCCCCAGAGTGGTAACCGTGGTCATCCCATTTTTCAGGGGTCGGTTTTCCAGCGCTGGGGGAGCGGTGCCTAGGTGGCCGTCTACTCATAGCTTCATCATCCCTGTCAGGGAAGTGGTGCCTGGACCGTTTTTTCTGGGGTGGCTCCAGGTTATCACCCTGACGGTGTTTTGACTCTAGTGGTTGTCCATGGTTGAGCCTTGATTGCAGGCTTTAGGATAATCCTGGAGCTCGTTGCGACCCGGCTGGGGTCAGCCTAGAGAAGACATCTCCCTGCTTTTCCCCCAGGCGTGTCGTCGCCGGTTCCCTGTGCTTCAACCTATCCTGGAGATCTTGGGATAAACCCCTTTTTCTCATGGCTGAGGTAGACTTAGTTGTATGTATGGAAAAGGCTTGCTGCTGGGCAGGCTGCTTCTGATTTTCGGTGAGGCGCTTCTGGGCCTGCGCATACCTTTGAGCTATTTTCCTCGCCTTCCTCTGGATGTTTCTGGCGGCGGTTCGCTTCGTGCCCCCAGCTCCATCCACTCCTTCAAAGTGAAGCTGCCTGAGGGTCGTTGCGATCCTGCCTATCAGGTCCTCCGGGGTGAACTCCTGGTTGAGCATGGCCGAGAAGAAGACAGCGGTCTGCGCGATCTGGGCAGGGTGGGGTTCAGACTGGGCCTCTGATAGCTGACCTGCCCGACTGCGATTGTAGTTTCTCCATTAGGCGCTCCATGAAGGATTGCTCGCCCTACCTCTGATATTGTTGCAGCAGGTGTCAACCCAAGTGTGGGCATGCCATACAGGGGGATCACCGGTGGTACCGTCGGACCCGCTCCAGAATTGGCCTCTACTATTTCAGGCATTTTGTTTGATTGTGGTTGATTTTTTTGTGGGTAACTCGTGGGCACAACCGAATTGATCCCCACAGACGACGCCAAATTGTTCCGGTCACGGAAACAATAGACCCGACTTCGGATTCGGATCTTATGATTATAACGTTGATCGGGTAGTGATCGTCTGACTTTCTTTGTTCCCTCCTTTCTCTCACTCCGGCGGTCGGACCTTCCCGGCGAAGACGGCTTGCTCCCTGCACAATGAACGCACAGGGCCCCGGAGGTGTCCGGGGGAACCCTCTCCGATGCCTAAGTCAGTCCGTGAATAGCCTTGAGGAACCTTACTTGTGAGGAGTAAGGTGGCGGTTTTTAGAGTGAGAGTCTAGAGAAAGAAAATTCAACCCCTTGTAAGTGGGAGGGAGGAAAGTATTTATACCCTCCTCCAAGAGAGAGAAAAGAGAAAGGAAGAGAGGGAAATGGGTGGACGGGTGAGCGACACATGGACTCACCTTGTACACTCATTTCCCTTTACCTTAGGCAAAATGACGGATGGGTCCCCGGTTTTCCCTTGGTCCTGCCTGGGTGGGAGCACCCTGGAAGCAGGCAGGGGGCTTGGTTGCCCTGTTTGGCAGGCGGCAAGGCCGTGCCGGGCGGGTAAGCGACTAATGCTATTTACTTGGAGGTTTCAGTGATATTGCTGGGAGGTCTGCTGGGCAGGCCTTCCCTTATGCTCGGGTCGGGCCACCCTGGGGCCTAACTGGCGGGCGACACGTGGCTGGCTACCGACCCCCATCAGTTAGTAACGGAAATTAAAATGTTAGTATACAAAGAATTAAAAGTTAGTAAAGTTAGTAATAATACACACACACACACACACACACACACACACACATATATATAGAGTAAGGCTCTTATGAGTCCTTTACTCTATATGAGTCCATAAGTCCTCATCTCATCCATTGGATGGGATGAGGATGGATGGACAAGATGCATCCTAGAATTTACATTTAAAAAAAAAAATTTACGTTCCTAAAATAGCTCCCATGAATTTAGGAGACAATAATTCCCTTGATCACATTCATTCATCATTCACGTTCATTCATCATTCACCTTCATTCAAACCCGGAAAAAAAACCCTTTCTTCATTCACAAAAAAATATCTTTCTTCATTCACGTTCATTCATCAATTCTGTTCTTGAAATCCCGTTACAATGGATTCAATAACCGTGTCATCTTCTTCAACTGTTGATAAGCAATTGATCGAGTATAACAATGGTGAGTTTCAATATTTCTTTAACGTTTCGATTCAATTTTTATTCATGGATAAATTGTGCGTCAATTTGCGTTCTTTTTTACGTCGATTTTCATGTTTATATTGCTTTCATTGTCATTTCATTCATCATAATTTCGTATCAATGGTTAATTGCTCTCTCGATCTTTATAGATTCCAGGGTTTTATGTTTTTTATTTAGATTTTCCATGATATCCACTGATACTATTGTTTTGATTTCTATTAACGCAGAAACGTGGTTGAAGTAACATGCCTTCTGAGTTAAAGTAACACTTAATTGCAATTACAGTAACACAAATGGATGTTGAGAAAAGGGTTTTGATGATGATGATGTTAAAGTAACGTATTGTACTCGTTAGAGTAACACAACTTAGGAATTGAAGTAACAAATGGTTTGCATGGGTGTAACGCTGTTCAATTTTGTGCAGTTGGTATTGGCAAAGATGCGAACGCATAGGATAACACTGGAAGAGGTGGAATTTTATTCATTTGATTAATCATGGATTAATAACAATGGTTCATTGATATTATTGTTTCACTGATATTATTGTTTTGCTTTATGTTGAAGCGGACATGGCATTGAAGTAACACACGTTATGAATTACAGTAATACCTAATTTTAATTAGAGTAACACAAACACGTAACATTGAAAAGGATTTTTGGTGCTGACGTTGAAGTAACTTCCTTTAAGAGTTAAAGTAACACAACTTATGAGTTGAAGTAACACGTATGTCCATGGGCGTAAGGTTTTTTAATTTCTTGCAGGAAGCATTGACAAAGAACCGAATGCACAAGAATGGTGCAGAGATGTGTGTGAGGCTTTCACTCCGTACATGAAGCAAGTATTCGGAACAATTGATGAGGCAGTGGAATTTTACAAAATCTACGCTTTGGCTTGCGGATTTGTCATGATAAAAATATTTGCCTTTTTTTGTTTACAAGAATAACTGATTTTTGTACACATTTTTTTACGAGTAGCGTTGTGCTACGTAGAAATTAACTCTATATTTTATTTAATACATGTGTATTTAGTTAGAGTAACATCTCAGTTCTATTGGAGTAACACCTTTCGTCAGTTAGAGTAACAGACCGAATGCGTTAATGTAACTGAGGACAGCAGCGTTGTTTAAACAAATGATTACCAAAGTAAGTGAGGATAGCTTGAATTGGAACCATTCATTAACAAATTAACGATTGTCGCTCTTTAAAGAACGATAAATAATGCGTCAGAGTAATTGATGATAATAGCATTGTTTAACCATGAGACAAAGAATAACACTATTAATTACTTAGAGTGACATAATTTGTTCATTAAAGTAACACTTATAATACGTCAATGTAACACGCTGATTATGAGATCACATGTATTTTGGGTAAACTTCATTCATTGCCATAGTAACACCATTCGTTACTTAGAGTAACAAGTACAGTCAGAGTAACACAGTAATGCAGGTTAACAACCATTCCTTATAGTAACATGATTTGTTCGTTAAAGTAACAGCTACACTGCGTTAGAGTAACACAGTGATGCAAGTTAACAACCTTCTTTCTTAGGTTAGAACTATTCATTACCAAAGTAACAACATTCGTTCCTTGAAGTAACATATATAATGCGTCAGAGTAACTGATGAAAACAGCGTTGTTTAACCACCATTATGAAAATACCATCATTCATCATTTAGAGTAACATCATTTAATCGTTAAAGTAACAGCTATAATGTGTCGCTGTAACACACTGATTATGAGACCATATTTGTATTGTAGGTTAACATCATTCACTCTCATAGTAACACCAGTCGTTCCTTAGAGTAACAGGAACACTTAGTCAGTGTAACAGAATTTAACAGCGTTATTCCATTAGTGATAATCAAATTCAATGTAAGTCGAATACCCAGATGACAATATGCAATCACTAATTAGCACACAAAAAGGTTAAAACTCTGAAAATTTCGTAAACTCTAATCATAGAAAGATGATCGAAGCGTTCCTTGGGTATAGTTGAAGGGATTGAACTGAATATGACTGCAACAATTTTTGAATTTTGAAGTTTGTGAGGAAGAAATTTCGAAGCTTATGAAGATGACGATTGTTGAATATGACAATTGAAAATTATGAAGAGGAAATAATTATGAAGATGAAGGGTGAAAGGTTGTACAGTAGTTGGGCGGGTGAGTTTTGAATGAACTTTTTTTTTAATTATAAGGTAATGTGTATGAGAAGAGAGAGGAAGATTCTGTAGAGAGAATTAAGGGAAGAGAGAGATTTCATATATTTTTACCATATATGTCAGTTACTTCTTTTATTACTCAAATCAATCACCACCATCCATCTCCCTCTAAATCAATGGTTGTAATTAGGACTTACGGACTCAAAGATGAAAAGAGGACTCACTTGATCCTTGCTCTCTCTCTCTCTCTCTCTCTATATATATATATATATATATATATATATATATATATATATATATAGATCTGATCTAACGATGAGGCAGGGCAACTTCTTACACCCATAGAGGCAGCATCTGGACCATTAGATTAAGATCTGATCTAACGATCCAGATTAAAAGGCTAAAAAACACGCGCTGCTCCTTTGCACCTTCTAAAACCCTATCATTTGAACACCACTACTTTCTCTCTCTACTCCGAAAACCTCTGAAATTCATTGCCGTGTAATTCTTCACCTTCAATGGCTAGTAACTCTGCATCTTCAATGGCGACTGATTCTTCATCAAAGCGTCGAAAATCAGATACAAATGAAAATCCTTCAATTTCACCTTCAACTACTTCAAATTTAGGTCAGAAAAATTCTATTTATTCTAAAATTAAATTTCAGATTTTAAGTCTGATTCTTAATTTATTTATGCCGTGATTCGCTTTTTGAATGCAGTTAATACTCAAGAAACAACTGCAACATGTTTGATGATGGGCGATTCTAATATATTAGGTAAAATATTTCATTAATTCATCTATTTTTCAATTTTAGTTTATATTACTTCATCAATTCAATTGCTTCAAGTTTCATAGAAACGTATCTTATATTGTTTGGTTCATATTTAAAGCAGTTGCTGCTTTGATGTACACAACTTAATATCTGTTGTACATGTTGAGAATTGTTCATAGTTAAAGCAGTTGCTCCTTTGATGTACTCAACTTAATATATGTTGTACGTGTCGAGAATTGTTCATAGTTAAAGTAGTTGCTGCTTTGGTGTAGATAACTTAATATCTGTTGTACATGTTTAGAATTGTTCATTGTTAAAGCAGTTGCTGCTTTGATGTATATAACTTAATATCTGTTGTACATGTCGAAAAATGTTCACAATTAAAGCAGTTGCTGTTTTGGTGTAGATAACTTAGTATCTGTTGTACATGTCGAGAATTGTTCATAGTTAAAGCAGTTGCTGTTTTGGTGTAGATAACTTAGTATCTGTTGTACATGTCGAGAATTGTTCATAGTTAAAGCAGTTGCTGCTTTAATGTACACAACTTAATGTCTGTTGTACATGTTTAGAATTGTTCATAGTTTAAGAAGTTGCTGCTTTGATGTACATAACTTAATATATGTTGTACATGTCGAGAATTGTTCATAGTTAAAGCAGTTGTTGTTTTGATGTATATAACTTAATATCTGTTGTACATGTTTAGAATTGTTCATAATTTTGATGTAGAACTTAATATTATGTGTTAAATTTACATAGATACTCCCGAACCTAATTCTGACCAAGATTTGAAGATACCAAGTTGTTCCAAAGATTTGAAACCTTATGTGGGGTCAGATTTTTAAGGAATTGGAAGAAGCACTCCAATTTTATCCCAAGTACGCAACTGCTGGTGGCTTCTTTGCTATGAAGAGCACTGGACGCACTAGTCGTGGTATTGTTAAAAAAAAGTACTTTGTCTGCAATAAAGAAGGTGAATATGAACATAAGGGACAACAGCAAAGAAGGGAGATAACAAGAATTCACTGTATGGCCAGAATCATCTTAGACAGAACATCTGATGGGCGATATAAAATATCACAGAATTTAATGAAGGACATAACCATTATTTGAACACACCTTCCACGATGATGCACCTTAAAAAGGCAAGGAAACTCACCATTTTGCACAAAAAGATGATCATTGACAACTCAATGGTGAACTAAGGTGCCGTTAAAACTTTCAGAATGTTCAAGCAATTCGTAAAGGGTTATAAGTATGTAGGTGCATCAAGGTTGATTTTAAAAATTTTGGTAGAGATATAAAGAAGTTCATCAAGGACTCTGATGCACAGATGTTCATTGAGATCCTTATGAAAAAGAAAGCCCTCTGTGACTCTTTTTATTTCGACTTTGATGTTGATGATGAACAAAGAATTACTCATTTATTTTGGGCTGACCCTATAATGATAAAGAACTACATGTTATTTGGTGATATGGTGTCTTTCGACACTACATATAACATGAATAAGTACAAGATGGTCTTTACTCCCTTCACGGGTATAGATCATCACAAGAAATGTGTCACATTTGCTGCTGGCCTTGTTGGGAGAGAGAATGATAAGAGCTTTTCTGACTGCTATCTTTGTCATTATTTTTGTTTTGAAGATAATATGTGATGCACATAAGGAATTTTATTATACTGTCTCCTCAATGCATATGCAGGTAACAGCTTTGCTTGGCTGTTTAAAAACTTTATGAAGGCAATGAGAGGTACTTTTTCTTCCTTCATTATCACTGATCAAGATTTGGGAATCAAAGCTGGGGTGAAGGAGGTTTTTGGAAGCCACACATTTCACAGATTGTGCATGTGGCACATAATGAAGAAAGTAGCAGATATGCACTGAAACAGATTTTCTTAAGGATCTAAATGTTGCTGTTTGGGGTGAGGATGTGAACCCGACTCAGTTTGAACAGATGTGGCAGGATCTTATTACTAAGTACAATCTTCAGGATAATGAGTGGCTTCAGGAGATATTTGAGATGCGAGAGAAGTGGATACCAGCTTCAAGGTCTGAGTCCGAGAATAACTTCTTCAACAACTTCACGAATCCTCATCTGACACTTGTTGAGTTTTACATGAGGTTTGACAGTGCCATTGATGCACAAAAGTGGGAGCAGTCCAAGGTGATTGCTGACTGTAAGAGCACTTCTGCTGCTTTGATCAGTCTATTTTCTCTTGAAAAACATGCTTCCGAAATCTACACACGAACTGTCTTCTATGAGTTGCAGGAAGAGTTAAAGGCATCCATGTACAATTGTGGTGTTAATGAGATTATAAAGGAGGATGGTATTGAACATATATATATATATATATATATATATATATATATATATATATATATATATATATATACAGGACAACATCAAAAATAGGGTGTATGTAGTTGAGTATACACTTGTAGAAGAGAAAATTGTCTGTGCCTGCAAGATGTTCGAGCAACGTGGAGTATTGTGTCGTCATGCTCTTTGGGTCCTGAAAGAAAGAGGTGCCAAAAGGATACCTAATTCATATCTACTTCCTCGTTGGAACAAGTTTGCAACATCCAAGGAAATGTTTGATGCAAATGGCACACTTCTTTCTGATTGTCGGTCATCTGATAGAATAAAAACAAAGGTTGCAGAATTATGGACTGAAAATTTTGATTGTGTGACTGTGGTTGAAGAGAAGGAAGAGAAGGTGGATGAACTCTTAGAATTAGTGAGAGCATTCAAGGAGAAGGTCGTGGAAGAAGGAACAAACTTGCGAAATGACAAGAGGTCTGAGATCGAGTTTTTGATGGGTGCCACTATTCCAACTAATATTAAGATCTTGCCTCCAAACCAGTCTAAAACTAAAGGCTCTGGAAGGCGACTTATTTCGTCTAAAGAAAAAGCCACGAAACAACATAAAAAGTCTCTTCGGAAGTGCAATGCTCGTGGAGAGATGAGATACCATGATTCAAAAAATTGTCCTGACAAAGTTTAATCATCATACATTCTCTTATTTTTACTTAATTTTAATATATATTTTAAATACAATAAATTGTCCAGGGATACATTAAGTACATTATACTTTTATCAAGTACACTTGATTTTCAATTGTCCAGGGATATATGAACATCTCTATTTGATTTTATATGCAGCAATTCTACTTATTTCTTCTTTTGACGTACATATTTTACCATATATTGTATATGTCTGAATTTCGTACATACTTATGTAGATAAGTTACAACTTATTGTATATAACTCATACAACAAATATACATGGTTAAAACAGTGACTGTTTTGATGTACATAAGTTAACATCTGTTGTACATGTCAATATTTTACATAGTTAAACAAGTGTCTGTTTTGATGTACATAAGTTGATATCTGTTGCACGTCTTCACAATTTGTACATTGTCAAAGCAATGTCTGTTTTGATGTACATAAGTTAATACATATTGATATTTTTGCATAGTTTAAACAGGGTTTGTTTTGATGTACATAACATAATATCTGTTGTATTTGTCGATTTTTTTTACATATTTAAAGTAGTGACTGTTTTGATGTACATAAGTTAACATCTGTTGTACATGTCAATATTTTACATAGCTAAACAAGTGTCTGTTTTGATGTACATAAATTGATATCTGTTGCACGTGTTCACATTTTGTACATTGTCAAAGCAATGTCTGTTTTGATGTACATAAGTTAACATTTGATATACATATTGATATTTTTACGTAGTTTAAACAGGGTCTGCTTTGATGTACATGACATAATATCTGTTGTATTTGTCGATTTTTTACATATTTAAAATAGTGATTGTTTTGATGTACATAAGTTAACATCTGTTGTACATGTCGATATTTTACATAGTTAAATAAGTGTCTGTTTTGATGTACATAAGATGATATCTATTGCACGTGTTCACAATTTGTACATTGTCAAACCAATGTCTGTTTTGATGTACATAAGTTAACATTTGATGTACATATTGATATTTTTACATAGTTTAAACAGGGTCTGTTTTGATGTACGTAACATAATATCTGTTGTATTTGTCGATTTTTTACATATTTAAAGTAGTGACTGTTTTGATGTACACAAGTTAACATCTGTTCTACATGTTGATATTTTACATAGTTAAAACAATGTCTGTTTTGATGTATATAACATAATATCTGTTGCACATGTTCAAATTTGTATATTATAAAAGCACTGTCTATTTTGATGTACATAACTTAACATTTGTTGTTCATGTCAATATTTTTACATAGTTAAAAAAGTGTCTGTTTGGATGTACGTAAGTTGATATCTGTAGCACGTGTTCACAATTTGTACATTGTCAAAGCAATTTCTGTTTTGATGTACATAAGTTAACATTTGCTGTACAATGTCAATATTTTTACATAGTTTAAACAGGGTCTGTTTTGATATAAATAACATAATATCTGTTGCACATGTTCAAATTTATACATTATCATAGCACTGTCTATTTTGATGTACATAACTTAACATCTGTTGTTCATGTCGATATTTTTACATAGTTAAAAAAGTGTCTGTTTGGATGTACATAAGTTGATATCTGTAGCACGTGTTCACGATTTGTACATTGTCAAAGCAATGTCTCTTTTGATGTACATAAGTTAACATTTGCTGTACAATGTTGATATTTTTACATAGTTTAAACAGGGTCTGTTTTGAAGTACATAAGTTTCTATATGTTGCACATATTCAAAATTTGTACATAGTTAAAACTGTGTCTGTTTTGATGTACATAAGTCAATATCTGATGTACAGTGTCTGTTGTATATCATCAACTAATGTATAGTGAAGATACAATATACAATGTACATGGGAAATGATGCTCTTAATGCGTGGAGCATTTAATTACATACCTTCCCCAGAAAATAACTTCTCCAGTACAAATTAATGACAGTATAAAAACACATCCACACACACGCAAACACATCCATGATCCTTCAGTCCCCTACTACAACCCTACAACTATCAAAATATTATCATAGGCGTTAAAAAGTACAGTATTTATTATTAATGAGAAATAAAAATGTTCATGGAGTTATTTCATCACACACTATTCAAAAAAAAAATCTTTAGTTGATTCGTCTTTAGTACCTCAGATGAATTGGTGCAAGTTCAAGTTATGTGATATTATCACTCATAGTACCATAGCTTTCAAAGAAAATGGGCATGGAGAAGGAAGCAAGATTGCACATAGAGAAGACATTAGGAAGAAGAAATTTTCAATAGGAGCAAGTGAACCAAACCCGTTAACACTATGTCGAAGCTGGACAGTACTGTTCGTTATTTGGTATAAAGGAGAAAGCTTAACTCTCTGGAACGTTTGGGAAAGGTTATGTGATACAGTTACAGACATATTATGTGTACTTTTAAATCTTTCGTCTTTGTTTTGGATGCTGAAAAGGGTTATGTGTAAGTAATATAGAAATATGTACAATGAACCACTGTAATATGTCTTTTATAGTAAAAAACTTAAAGTGTACGGAGTAGTACTTTAGATTGGTTATGTTCAACTTTTATAGAAATATGTACAATGATATTCTCAGATGTATTAAGCACAGTTGTTATTTAAATATGTACATCACCTAGTGACCTATATACTGTACCTTTTGTTTTTTAATTAAAAATCCGTTAGATGGATTATGTACATCTAGTTGAGATATGTACATCTAATATGGAATTGGATATCCTTAGATGGATTACGTACATCTAAAATACCTAGTTGTGATATGTATATCTAATATGAAATTATGTATACTGATGTACTTTAATGAATTTGTTCATCAACAGTTATTAACGTAATTCAGCAAGAAATATAATTCAATCACTGTAAGTTAAAACAGTGTCTGTATTGATGTATCTAAGATGATATTTGTTGCACATGTCGATATTTTTACATATTTAAAGAACTGTCTGTTTTGTTGTACATAAATACTATAACGTACTTTGTATGTCAATATCAATTTGTATGTTTTGTTATACATAAGTTGCTGTGTACTAAACATAAGGAATGCATATAAGTTGGTAAACAGATGTATATAAGTTACTTTATGAATAAATGGGAGTTCCTACCACAACCATAAGTAGACATTCCTAAAACAGTATGAATGAAAATCCTAAAACATACAAATGGTTGGCTAATTAATCACTCCATAGAATAAATCATTCAATCATGAAAATTTCTTCTTGGCTATAGAGCATTTTACTTAATCTACATCCTTTTAAACAATCTTTTAATGAAACATGTGATCTGTAATCTTCCTCTTCCGTAGATTCAATAATCTTCAAATGTTCATTTTCTTCAGATCCAAGTTGAAAGATGTGCAATAATCTTCTAGCATGCATATTGTTTGTCAAATAACATCTACATCTCTTGGAAACTTCAATTCTATCCCTACGAACAGTAGTCATTCCTTTAATATGAGTTGTTCCCAATCTTCTATTATAATATATATTCCATCCAGGTGCATCGGACCGTAATAGAAACATTTCGGACCACCTCTTGCAAACAATAGCCATGTTCGCTTTGTCATAACCAGAGGGAAGCTTTTGAAAGTTTTTTTTCCATAAAATCTTCATTGCACATTACTTTAATTATTGATGAAAATCGTCTTCCATATACTTCAACTTCATGATGGTGATTATAAATGAAAGATAGATGATCAATCTTCTGTTCCTTGCTCTTATTAATGGTTGTTACTTTATCTTCAATTTCTTTATTCTTCGCCCATCCCTTACACAATATTTTCATGGTGTTATTAATGAAGTGAAGTGAAAAAGGTGAAATAGAAGAGTGTATAAACAAGTACTGTAAAAGATAGGGTACTGTATAAGACTTTGAATATACTGACTTTGAATGTAAAGTACTGTAATAGTTAATTACAGTAAATAAATTTGGAGTCTGTATTAACTGCTTATACCTACCCAAGCTTGATTTTTTACGCGTGGAAATACATTAATTTACCAACCCCATCTTATACCTACCCCAGTAATACCTTCCCTACCTAGACTTTATGATGTCTTTAGATGGAATATGAATAAGTGAAATTTAAATATATACATTACGTAGTGGAATATATGTCTTTTGATGTAAAGTGCCTGTTTTGATGTAAATTGGAATATAAATTTAAATTTTACATTACATAGTTAAAATAGTGTCTGTTTTGATGTACATAAGTAGATATCTGTTGTACATATTGATATTTTTACATAGTTAAAATAGTGTCTGTTTTGATGTACATATAAGTAGATATCTGTTGTACATATTGATATTTTTACATAGATAAAATAGTGTCTGTTTTGATGTACATAAGTAGATATCTGTCGAACATATTGATATTTTTACATAGATAAAATAGTGTCTGTTTTGATGTACATAATTAGATATCTGTTGTACATATTGATATTTTTACATAGTTAAAATAGTGTCTGTTTTGATGTACATAAGTTGATATCTGTTGCACATGTTCACAATTTATGCATAGTTATAACAGTGTATGTTTTGATGTACATAACATAATATCTGTTTCACACATGTTCAAAGTTTATACTCCGTACATAGTTAAAACAATGTCTATTCAACCACTGTAAGATACAATGTATAGTGAAGATAAAGTATACAATGTACATGGACAACTTTGTTATTATGGGAAATGATGCTTTTAACGCGTGGAGCATTTAATGACATACCTTCCCCAAAAAATACCTTCCCCGAAAAATACCTTCCCCAGTACAAATTAATGACAATTTTCACATTGACGGTATAAAAACACATCCACACACACGCAAACACATCCATAATCCTTCTGTCCTCTACAACAATCAAAATATTACGGAGTATTATCTAATTTAAAAATATTATATTCTAAAATATTTTATAATTCAAATATTATCATCTACAACTACTACAAAAATATTATCATAAGCGTTAAAAAGTACTATTTATTATTAAATTTAATTAATGAGAAACGAAGATGTTCATGGAGTTATTTCATCACGCACTATTCAAAAAAAAATCTTTAGTTCATTCGTCTTTAGCACCTCAAATGAATTGGTGCAAGTTCAAGTCTTGTGTTGATCTGTTATCAACACAGGGTTATGTGATACCATTATAGTCCCTTGAATGGTACAAAGCCGTGAGGGTATAACATGTCGAAACTAGAGACGACATTCTTCGGTTTCATCAAGGATACAACTTCAAGTCGTCGATTAATTTAGGGATCAGTTTAAGAGTGGTAAGATGTCAAACCCAATTCTCCAACACATCTTGGTTAACCAGAAGGAGGGTGGAGATTTATTCAAGAGGAACTTCATCGTTTACATATGCTCTGTTTTTATACATGGGAGTGTTAGTTCAATTCTTAGCTTAAAGATACTGATATGTGGCAGGGGAATGCAACTGATCAAATAAACAAGTACTTTGATGGAAAGTGTGAAGATGGAGGAGGTAAAGGTGAAAGTTAACAAAGAGGGGAAGGAAGAAATGGATTGGTTACAAAATTTAGTGCTGAAATCTGTTCAATTCACACAATCTTTCAAGGGGTTGGAAGATGCTATAGAAGTTGCAAAGTGTGCCTCCCCTCAATGCAAACCACTAATAGACTTGGAAAATTTGACCAGTGACTTTGTTGCAAGACTTGTAACAATAAGGGAAGATGAAGATTCAAGAGAATTTGGTAAGAATTTTTCTTCAATTTGTTTTATCCTATTCATTAATTATAATATGTTGAATATAGTACTTATATTTTATATTTTGTTTCGAAATAGGTTAGGAGGAAGAAAATGAGCTGAATCCACAAATAGTGGATATGATACATAACATGGCAAAAGATCTTGATTCTTTGAGAAAGACTGATCTTGAAAAGAAGAAGAAGCCAAAAAAGCAGACAAATCAAATGAATCCAAAATGCAGTCAAATTGTTTCTGTGCAAAATGAAGAAGTGATGAATGTTCACAGTGTGGTAAATGTTGATACTGCAGAAGACATCAATAACATAAATACTCCTATTTCTACTCCTGTCAAGAATGACAGTGAAATTATTTCTGAGGAAAATGAGGATGTTTTGAATGTCGTAAATGTTGATGTGCAACATAATCTACTACTTCTACAAAATGTTGATGCTGCAGAAGACATCTGCACAGATTCTCCTATTTCTACTCCTGTCAAGAACGACAGTGAAATTATTTCTGAGGGAAATGATGATGTGTTGAATGCAGAAAATGTGGAAAATGTCAATGTTGAAAATAATCTACTACTTTTTGAAAATCTTGATACTGCAGAAGACATCTGTACAGATGCTCCTATTTCCACTCCTGTCAAGAACGACAGAGAAATTATATCTGTAGTAGATGAAGATGTGTTGAATGCGCATAGTGTGGAAAGTGTTGACGTGGATTTGGAAACTTCTGTTGATGTTCTAAATGTGTGTTTGGAAACTCTTACAAAGCAAAACAAGGAAATTGATATTCTTGGAAAAAAAAGAGATTGAAGAACAGCCGAAGAGAAAACAAGGAAATGTACCAATTTTTAAATCTTCTTTTATGAATCAGAACTTCAGCTATTTGACCTCTCTCAAACCTCTGGAGAAATATGTGACAGACTATGTATTTGCACCAGAAAAGTCTTTGATGTAAGTCTAATTAATCTTTTAAACAAGTTTCTTATCAGTTCCTGTTTTGATGTACATAAGTTAATATCTTTTATTTTTACATGTTAAAAATTGTTCATATTGAAAGGAGTTTCTGTTTTGATGTAGGTAAGTTAATATCTGTTCTACATGTTGAAATTTTTACATATTTAAAACAGTTTCTGCTTTGATGTAGATAAGTTAATATCTTTTGTACATGTTGAAATTTGTGCATGGTTATAGCAATGTCTGTTTTGATGTACGTAAGTTAATATATTTTGTACATAAGTTTCATACCAGCTATAGGAAAACTAATACACTAAGTAATTTGATTTTACAGGGATCCTCTGTTTAAGTTTGGAGACATTCAGCTTTCAAGAGGGGACATGTCGATGATGGCAACATGTGATAGCAAAATCAATGCGTTAATTTTAAATATTTGGTGCCTGTTGATGAATGATATGGAAAAGCTATCACCTACGTCATCTATCAAACGTGTTTATATGTCTCCTTATGAAGAATATGATGTAATATTATGTATTCCATTCAAATATGATTAAAGGTGTGTTCACTCATGACTCTCTTCTAATCAATTACTATAATGTTTCAGGTTCCTGCAAGCGAAATGGACGTTAATGATGTGCAACTGGTAATCAAAAAGATATTCTTTATAACTCTTATTTATTTATTTATTTATTTATTTATTTATTTAACCATTCATTCATTATGAGAACTAATAATGTGATTTTCTTCAAGGAATTTTTCTGCTCTACAATACAACAAGGTTATGTTGTTTAATGCGCAAACTCAATCTCAAAGAAATTTGAGATGATTCATTTTGGGTTTCCTGAAGGGTTCGACAGGAAAGCGACTGGTATTGAAACTAAAAAAATTATATATGAGCATACTATAGGCATTAACATACAGATTATATGTTTCTGTTTTTTCATTCATTAAAATTTTAGGCATTTATATATATATATATATATATATATATATATATATATATATATATATATATATATATATATATATATATATATATATATATATATATGTTTGTGCTCTTTTGTACATTAAAATTTATATTATTTTGGCTTATATTTTAAGAGTGGTTATTTGAATGAAAATTTCAAACATAAAATCAAATGGGTGGATGAGTTTGATACGTATGACTGGATCGAATATATTCCAGATTTCTCTAAAGATTTGGAAAGTAACAATGGCATTCTTTGGAAAGTATATTGGAAAATCATGGAAACATTCAAAGGGAATAAAGAAAATTATGCCAAAGAGTTCAAACCAGTAAGTTGACAATTACAAACATTCATCACTGATACTAATCTATATCTGATTATTTTCCAATATACTAATGTTATCATGTGCAGTCCACCATTTCATACGCTGATCATGTCAAGATGATGACGGTGTCGTATTGCCACAAGATAATAACTTCAGAAAGGAATGAGCTGAAGAAAATTGTGTTGAACGAGGCAAAGGAAATGTTGTATGTATCTGATAACTTACTTTTGATAAGTCATAATTTGACATACATAAATTATTATATATTGTTTCGATTACAAAGTCTTGATATCTGTTGCACATGTTCACAATTTGTAAATAGTTAAAGCACCGTTTGTTTTGATGTACATAACTTGATATCTGTGGTACATGTTGATATTTTTACATATTTAAAGTAGTGTCTGTTTTGATGTACATAAACTTATTCTGTTCTATGACTTTTATCAGCTTGAAAGTGGACCTCTTACTTATCTTTTGTACACATTGATATTTTTACGTATTTAAAGTAGTGTCTGTTTTGATGTACATAAGTTACCATATGTTGTACATATCGATATTTTTACATAGTTAAAATAGTGTCTGAATTGATGTACATAAGTTAATATTTGTTGCACATGTTCACAATTTGTAAATAGTTAAAGTACCGTCTGTTTTGATGTACATAACTTGATATTTGTTGTACATATTGATATTTTTACATATTTAAAGTAGTGTCTGTTTTGATGTACATAACTTAACATCTGTTGTATTTGTCGATTTTTTACATATTTAAAGTAGTGTCTGTTTTGATGTACATAACATAATATCTGTTGCACATGTTCAAATGTATACATTATCAAAGCACTGTCTATTTTGATGTACATAACTTAACATCTGTTGTTCATGTCGATATTTTTACATACTTAAAAAAGTGTCGGTTTGGATGTACATAAGTTGATATCTCTTGCACGTGTTCACAATTTGTACATTGTCAAAGCAATGTCTGTTTTGATGTACATAACTTAACATTTGCTGTACATGTCGATATTTTTACATAGTTTAAACAGGGTCTGTTTTGATGTACATAACATAATATTTGTTGCACATGTTTAAATTTATACATTATCAAAGCACTGTATGTTTTGATGTACGTAACTTGATATCTGTTGTACATGTCGCTATTTTTACATATTTAAAGTAGTGTCTGTTTTGATGTACATAAGTTAACATATGTTGTACATATTGATATTTTTACATAGTTAAAACAGTGTCTGAATTGATGTACATAAGTTGATATCTGTTGCACATGTTCACAATTTTTAAATAGTTAAAGCACCGTCTGTTTTGATGTATATAACTTGATATCTGTTGTACATGTTGATATTTTTACATATTTAAAGTAGTGTCTGTTTTGATGTACATAAGCTTATTCTGTTCTATGACTTTTATCAGCTTGAAAGTGGGCCTCTTATCAACAAAAAAATACAGTGATGCTCATATAATTCAAAATTTCTTGAAAAAAGTAACGAAAAAGAATTTTGATGGAGAGGGATTAGACGACCAGCAGAAAAAATACGATGCCATGCTACAATCGTATAATAAGTAATACATTCTACCCTTTCCACTGTTTTTGAAATCATTCATCATAATTACTTAATTTTAAGATTGTTACTCCTGTGTTGTGTGTTATGTTACAGTGATTACGTTGTACAAACTGATTGGATGAACGTAAATCGTGAAGATATGCAAACATTGTTATTTCCAGATGAGCAATTATGTGATACGGTAAAAAAAATTTGTAACAAGTTTTAATCTTATAAATTCAAATGCTTCTAAATAAATCTAACAAGTTCCATTTTAATAGCCGATCGATTTGTATGGAATTTATACCACATTAGGAATGAAGGATATCATATTCATTCCAATAAAGTCAAGGGTAAGTATATCAAATTGGTGTACTTATTTTCGATATGTGAGGTTACATTTGTTTATTTTCGGTACTTATCTTTTGTTTCAGGAATTAGACCCAAAGAATACTCGTTCTTTGAATACTTCGTACTGTACTTTATCATCATACATGTCTCATGATCTGGAATTAGTGAGAAAGGTACACCCAATGATTATAGTACTCTGTAAGTATATCAAAATGTGAACTCTGTTTATGACTGTTAAATGTGTAAATTTTCAGATCTTTGTTCCAGTTCACACCCAACAACCGGATCATTGGATTTTACTTGTCTGTGATCTAGAAGATAAAAATAATTACGTCCTTGATTCATTGAAGACGAAGTATTACAAAAGAAGGACAAAGCAAGTTGAAAATGTAGTGTATAATGTTTCAAACATTTTACAAAACTACCCTGGCTATAAACAAATTTCTGCCAAAATGGGAAGATTTCAAGTGGAAATGGCTAAAAATGTAGCGAAGCAAAGCAATGGAAGTGATTGTGGTCTCTTTGTTATGAAATGGATAAAGGCATTGCATGACAAGAAGAAATGGGGGGAACAATCATACTTTAGTAATATGAAAGAATTTAGGCATCAAACATGCTTAGATCTTTTGAAGTGGGATAGGAACTATGTGACAAGTTTCAGTGTTAAGGAAAACTATGAGATCTTATTTTAATTGTACATAGACTTAGTTATATTACTGTAATAGACAAGATCTATTAATATGAAAATGGCAATCAATGGATTATCTGTTTATCATTGGATATGTTATGTACGCATCGAAATACAATTATGTACAAGGAACATCTCTAAGATAACCTTGGACGAAATATGTGTTGTAGATAAAGTTGCTAAAACTTCACACAATAAGCATGTTGTCAAAATACTTACTCCGTATATCTTATTACTATCCCCTACTTATATCTTATATCCCCTACATATAATATTATGTATGCAGTATGCTTAAAATAGTGATGTCTTTTTTTTAAGGATGATATTTGGCTTTATTTTTATTTTGAAGGGTGATATTTGGCTTTACTTTGTACTTCATAAATCTAGTTTAAACATTATCAAGCCATTCAATTGTGTTCAATTGCCCCTATGTACGCTACAATCTACGTTAAGTACACTTAAAGTAGTCATATTTTACTATAAACTTATGTACAACATATAATATCTTATATACTTAGAATTTGATATTTAAGTAATTAATTTATGTACGCTAGATTCTACATTATGTACACTAAAAGTATTTATCTCTTATGTTTTCCAATAAACTTATGTACAAAATATAATATCTTATATACTTAGAATTTGTCTTATTTTCAATGAACATAACAGGATAATAAATCTAATACTCGAACATAGTACTCCGTATCTTAACAGGAGCCCCGTTTATTTAATTAAAGCCCACAAAAGAATACTTAAAATTGGTATCTGACCTACTTCATAGCCACAAAAGAAAAAGAAAAAAAGAAAGCGATCTCTTAAGATCTTTCCGAATTATCTTCAACAATTCAGTACTGTAAGTTTATTCTAGCTTATCTTTTCCGATTACCTTCAATATTGCGGTACTGTGTGTTATATTGTTACTTTTTGAAACGATTTTTTGAAGATTGGTATAAAATAATACTAGCAGTATGCAATTATTTTCGATCTAGGTTTAAATACGGTCTTACTGCATTAGGATTCGAGTATCGATGATTATTCAATTTATGCGAATTAGGTACTCAGTTGTCTCTGTTCTTATTTTTATTTGACGTTAATTAGGTCAACAAAAAAGATGAAAACAAATCAGGATAAAAGCGGAGCAAAGAGGGAAGTTGCTCTTAAGATCGAAGGTATATAAAACTTATACAGTACTCCATATTGAACCCCATACTCTCAATGTAAACGATGCATATTGATTTTTCGTTATTTATGTATAGTTTCATGTAAAAAGAGACGGGTAGAAGTAAATGATTCTCCCAATTCTGATGATTCTAAGGATGGTAGTTTTTAGACACCGAAATCGCAATTACACTTACTGTCAGATTCAGTTGTAGGTATGTACATTAGTTATTTTAATTATCTGTTCTTAGAACTTGAACTTGTTAGATATGCCCTCTATACATATCATTTAAATCTGTTTTGCTCACTCAAACTTACAGCTGTCATTAATAAGCCTATAAAACCTACAAAAACTCGAAGGAAGAGGGTTGTACATGCAGTGAATGAACTCCCATCATTGACCACAAGGATGTTCCTTGAAAGTTTGTTTAAATTTGTAAGAAATCTGTCTGAGAAGCAAATTGAAGATATTAAGGAATTGGGGTTTGGGGATATAATTTTTCTAAATGTAAGAGAAGTCCCAGCCAAACTTGCTCATTGGCTTGTTTCCAATTTTGACCATGATTCGTCATCATATAAAGGTAAAACACTTCAGGTTACAAATTTGGATGTACACATAACAACTGGGATTCCTATGGGACCGAATGATATTGTATTAGCGTCATATGATGACAAGGACGTTGAATATAATCGATTAGTTGATGAGTTCAAGCAACAGTTTAAAGGTTCCAAGATAACAAACAGTGTGTTGCAATTCATGCTAACAAGACAGACAGAAGGGGGGGATCAATTCAAGAGGAACTTCATTGTTTATCTTTGCTCTATTTTTATAGTGGGTAGCTGTTCCGTAACCCCAAGCATAAAGATATTGAAATCCTTAATCAACTTGTCATTGATACCTACATTTAATTGGTGCAAACTTTGCCTCGATGCTTTCATTGAGGCTGTTGATTTGTGGAAAATGAATACAACAGAGAGAAACAAGTGCTTTGATGGACCTATAATGGTCTTTGTGTTTATATATCTGCAAAGAATGTGTTTCAGAAACAGCACACCTATTCCTTCTTTTCCAACAATGTTGTTCTGGACACAAGAGTCCATTTCAAAGAGAATATTGGACGAAGCAAAGAAATCGGGTACATTTGCTAATGGCTTTGTGTTGCCGTTACAACCCGTTGATTGGTACAAGGTGGATAACTCTAAAACCTGTACTGCAAAGGTTTCTTCTGTAATGGAAAAAGAGAAGCTGGTGAAAGTGGAGGAGGAAATAAAAGATGAAAATGAGGAGCCAAAGGAAGCAATGCATTGGGTGCAAAATTTAATCAACAAATCTTCTCAATTCTCCAAGTCTTTCAGGGGGTTGAAAGATGCAATAAAAGTTGCAAAAATTGCCTCCCTCCATTGCAAACCACTACTAGACTTGGAAACTTTGGCAAATGAATTTATAAACAAAATTGTAGAAACGAGAAGAGAACAACCGTCAAGAGAGAATGGTAATGCAAACCACTTATTTTTCATCTCTTACTACTTATAATTAATTTTGTACATGGTTATAGAAGTGTCTATTTTGATGGACATAAATTAATATCTGTTGCACATGTTCAAAATTCGTACATTAATTAAAACAATGTCTGTTTCGATGTACATAAGCTACTATATGTGCATGCATAGTTAAAACAGTGTCTGTTTTGATGTACATAAGTTACTATGTGTTGCACATGTTGGAATTTGTAAATGATTATAGAAGTGTCTGTTTTGATGTACATAAGTTACTATGTGTTGTATAATTATAACTTGTATACAGTACTTATTTTTCATCTCTTACTGCTTATAATTAATTTTGTACATGGTTATAGAAGTGTCTGTTTTTATGTACATAAGTTAATATCTGTTGCACATGTTCAAATTTTATGCATAGTTAAAACAATGTCTGTTTTGATGTACATAAGTTACTATATGTTGCACATATTAGAATTTGTACATGGTTATAGAAGTGTCTGTTTTTATGTACATAAGTTAATATCTGTTGCACATGTTCAAATTTTATGCATAGTTAATACAGTGTCTGTTTTGATGTACATAAGTTACTATATGTTGCACATATTAGAATGTACATGGTTATAGAAGTGTCTGTTTTTATGTACATAAGTTAATATCTGTTGCACATGTTCAAATTTTATGCATAGTTAATACAGTGTCTGTTTTGATGTACATAAGTTACTATATGTTGCACATATTAGAATGTACATGGTTATAGAAGTGTCTGTTTTTATGTACATAAGTTAATATCTGTTGCACATGTTCAAATTTTATGCATAGTTAAAACAATGTCTGTTTTGATGTACATAAGTTACTATATGTTGCACATATTAGAATTTGTACATGGTTATAGAAGTGTCTGTTTTTATGTACATAAGTTAATATCTGTTGCACATGTTCAAATTTTATGCATAGTTAATACAGTGTCTGTTTTGATGTACATAAGTTACTATATGTTGCACATATTAGAATGTACATGGTCATAGAAGTGTCTGTTTTTATGTACATAAGTTAATATCTGTTGACCATGTTCAAATTTTATGCATAGTTAAAACAGTGTCTATTTTGATGTACATAAGTTACTATGTGTTGCACATGTTGGAATTTGTACAAGGTTATAGAAGTGTCTGTTTTGATGTACATAAGTTACTATATGTTGCACATATTAGAATTTGTACATGGTTATAAAAGTGTCTGTTTTTATGTACATAAGTTAATATCTGTTGCACATGTTCAAATTTTATGGATAGTTAAATCAGTGTCTGTTTTGATGTACATAAGTTACTATGTGTTGCACTTGTTGGAATTTGTTCATGGTTATAAAAGTGTCTGTTTTGATATACATAAGTTAATATCTGTTGCACATATTCAAAATTCATGCAAAGTTAAAACAGTGTCTGTTTTGATGTACATAAGTTACTATTTGTTGTATAATTATAACTTATATACAGTACTTATTTTTCATCTTTTACTGCTTAGAATCTGGAGATAAATGGAAGGATGTTACTCATATTGCATCACAAGTTGTTAATGATGACAACATAAAAGAAGAAGAAAAATTACCTTCTACATGTCGAAAGGAGTTCCCTACCTTCTCAGATACAGACTTTGGTCTGGATGATTTGACTCCACACGTAATAGAGATGTTAGATCAGATGGTAGAAGAAGCTGTTTCTGCCAAAAAGAATGAGGAACAAAAGAAGAAGAAGAAGAAGAAGAAGAAGGAGAGAGACCCAATGATGTCAAGATATAGTTTATTGAACTCAGATGAAAGCTTTTAACTGAGTCAAGATATTAACCTTGTCTCATATTCTGACACTCAAGTCACTCCCCTGACAAATGAAGATGCAGAAAATGTAGGTAAAGAAAATCTCCTATCGTTAATGAAGTGTTCAATTACAAGACTGTACAAATTGTGGATATGCAGAATGTGGTTGTGGAAGCTACTACTGTTTGTACTGAACAAGTGTTCAATTACAAGACTGTAGAAATTGTGGATATGGAGAATGTGACTGTGGAAGCTACTACTGTTAGTACTGAACAAGTGTTCAATAACAAGCTTGTGGAGTATGTGAAGATTATGGAATCTACTTCTGTGCATGCAATAGAAAATGTTAACTTAGAAACTCCTTATGCTGTGAAAAATGTCATTCCGGAGAGCCCAGATATTGTTGAAAACTTGGTCACTCCACCAATAGCGGGGAATGCATCTCAGAAAGATGATGACATGAATGAAAAAGAAATTGAAGTACAATACAAGAGGAAACAAGCAATACCAGCTGTTTTCAAATCTCCTTTCATACAAAGGAACATCAGCTTTTTTACCAGTCTGAGCGCCGAGGAGAAATATGTGACAGACTATGCTTTTGCGTCAGATATGTCTCCAAGGCAAGCAACTGATTTACATAGTTAAACCACTGTCTGTTTTGATGTACGTAAGGTACTATGTGATGCACATGTGTGAAATTTGTACATAGTTAATGCAGTGTCTGTTTTGATGTAGATAATGTAAAACTTATTGTATATAATATATACAACAGATATACATATGTAAATCATTGTTAAATGTATTTAAATGCTAATAGTTTGAAAGTCATAGTTAAAATTGTTTCATATGAGTGATTGCTATACCAAAACTAATACACTAAAAACTTTTTAATTTTACAGTGAACGTCTCTTTAAGTTTGAAACCCTTCAGATTTCAAGGGGGCAGCTGTTGATGATGACACGGTCTGAAAATAAACTTGACCAACCAATTATAAGTCTTTGGGGGCTATTGATGAATGATTTGGAAAAGCTATCATCTCCATCATCTGTCAAGCGTGTTTATATGTCTCCATTTGATAAATATGCGGTAATATTATATATTCAATTAACAATGTCAACAGTGTAAATATATTTTTGCTCATGAATCTCTTCTAAACACTTCTTTAATGTTTCAGATTCCTACAAGTGAAATGCAGTTGGATGATGTGCAATTGGTAAACAAATAGATACTCCTTATAACCTTCATTCATTCATTCATCATTCTGAAAACTAATAGTGCGATCTTCTTCAAGGTCTTTTTCTGGACAACAGAATTACCAGTTATTGTTGTTTACTGTGTAAACTCAATCTCAAAGTCATTTGAGATAATTCACTTTGGGTTTCCTCCAGAATTTGACAGCCAACTGAACAGTTCTTAAGCTAAAAATCTATATGTGAGGACACTGATTTATTGTTTTTACTTTTATGTACATTGAAATTTATGTTATCTTTGTTGGATACTTTGTTATATTTGCAGTGTAATTATCTCTTTGATAATTTCAAGAATAAGATCAAATGGGTCAATGAAGTGACAGACTATGACATACTGGAATATATTCCCGATTTTTGTCATCATCTGGAAGAGGACAATGGTATTTTTTTAATGAGAGTCATGGAAATATACAATGAGAATAAAAATACTTTTACCCAAGCATTCAAACCGGTAAACTTAATTATTCTACTTATATCATTGATACTATTTTATGTTTGATTATATTTCCATATATAAATGTTATTCATGTATATGTCCAGGCCAATGTTTCATATGATAAGTATGTAAGGATGATGAAGGTGCGGTATTGCCACAAAATAATAACCTCAACCAGGAATCAGATGAAACATATTATTCTGAAAGATGTAAAAAGAATGTCAAGGAAACTTCTGTATGTTATAGACTTGCACTATGCTATCATATAACTACATATATTGCACATAAAGCATAAATCATTAACATATACTCCGTATTCATCATAAATAATAATATGATAAATTCTGTTCTATAACTTTTCTCAGTAGGGAAGCAGAACACTATGTGGAAGAAAAATTCAGTGATGAACATATTTGTCAACAATTCTTAAAAGAAATAAAGAAGAAGACCTTTGCAGGAAAGGCAAATGAGAAAAAGAAGGATTCATATGACAACATTGTAAACGAATATCGCGAGTAATACATTCTATCCTTTCCAATGTTTTTTAATTCATTCATAATAATTAATTTTAAAATTGTTGATTATAAGTACTAAATTATCTTGCAGGGAAGACGTTATGGAAACACAATGGATGAATGTAAGCCGAAGGGCAATGCAAACCTTGTTATTACCAAATGAGGAATTATATGATATGGTAAATTTTACAGTAACATTATCACTAACATGTTTTAATGTTATAAATTCAAATTCTGCTAAATAAATCTAACAAGTGTTGTTTTAATAGGTAGTTGATATTGGTGGAATATATGCAACATTCCGGTTGAGGGATGTACTATTCATTCCAACAAAATCAGGGGTAAATATATCAAAATTCCTGTACTTAAGTACTTTTTGGTACATAATCTTACAGTTGTTTACCTATTGTGTATCCTTTGTTACAGGAATTAGACCCAAAGAAATTTCCTTCTCTGACAACACCATACTGTACTGTATCATACTTGCCTGAAGATGGTAAATTCTTGAGAAAGGTACAACCATCTAATCTATATACTCCTATAGCATTAATACGGTTGGAATTTGTCCATGGTTATAGAAGTGTCTGTTTTGATGTACATAAGTTACTATGTTATGTTCAAAGTTTGTGCATAGTTAAAACAGCGTCTTTTTTGATGTACATAAGTTACTATATGTTGCACATGTTGGAATTTGTACATGGTTATAGAAGCGTCAGCTTTGATGTAGATAAGTTAATGTCTGTTGCACATGTTTGAATTTGTACATGATTATAGAATTGTCTGTTTTGATGTACATAAGTTACTATGTGTTGCACATGTTAGAATTTGTACATGGTTATAGAAGTGTCTGTTTTGATGTAGTTAAAGTTAATGTCTGTAGCACATGTTAAAAAGTTATTCATAATTAAAACAGTATCTGTTTTGATGTACATAAGTTACTATGTGTTGAAAAATTGTATTACAATAACCATGAAATGTATACTTTTTCAGATCTTTATCCCAGTTCATATCGACACACCATCACACTGGATTTTGGTTGTGTGTGATTTTGAAGACAAAAAGAATTACATCTTGGATTCAAGTAAAAGAAATAGTAACAAAGCACGAATTGACGTTTGCAACAAAATAGTGACAAATGTCGCATACATCATTTAGAACTACTCTGGCTATGAACACGTCTCCAAACAAATGACGACAAATCCAATGGAGTATGTCAAAAATGCAGTTCAACAAAGTAATGGATTTGATTGTGGTGTTTTACTCTTGAAGTGGATAAATGCATTACACGACAAGAAGAAATGGACATACAAAGATTATTTTAATGACATCATTGAATTTTGTCGTCAAACATGCATAAATCTTATGCGTTAGGATAAGAACTTTGTTAGAGATTTTACAGTTGGTAGAAAATATAAGATTTTATTTTAGCTGTGTGTATCTAAACAGTCAGTTATGTAAACATTACTCCATGACAAGAATTTATATAAACATCAATGCTTTTATAATGTTCTCAGGTGGGTTATGTGCAGCTGATATGTACATATGTACATTACATAATGACCTATGTACTGTACTTTGTAAATTATTAAACGTATAACAAAATTAACCTGTGACGTTCTTCTTTAAATAGTCAAAAACATAAATCGTACATAGTAGTGCTTTAGATGGGTTATGTACAACTAATATAGAACGGAAAAGGGTTTAGGGTTGGATTAGGCGAACCCGCTTTGCGGCTCCGCCTAATCCAACCCTAAACCCTTTTCCTTATTCAAGGTCACTAAACACGGAAGAAAATGAACCCTAAGAGGGTATTGGTGAACCCTATCGTGGATATGATTCAAAGATGGGGTGCTGAACCTTAAGAGTAGGGTACTGCATAAGATGGGACCGAAAAGGGTTTAGGGTTAGATTAGTCGAAGCCGCGAAGACGGAAAAGGGTTTAGGGTTGGATTAGGCGAACCCGCTTCGCGGCTTCGCCTAATCCAACCATAAACCCTTTTCCTTATTCAAGGTCACTAAACCCAGAAGAAACTGAACTCTAAGAGGGTATTTGTGAACCCTGTCGTGGATGTGATTCAAAGATGGGGTGCTGAACCTTAAGAGTTGGGTACTGCATAATATGGGACGGAAAAGGGTTTAGGATTGGATTAGGCGAACCCGCTTCGCGGCTCCGCCTAATCCAACCCTAAATCCTTTTCCTTATTCAAGGTCACTAAACCCGCAAGAAACTGAACCCTATGAGGGTATTGGTGAACCCTGTCGTGGATGTGATTCAAAGATGGGGTGCTAAACCTTAAGAGTAGGGTACTGCATAAGACGAGACGGAAAAGGGTTTAGGGTTGGATTAGGCGTACCCGCAAAATTGGTGAGCCCTGTGGTGGATGTGATTCAAAGCGGGTTATGTACAGCTGATATAGAATTATGTACAATGATGTCCTAAGACGGGTTATGTACAGCTGGTATAGAATTATGTACAATGATGTCCTAAGATGGGTTATGTACAGCTGATATAGAATTATGTACCTTATATAATGATCTTAAGTCCTATACATAATGATGAATACAGTGTACATAATTATTTACGAATATGTACAGTTTACCTTGTGTTTTTTAATGAAAAATATGATATACATATTTATGAATACAGTGTATATAACTATTGATTTAGTATCAGTACATTTTCACTCTAAGATGTAAATAGATGAGTTATGTACAACTGATATAGAATTATGTACAATGATGTCCTAAGATGGGTTATGTACAGCTGATATAGAATTATGTACAATGATGTCCTAAGATGGTTTATGTACAGCTGATATAAAATTATGTACAATGATGTCCTCAGATGGGTTATGTACAGCTGATATAGAATTATGTACCTTATATAATGATCCTAAGTCCGGTACATAATAATAAATACAGTGTTTTTACGAAGATATACACTTTCCATTGTGTTTTTTAATTAAAAATATGATATACATAATTATGAATATAGTGTTTATAACTAATTATTTAGTATCAGTACATTTTCACTCTAAGATGTAAATAGATGAGTTATGTACAACTAATATAGAATTATGTATAATGATGTCCTTAGATAAATTATGTACTGCTGATATGAAAATATATGCATAATCTAGTGACAAAGATGTACATAACGAGTTGTAAACGTAATTCAGCAGAGCAATTATGTACATCATCTGATGGGTTATGTACATCTGATCTAGAATTATGTACAATAATATCCTCAGTCGGGTTATGTACAACTAATATAAAATTATGTATAGTAATATCCTCAGAAGGATTAAGTACAACTGATATGTAAATATATACATTACATAATGACCTATATACTGTACTTTGTAAATTGTTACAAGGGCAACAAAATTTCTACTTTAAGATGTAACTAGATGAGTTATGTACAACTAATATAGAATTATGTCTAGTGATGTCCTCAGATGGATTATGTACAACTGATATCAAAATATAAACATTATTCAGTGTCAAATATGTACATCAAAATTTATCAACATAATTCAGCAGAGAATCAGTAGAGAATCTACGTAATTCTTGATAATCGATTGTCTACTTTTAAAACAAATATATTAATTTCTTGAATCAGCAGGTTCATAATCAGTTTTCTCTAAACGAATTCTTTAGGATTACAATCAAATCTGCAAGTGAAAATGATGACAATCAAATCAAGCATAGAAATCGTTGATAATCAAGCATAGAATTCCTTGATAATCAAGAACAGAATTCGTAAAATCAATTCTACAAACGAATTTACAAAGTGAACAAAATGAAATCTGCAACTTAAATGATGATAATCGAATGATGAAGATCTGCAATTGAAATGATGAAGACGCTCGATTTTACGAGTGAGCACAATTAAATCTGCAAGTGAAAATGATGAAGATCAAACGATGAAGATCTGCAACGGAACTGATGAAGATGATCGAATGATTTGAATGAAAAAATAAACAAATTTCTAGAGAGAGAAAGTCGACTAATTCAAAAGGAAAGGAAGGAGATGGCGCGCGTTTGTTTTTGTGCTCTGAATTTAGATCAAGCCAGGTACGTTGATCTCAATCAGATCTAACGGCACAGATTGTGCCTCAACGATTGCAGGGAGTTTGGCTGCCTCAATGGATCCCGAATATATATATATATATATATATATATATATATATGGGATCAAGGGAGTTGGGTAAGAATTGGGAAGTTGAGAAGTTGTGTTGTTGGCCCTTGATCTTGGGTTGGATGAATGGCTGGATGATGGGTTAAAAAAAAAGAGAAAAGAGATGTCAGTTTACTGACAGCAGCAGTGGAGAGAGAAAAGAAGAAAAACAACCCTCCCCTCAATCAAATTCTCACTTCTTACAACTATTTTAACTCCTTACCACTTGATACTCTCTCATCTCTCTCATCTTTATCTTCATTTATCAAACAAAAAAAAGAATCATCATCTTCAACATCCATCCATTCATTCAACAAAAAAAACATCCGCATTTTTAAAATTCATTCATTCAACAAAAAAAAATTATTCATCTTCAAGCTTCATTCATCCAACAAAAAATAAGAACATCTTCCTCTTCAAGCTTGATTATGACGGAAGTTTGATGAAAATCTTCATCTTCTTCCTATCATCATCTTCATCATGCGTAATGTTTTTGCAGAATCTCAAAGTCACACACTTTCAGTTGTATAGTCACACTCATTATGTTTTATAGTCACACTCATTATGTTGTAGAATCATGCAGCTGTACACTCATTGTAGTCACATATTCAGTTGTATAGTCACACTCATTATGTTGTATAGTCACACTCGCTATGTTTAGAATCACGCAACTGTAGAATACCTTGGGATTAAGGTATCATTTGTTTAATCATCTTCATCTTCATGTTTGTTTTATTTTTCATACCTTCTTCTTTTTGTATTTATAAAATTATTCATCTTCATTATCAAAAAAAAATGAAAGTTGAATATGGATGAATGGACGACTGTGACTTTCCTCAGTAACGACATTCTAAAAAAAACAAAAGTATTAATCGCATACAAAATTAATTAAACATTCATTAAACATTCAGCCTTCATTCATTTTGATTTCATGTTTGTAAGACGCATTTAAAAATTCGGAAAATTATTGAAACGTTCTACTCTCCTATCACAAATATTACAACAGGTGATTGCTAGACGTAAAATGAGCGACTTCGATTCATCCAATAAAAAAAGAAGAATTTCTTTATCTTTAAGATTCATTCATCCAAAAAAATCTTCCAACTTCATTATCCAAGAAAAAAACATTCTAAATAATATATGTTCTAGTTAGAAATATTATTTTGATTGACTGTAAAAACATTTTAATTTAAAAAAATAACAACTCATTTTGTGTGTAATGTTCTTGGAAAATTGCAAGGTCACACACTTTCAGTTATATAGTCACACCCTTTATGTTGTATAGTTACACTCATTATGTTGACGTTTGACATTACGCACAAAATGAGTGTGATTTTACAACATAATGAGTGTGATTCTACTGTATGGCAAGTGTGACAATACAAAATGAAAAATCAAAATATGTCCTAGTTATACAATATTAGGAGTGTGACTATACAACATAGCGAGTGTGACTATACAACAAGGCAAATGTGACTATACAAATACGACCACTTTTGGCTACAAACCAATGAGTGCACAACTGCGTGGTTTTAAAGGTGGAAGGATAAGTGATTTTGCTATAGACATCGCGTGATTAATTATGAAACCAGAAAATAGTGATGAAAATATATTTACATTAGAAAAAGTTCATCCTTTACCTATAGTACGTCAAACATAAAAACATTCTAACCCACCAAACATCATTTACATATAGTACGTTCATCCGAAAGCAAACATTTTATCCCATATAAATACTCAAGAGTTTAACGATGGTCTCCGGTACGTGCGCAACAATACATTGTCCAATTACGTGGTCGGTCACTGTATCTTCCACGACCTTCTTCTTCCCACCGCCCCTTTTACCAACATTCCTCTTTCCACCAACCATTTCGCTGCAACAAAATACACAATCAATCTAAATCACACAACACAACTGAATATGTGACTACAATGACTGTACAACTACATGATTGTACAGCATAATGAGTGTGACTATACAACTTTAACTGTGTGACTATACGACATAAACGGTGTGATCCTACAACATAATGACCGTGATCCTACAACATAACGAGTATGACTATACAACTTCAATTGTGTGACTATACAACATAATTTCTGTGACTATACAACTAAATTATACTCGTACTTATTTATACTTCAATCATCATTAGCAAAGATGATTATATACACTAATCACTGCAAGAATTTGTGTGATTCTACAATATAATGAGTGTGACTATACAACATCAACTGTTTGACTATACAACCTAAAGTGTGTGACTACAAAACTGAAACCATAAAATGGCAAATAAAAGCCATATAGTCAATTAGTCTTCAATCATCATTAGCAAAGTCACATTCATAATTAGAAAGATGATTATACATACGAATCAGAGCAAATTATTTAAATATTCATTAAATATTCAACCTTCATTCATCCATATTCAACCTTCATTTTTTTTGTGAATAATGAAGATAAAGAATATTATAAATACCAAAAAAAGAAGGAATGAAAAATAAAACAAGCATGAGGCGAGGTTCGGAATAGGATAAAAAAGGAAAAAAATAAATACCTGAAAATCGTCGAGGTTCGGAAGTAGGGATTTGACGAACGTGGAATCTTGAACGTAGATAAAAAAAATACCTGAAAAAAGTCACACACTTTCAGTTGTATAGTCACACTCATTATGTTGCATAGTCACACTCATTATGTTGTAGAATCACGCAGTTGTAGAATACCTTGGGATTAGGGTATCATGCGTTTAATCATCTTCATCTTCATGTTTGTTTTATTTTTCATACCTTTTTTTGTATTTATAAAATTATTCATTATCCACTAAAAAAATGAAAGTTGAATATGGATGAATGGACGACTGTGACTTTAAAAAAACGAAAATATCTTTCATTAAACATTCAACCTTTATTCATCCATATTCAATCTTCATTTTTTTGGATAATGAAGATGAATTATTTTGTAAATACAAAAAAAAAAGTATGAAAAATGAAACAAGCATGAAGATGAAGATGATTAAACGCATTATACCTTAATCTCAAGGTATTCTACAGCTGAGTGATTCTACAACATAACGAGTGCGACTATACAACATAATGAGTGTGACTATACAACTGAATATGTGACTACAATGAGTGTACAGCTGCGTGATTCTACAACATAATGAGTGTGACTATACAACTGAAAGTGTGTGGTCATGCAATTATGTAAAAACATTACGCACTAAATTACTTGTTCATCTTCATCTTCATCTTCAACCTTCATTCATCCCACGATAAAAGAACAACTTAATCTTCAAACTTCAAAGATGAGGTTGTTCTTTTTTGTGGATAATGAAGATGAATAATTTTATAAATAACAAAAAAAAGGGTATGAAAAATAAAAATAAGCATGAAGATGAAGATGATGAAGAAAAAGAAGCATGAAGATGAAGATGAAGATGAAGATGAAGATGAAGATGAAGCATGAACATACCTTCGTATGATGATCGAAGTTACTGACGAAGTATGTTGGGTTAAAAACGCAGTATGGTCGAAGTAGTTGACGGAGTATGGTCGGAGAAGTTGACGGAGTATGGTCGGAGTTATTAATGAAGATTATTTGTTGGGGTTTTATTAAAGAGAGATGAATTAAGTTGGGAAATAAATTGAAAAGGAAGGGATTGGGAAGGGTATGAGGGAAGTAATGTCAGGAAGGGATTGGGAAGAGTTAATGAGAGGAGGGAGGTGAGGAGGGAAGTATTGATAGGAGTGATGAGTGATGTTTGATGGCTGATGGCCGCAGCATGTCAGTCCTTTTTTTTAATAGTTGAAACCCATCCATCCACCATCCATCTTAAGATGAATGGATGGTTGGGATCAACACTAAGCAACTTTCCAAGAGTTGCTAACTCCCTTGAACCTACCTCTCTCTCTCTCTCTCTATATATATATATATAGAGAGAGAGATGAGTTCTAATGAGTCCCCTTATATATGTTGAGTCTCTAAGTCCTCATCTCATCCGGTGGATGAGATGAGGATGGATGGACAAGATGCATCCTAATATTTTGTATTTTAAAAAAAAAAAGAGAAGATTTAGTATCCTAAAATAACTCCCATGATTTTAGGAAACAATAACTCCCATAATCACAATCATTCCTCATTCATTCATTCATTCACGTTCATTCACAGGTTCATCAAAACCTTAAAAAAAAATGCTCCCATCGATCATCACGTTCATTCATTCAATCAAATCTGTGTTCAAGAAATTCCGTTACTATGAATTCAATGATCGTGACATCTTCATTAACGGTTGATAAGCAATTCATTGAGTATAACAATGGTGAGTTTCGATATTTCTTTCATGTTTTGCGTCAATTTTTATTCATTATCTTGATTAATTTGCGTCAATTTGTGTTCATGTTTTGCGTCAATTTTCATGTTGATATTGTTTTCATGGTCGTGTCATTCATGTTTTGCGTCAATTTTCATGTTGATATTGTTTTCATGGTCGTGTTATTCATCATAGATTCATATGCAAATCGTAGAACACACAAACGGTGAGTATATATGTTTTGTAATTTATACTGGAATCGCCATGGAAGTCATTAAGATGCTACTCAATTATTAGTTTTTACGTTTACAATATATTGAGTTATTGTAGTTTATATACTGCGTTACTTTAGTGTAGAGCATCTGTTACTTTAATGTCTACCATCTGTTACTTTATATGTCGTGTTACTTTAATACACTCCAGTTGTTACTTTAGTGTTACTTTAGTGTAGAGCATCCGTTACTTTAATGTCTACCATCTGTTACTTTATATCTCGTGTTACTTTAATACACTCTAGTTGTTACTTTAATGTTTTTCATCTGTTATTGTAGTGCATTGTAGTTTCCTAAGAATTTAGGAAACTGCCATATTAAAAAAATAATTAAAAAAAAAAGATATTGTTTCCTATAATAATGGGTCGTGATTGCCACCAAAATAGGAAACAATATCAAAGAGTAATGCCATATAAAAAAAAAAGAAAAAAATACTACTTCCTATAATTATGGAACGTGATGACTTCAAAATAGGAAACAATATCAAAGAGTAAGATACTGCGTCATACTATCATTTTTTATCATTATATGAATTTTTTTATACTAACTTATATCTGATGTTATTTTAATGAACATTATCTGTTATTTTAATTCAAACTATCTGTTACTTTAATATCTGACCTCTGTTACTTTATACCTGGTGTATAAGCATACTCTGTTAATTTAATTCATTGTTACTTCAATGCACTTCATCTGTTACTTTAACTCTTGTTATCTGTTACTTTAATCCATATGAATGATGTAGGGATGTGGGTGAGAGTTTCCTTCATTGAGATTAAATCAAAGCTTCTGAGATGATAATGAAGAAGATGAAAAAGAAGAAGACGGAGAAAACGAGAAGGATGAAGAAGAAGCAGAATTATAAGTAGGACATTATGAGTAACAAGTGTGAAACATTGGAATTGTAATGGAGTTGATTTAGTTGGAATATTGTACCACTTTTTGTTTTGGAGTATCTTAATAAAAACAAACATTGTTCTTTTTGTTAATTGGAACTCCTGTTTTTGCAAGAGACTACTATGCAACGTAACTGATTTTATGAGTTAAAGTAACACAATTCATGAATTAAAGTAATACATTGTATGAGTTAGAGTAACAGTTTTTGCAAGTGACTATGCAACGTAACAGATTTTATGAGTTAAAGTAACACAGTTCATGAATTAGAGTAACACAACGTATGAGTTACAGTAACATAGTTTATGGATTATGGCAGTAACAGGGTAACATACGTACAATGGCAGTAGGGAACGGATGATTTTTTGCTGAAGATGAAAAAAAAATTAATTTTAAATAAACTTTTTGTGTGAGAGAAAGAGACAATTAAAAATTTGATAGGAAAGAGAGAATTTGTACCGAGATAATTAAGGAAGAGAGAGAAAGAAAATATATTTTGATAGATATTATAGTTATTTCCTTAATTATGAGATCAAATCTTGTCCATTAATCTAACATTGAATCAAGGGCTAAGATGGGGACTCACGGACTCAATATATATAAGTAGACTCACCTGATCCCATATCTCTCTCTCTCTCTATATATATATATATGTATATAATTATAATATATAAGGTGAATATATCAAAATAAATACTTTTCTATATATAAAAGTATTTATTTTGATATATTCACCTTATATATAATAATAATAATAATAATAATAAAGTACAAAATGTAATCATATTAATTAATTTTACATTTTAAATGGATCATCAAAAACTTAACAATATTATATGATTATTTCAAAGAAAATAAAAAAATAAAAAAAAAAGTTTATAAATTTCACTTAACTAGATTAAGGTTAAAAATTAATCAAAGGTGTATGATATGATTGGTCGTGTATGAAATTGTCATACACGCCGTGTATGTGTAGCCTTTTCCATTTTATGTTATATATCTTAAAACACTTTATCTTTTGTAGTGGTAATAGAAATAAATATTTTATAAAAAAATCTCTCTATCCTTATTTAGATATTGTTAACCATTCCAAATTGTTCTCTAAAAAAGTTATAGGAGTATAAATAACAATTATTGAAAAAAACTATCAAACAACGTAGGTTAAGTTAAAATGAACGCAAATATCTCGATACTAGATTCACAAACTTAGAAATTTAAAGTTTTCAAGTACATGAACGTCAAAACCGACAAGATACAAAACTCTCCAAAACACAATATATATAGTTGCACGACGAACAACTTTATATTTATAGTTATTCAAAATTATGAAGACTAATCAAAAGTTTAATGTATTAAGGACAATAAAGTATATACTACCTCTGTCCCAGCCACTAAGACCTTCACGTTTCATTAAAATACTTCTTACATATAATAGGGAAATGAGACAATCTTTTAGGGACGGATGGATAATTATATAGGAGTATGAATTAGTAAATTAAATTTTTCATACCTAAGCTTAACAAAATTTCAATTTTATGAAATGATAAACACCGTCTCAAACTTGTCTTCAAACCAATTTCCGTCTTCTTTTGATTTATTTACTCATACAAATTTTTGTTATGGTATTTGGTTACCCAAATACTGCTCGTATACTTAACAATTATACCACTCTTGTACACCCTCCTTTTGTACCCCTCTTGAAACTCTTTCCGAATCTCAATCCTCAAATACAAATACCATATGCACGACCCTCCGAAATAAACTCTAGCGTCAACCATAGTTATTAGTTACCTCGATTTTGCATAATAATCGGTATGTGTTTATATATATACTACACCACCCTCACCGAGATACTTATTCTGTCTAGTTTGAAGAGAGACCATTGAGATGCAGTGAGTGACAATCAACAACTTGTTAGATCTGTTTCTCGTAATGAATATTTAAAATAAGAGTTGTTGGGTTGCTAAATAAGATGTACTGTTGAGTTAGAAACGCAGTATTTTAGGTAAACTAATTGTATTCTCAAAAGATGTTAAACTGTTGAGGACATGCTTGGTTAAATGGCCGACGGCCGTGGTTTAGACTATATAATGAACGACGATTAATTAACAAGCAAACGTCATGTGCCGACAGATACTTTGCATGACCTGTAGGTTTATTGGTTAAATTAGATAAGGGAACGAAAGGTTATGTATAAGCTCTCGCGGTGATGGTTTACTAAGAACCAATGTGTCATCTTTATATTGTGTGAATGATATGTTAATTACTACGGCTTGAAAATAATTGAACTGTTGACTACGTAAAACATATTAATTATATAAAATTATTTATTTTACTTTTCAACATATATTAATTACCATATATTGTACGTGTAAATAATCTCGACCACATATTATAATTACTCTTGTGTCACATTAAATTTCATTTTTGACATCATTATATATATATAATGATGTAGAAATGCGATTTTTTTAAGAGTTAGTTCCTTGTTTTTCCAAAAACAGACGGAAAATGATAAACTTACATAAACGACAACCTACAAACTACTCCCTCCGTTTTTTTTGTTTCTTTTCATTTCAATTAAATACTCCACACAAATCTTAAAAAGCGAGAATGAAACATTAAAAACGGAGGTAGTAGAATCTTAACTGGTAAGACTTATAATCATATCCTATTTATCTATGTTACATCTATATTGAAGTTAGATGTTGACATTATTTTTTACGGTAGAAATGCGATTTTATTCATATTTAATACAATATTAACTGAATGTTTAGTATATTTATGAGCGAATATGATAGACTAGAGTAAATCCTAATTTTTAAAGACACATGAATAAACTTATATGCATGGATTGATGTCTTTCAACAGTCAAGTAAATGTCGATATCTTTTTTAATATATAGTGTAAAATCTATTATTGTTTTAATTGGTTGAATGGTACAATTAAAATAATTTACTTGACCCCAGATTAAATAATATCACGTGTGTTTCTCGTACAATTCTAACAAAAATACATTTACCGAGTAACTTGATGATTAGAGAAAATCATGCCATAAATTATGAATTTAATTCTACGATATTAAAATTGCATATATTTTAGAGTTATATTTTTATATACATTTATGTTAATGACGAAGTAAGTTACATTATCTGATATACAAAAAATAACGTAAAACGTTAAAAGACTTCCTTACAGAATAAATAACCTTTTGTAAAATACTTGGTATCGACAACTTATTATTACGATTAGTTTACTTTTACCATTTTTATTGTATTATTCAAAAAAATAATAACTTGATCATCCGAATATTAAAATTTAACCGTTTATACCATGGAGTCGAAAATCATCACAGTTGCGGTACTTTTAATTCCCTTGTTTGTCATGGCTAAACAAGGTTCTGCGATCGCGTCACCTACACCAAGCCTAGCGACATCAGACGACTTCTTAAAATGTGCAAATGACTTGGGAAAAACATGTGGTGATGTTATATCTTAATATATAAGCATCTTCCCAAGAAGCAAGTAATTGATGCTTGGGGTAAAAATGCTCAAGTGTGGAAACTTTGCAAAACATTTGGAGAAATTCAAAGTCAATAACTTATATTAATTATTCGAATTTAATCTTGGAATGTACGTGGATTATAATATTTTCTGTGTATATTTAATAAAAGCAAATTGTTTGAGAAAATTTAATAATTGCTTCTTTTTACTTATTTTCTATAGGAGACATGAACCTCTTGGATACTTGTTACCAATCTAATGTCATAACGAAGTAATAAAATATTAATGTAATCAATACTAGATCTTTGATGTATGTTTTATGTTATATATGTTAAAACACATTATCTTTTGTAGTGGAAATAGAAATAAATATTTTATAAAAAAAATCTCTCTATCCTTATTTAGGTTAAACATTCCAAATTGTTCTCTCAAAAAAGTGATAGGAGTATAAATAACAATTATTGAAAAAATAAAATATCAAATAATGTAGGTTAAGTTAAAATGAATGCAAATATCTCGATACTAGATTCACAAACTTAGAAATTTAAACTTTTCAAGTACATGAACGTCAAAACCGACGACATACAAAACTCTCCAAAACGCAATATATATAGTTGCACGACGAACAACTTTATATTTATAGTTATTCAAAATTACGAAGGCTAATCAAAAGTTTAATGTATTAAGGACGATATAGTATATATTACCTCCGTCCCAGCCACTAAGACTTTCACGTTTCATTAAAATACTTCCCACATACAATAGGGAAATGAGACAATCTTTTAGGGACAGATGGATAATTATATATGAGTATGAATTAGTAAATTAAATTTTTCATACCAAAGCTTAAAAAAATTTCAATTTTATGAAATGATAAACACCGCCTCAAACTTGTCTTCAAACCAATTTCCGTCTTCTTTTGATTTATTTACTCATACAAATTTTTGTTATGGTATTTGGTTACCCAAATACGGCTCATATACTTAACAATTATACCACTCTTGTACATCCTCCTTTTGTACCCCTCTTGAAACTCTTTTCGAATCTAAATCCCCAAATACAAATACTATATGCACGCGCGACCCTCTGAAATAAACTCTAGCATCAACCATAGTTATTAGTTACCTCGATTTTGCATTGTAATCGGTATGTGTTTATATATATACTACACCACCCTCACCGAGATACTTATTCTGTCTAGTTTGAAGAGAGACCATTGAGATGCAGTGAGTGACAATCAACAACTTGTTAGATCTGTTTCTCGTAATGAATATTTAAAATAAGAGTTGTTGGGTTGCTAAATAAGATGTACTGTTGAGTTAGAAACGCAGTATTTTAGGTAAACTAATTGTATTCTCAAAAGATGTTAAACTGTTGAGGACATGCTTGGTTAAATGGCCGACGGCCGTGGTTTAGACTATATAATGAACGACGATTAATTAACAAGCAAACGTCATGTGCCGACAGATACTTTGCATTGTAAGAATATTTTATGATATAATAATATTACGGGATATGCAATATATCTTCCCTATTATTATGCTAATATTTCTTCCTCATAATTATGGTCTTATTGGAAATTGGATCTTATATAGATATGCTATCACAATAATATCGGACTAAATATGGAATTTTTCCATATTTACTCAACCTTGATGGAAGATCGAGATTACCGTAATCTAAAACCCTAATAGGAAACCGGTCCTCTCTCTGCCTATATAATGGAGTCTTCCCCATCAGAAACTCTATGAATGAATGAAAACGTAATAATGCTAATGCATGAATAACGATAACAACACTTATTACGTTATAGGACAAGACGGAGAAATCATGCCTATTAATTATGAAACCGTACCTATTATTATTATTATTTGAAGATCATATGAAGACATATCATTATTATTTCAAGTCGTCTTATTATCGTCTTATTATTTATGAAGTTGTCTTATAGAGATCTAATATCGTTCGTATTAGATTTTGATTTATTCCGTAATGAGGTATGTCCTTAATATCGTCTTAATTAATCTTTTGTGACCTTCATGTTGTTCAAAGATTTATGGGAATTATGTTTTATTTATGTCATGTTAATAATATGATAACATGTGGTATCAGCGCTTAGGTTATTGAACTCATGATTGTCCATTAATTAAGATTGTTATTACAGAATAATGACGTATTATACATTATAGTATAATAGTATGTGAAATTTCTTGTGTTCCGTTTTGCGACTGATTTTATGTAATCACCTTTTGTTACTACTCCATAATAGTCTACACAAATAAATCTCCTTCATGTGTGTACATGTATAGTATGCAAAGCAATTGTAGATTACGAAATCACACAACTATGATGCTAAGTAATTGTTTGTAGTATGCATGTCAAATTGGTTTATGCTTTTCCTAGTCCCATTATGTTATTCATGCAATTTGTTTAACTACCTCATCGATTTGTACTACTCGTATATATTATGTGTATATACGTAAACTAGGTTTACTTGTTGATGGTCTTTATGGATTTGGTAATATTAAGTTCGAGTGATTTTTCCATATTCAATTCGATCATGTAATGTTTGATGATGAGTAGTTATCTCCTGAATTTCTTATTACCACGTCAAAGTTCTTATTATTTATATGGAATTAATGAAAGTTTAACCTGAAATTGATATCATTATTGTCTTGATTATTCTGTTAAACTGATTTTGTCATGATTATATGATTTACTATATGCATATTGATTAGTATATAGATTAAAGTTTTAATATGAAGTGAATTAAAATTCTATTATTTGAGAAGTAATTCCATGATAATTTGATAATGAATGATGATATACTCCGTATGATTATGTTTTACTGAAACATGGTTTCACCGCATTGATTATAATCATTCGATATAATTCAGTCGTTTGATAAAGAATAATGATTTATGATAAAATATAATTTCATATTCGGTTTTAGATAATGTTAATATGAAATTCTTATGGTTAAATTTCACCGCAATGAATTTACAACTAAAGTTCAATTTTGACATAATATTGTCATTATATCATTCACACATATAAAAATATATATTTACCCACAGAAAGATTATATTGACATGTGTAACATTCTATTCATTACATCGTTCACATATAAAATATATATTTACCCGCAGGTAGATTATATTACCATGTGTAACATTCTATTTATTTAAATATTTTAGTGACTACCCACAGGAGCACTATTATTAAAGATGTGTTGTTTCACATATTGAAGCCCTATTACTTATGTTGTCTTATTTTATCACAACTAAAATTTACCTAATCAAGTGCAATCTTATGATAAGTCTGTTGTTGAGCTTAATTAATGGAACAAACTACTCTGAATGAAAAGAGTAATTTAAGTTCATCTTGAAGTTGATCAAACCGGAAACTTGTCTTCGCAAAGACAAGCCGACTGACTTAACTTCTGAAAGTAATGCTCAAATTAAATATCTATCCATGAATCTTGGTAGAGATCTGACAGATTATGCATTTTATTCTTATGTTGGATAATTGTAACCAACACTAAGACTTAAGAATTCATTGTATGGACTGAAACAAACATTGAGACAATGATCCTAAAGTTCGATAAAATCATTACTGATTTTTAAAGAACTTATCGTGATGCTTGTATAAATCTCAAGATCAGTGGGAGTAAGTTCATATATTTGATTCTATATGATGATATTTTATTAACCAGAAACGATCTTGGTTTATTACATAGAACCAAGACTTATGTATTGAAATGGCTAAATAAAGAATGTCGTTATGCATCTCTGGTTGGGAACTTAATGTACGATCAGGTAAACCTGACATTATTGATGTTCACATATAGAAAATTAGATCACCCGCAGGTGACTGGTTATTCAAATTCAGATTTTGGGAATATTATGATACATGGCACTGTACTCACAGTTGCTTTATACAACCATCATGGAAACTGAATATGTGACTTATTACGAGGCTTTAATAGGAGCATGATTGCGTAATTACCGTGATAATAATGAAATTGCAATCTTTTGCTAGCTCCATGAATGATATGATATCTAAGGGATCAAAACACATGAACCTTAAATATCTTTTACTAAAACAAGATGTTAGATCACGGAATTAATGAGATCTCTTAACAATTTCTACACTTGCTATGTAATATTATTTCTGTTTTCCATTGTGTATACATTTATTATTGGATGAATGATAACAGATCGATAGTCTTTTTAAGACATTATGTGGACCATTACGTAAAACTTCACTTATGGCATAACTGCTCAATTCGTTGATGTTGTGGTACATGGAAGTAATCATGTTGCAGATTGACATGTGCACGCCATGACTCTCTTTTAATGATTGAATTAGTCAAGGTACTTATGAACACCGATTTAAAATATATGTTTTAGCATATGATGCGCAACTTATATATCTATAAAGAACAATACAGATGTTCCAATCGACCAAGTGGGAGACTGTAAGAATATTTTATGATATAATAATATTACGGGATATGCAATATATCTTCCCTATTATTATGCTAATATTTCTTCCTCATAATTATGGTCTTATTGGAAATTAGATCTTATATAAATATGCTATCACAATAATATCGGACTAAATAAGAAGTTTTTCCATATTTACTCAACCTTGATGGAAGATCGAGATTACCGTAATCTAAAACCCTAATAGGAAACCGGTCCTCTCTCTGCCTATATAATGGAGTCTTCCTCATCAGAAACTCTATGAATGAATGAAAACGTAATAATGCTAATGCATGAATAACGATAACAACACTTATTACGTTATAGGACAAGACGGAGAAACCATGCCAATTAATTATGAAACCGTACCTATTATTATTATTATTTGAAGATCATATGAAGACATATTATTATTATTTCAAGTCGTCTTATTATCGTCTTATTATTTATGAAGTTGTCTTATAGAGATCTAATATCGTTCGTATTAGATTTTGACTTATTCCGTAATGAGGTATGTCCTTAATATCGTCTTAATTAATCTTTTGTGAACTTCATGTTGTTCAAAGATTTATGGGAATTATGTTTTATTTATGTCATGTTAATAATATGATAACATGCATGACCTGTAGGTTTATTGGTAAAATTAGAGGGAACAAAAGGTTATGTATAAGCTCTCGCGGTGATGGTTTATTAAGAACCAATGTGTCATCTTTATATTGTGTGAATGATATGTTAATTACTACGGCTTGAAAATAATTGAACTGTTGACTACGTAAACCATATTAATTATATAAAATTATTTATTTTACCTTTCAACATATATTAATTACGATATATTGTACGTGTAATTAATCTCGGTCACATATTCTAATTACTCTTGTGTCACATTAAATTTCATTTTTAACATCATTATATATATATATATATATATATATATATAATGATGTAGAAATGCGATTTTTTTAAGAGTTAGTTCCTTGTTTTTCTAAAAACAGACGGAAAATGATAAACATACAAAAACGACAACCTATAAACTACTCCCTCCGTTATTTTATGTTTCTTTCCATTTCAATTAAATACTCCACACAAATATTAAAAAGCGGGAAGAAACATTAAAAACGGAGGTAGTAGAATCTTAACTGGTAAGACTTGGAATCATATCCCTTTTATCTATGTTACATCTATATGGAAGTTAGATGTTGACATTATTTTTTATGGTAGAAATGCGATTTTATTCCTATTTAATACAGTATTAACTAAATGTTTGGTATATTTAAGAGCGAATATGATAGACTAGCGTAAATCCTAATTTTTAAAGACACATGAATAAACTTATATGCATGGATTGATGTCTTTCAACAGTCAAGTAAATGTCGATATCTTTTTTAATATATAATGCAAAATCTATTATTATTTTAATTGATTGATTGGTACAATTAAAATAATTTACTTGACCCCAGATTAAATAATATCACGTGTGTATCTCGTAGAATTCTAACAAAAATACATTTACTGAGTAACTTGATGATTAGAGAAAATCATGCCATAAATTATGAATTTAATTCTACGATATTAAAATTGCATATATGTTAGAGTTATATTTTTATATACATTTATGTTAATGACGATGTAAGTTACATTATCTGATATACAAAAAAAAACGTTAAACGTTAAAAGACTTCCCTACAGAATAAATAACATTTTATAAAATACTTGGTATCGACAACTTATTATTACGATTAGTTTACTTTTTCCATTTTTATTGTATTATTCAAAAAAATAATAACATGATAATCCGAATATTAAAATTTAACCGTTTATACCATGGAGTCGAAAATCATCACAGTTGCGCTACTTTTAATTCCCTTGTTTGTCATGGCTAAACAAGGTTTTGCGATCGCGTCACCTACACCAAGCCCAGCGACATCAGACGACTTCTTAAAATGTGCAAATGACTTGGGAAAAACATGTGATGATGTTATATCTTAATATATTTTTGCGAACAGAGTATCTGTATCAGAAGAACGTTGTAGCGCTTTATTAAAGCTTGGAGAGTCGTGTCATGATCTTCTAACCAAAGTGACAGTAGTATATAAGCATCTTCCCAAGAAGCAAGCAATAGATGCTTGGGGTAAAAGTGCTCAAGTGTGGAAACTTTGCAAAAAGTTTGAAGAAATTCAAAGTCAGTAACATATATTAATTATTTGAATTTAATCTTGGAATGTATGTGGATTATAACATTTTCTGTGTATATTTAATAAAAGAAAATTGTTTGACAAAATTTAATAATTGCTTGTTTTTACTTATTTTCTATACGAGACATAAACCTCTTGGACCCTTGTTACCAATCTAATGTCATAACGAAGTAATAAAATATTAATGTAATCAATACTCGATCTTTGATGTATGTTTTATGTTATATATCTTAAAACACTTTATCTTTTGTAGTGGTAATAGAAATAAATATTTTGATAAAATAAAATATCAAATAATGTAGGTTAAGTTAAAATGAATGCAAATATCTTGATACTAGAATCACAAACTTAGAAATTTAAAGTTTTCAAGTACATGAACGTCAAAACCGACGACATACAAAACTCTCCAAAACCCAATATATATAGTTGCTCGACGGACAACTTTATATTTATAGTTATTCAAAATTATGAAGGCTAATCAAAAGTTTAATGTATTAAGGACGATATAGTATATACTACCTCCGTCCCTGCCACTAAGACCTTCACGTTTCATTAAAATACTTCTCACATATAATAGGGAAATGAGACAATCTTTTAGGGACGGATGGATAATTATATAGGAGTATGAAATAGTAAATTAAAATTTTCATACATAAGCTTAACAATATTTTAATTTTATGAAATGATAAACACCGCCTCAAACTTGTCTTCAAACCAATTTCCGTCTTCTTTTGATTTATTTACTCATACAAATTTTTGTTATTGTATTTGGTTACCGAAATACTTCTCGTATATTTAACAATTATACCACTCTTGTACATCCTCCTTTTGTACCCCTCTCAAAATTCTTTCCGAATCTCAATCCCCAAATACAAATACCATATGCACGACCCTCCGAAATAAACTCTAGCGTCAACCATAGTTATTAGTTACCTCGATTTTGCATAATAATCGGTATGTGTTTATATATATACTACACCACCCTCACCGAGATACTTATTCTGTCTAGTTGAAAAGAGACCATTGAGATGCAGTGATTGACAATTAACAACTTGTTAGATCTGTTTCTCGTAATGGATATTTAAAATAAGAGTTATTGGGTTGCTAAATAAGATGTACTGTTGAGCTAGAAACGCGGTATTTTAGGCAAACTAATTGTATTCTTCAAAAGATGTTAAACTGTTGAGGACATGCTTGGTTAAATGGCTGACGACCATGGTTTAGACAATATAATGAACGACGGTTAATTATCAAGCGTCATGTGCCGACAGATACTTTGCATGATCCGTAAGTTTATTGGTAAAATTAGAGGAGGGAATGAGAGGTTATGTATAAGCTCTCGCGGTGATGGTTTATTAAGAACCAATGTGTCATCTTTATATTGTGTGAATGGTATGTTAGTACGGCTTGAAAATAATTGAACTGTTGACTACGTAAAACATATTAATTATATAAAATTATTTATTTTACCTTTCAACATATTTTAATTACAATATATTGTACGTGTAAATAATCTCAGTCACATATTCTAATTACTCTTGTGTCACATTAAATTTCGTTTTTAACATCATTATATATATATATGGAAGTTAGATGTTGACATTATTTTTTATGGTAAAAATGCGATTTTATTCCTATTTAATACAGTATTAACTAAATGTTTAGTATATTTAAGAGCGAATATGATAGACTAGCGTAAATCCTAATTTTTAAAGACACATGAATAAACTTATATACATGGATTGATGTCTTTCAACAGTCACGTAAATGTCGATATCTTTTTTTAATATATAGCGTAAATCCTAATTTTTAATATATATTATTGTTTTAATTGATTGAATGGTACAATTAAAATAATTTACTTGACCCCAGATTAAATAATATCACGTGTGTATCTCGTAGAATTCTAACAAAAATACATTTACTAAGTAACTTGATGATTAGAGAAAATCATGCCATAAATTATGAATTTAATTCTACGATATTAAAATTGCATATATGTTAGAGTTATATTTTTATATACATTTATGTTAATGACGATGTAAGTTACTGTAATCCCCTAGAAATTCTAACGCGATACAGTGACGGAAACACTATAGAGTCGGGATTAAAACACGCTGTAACTATGTCTTAGAAAAATTAAAATGGTAAAGTCAAACAATAGGCCTTAAATAAAATGGCCAAAATTTAAAACAATCCACAAAAGGGGTTTGAACAATCCATAAGACATAATTATTAAAATAAATAAGCAGGATCCACACTGCTCGCTAGCCCACACCCAGAACATGTATACCTGCCATGTTAAAACATAACAGCCACAATCAATGGGGAGCAACGTCAACGTTCTCCCAGCCGTATGACAGGATTTTAAAAACTGTAATTACTACTATAGAAAAATAATAAAAATGAAAACAGTATAACATTATAATGAAAATAAGATTTCAGTGAAAAACTCCACATATCGAAATAATATAATAAAAATGAGTTTTTCGAAGAGAACATAAAACATTTGGCAACCTGCAACCAAATTATATATATCGATAATAATAAAAATAGTCAAAATGGCGTTATGGATAGGATTAATGATGAAGGGTAGACTTTCACTAGGAGAATACTAAAACTAGCTTCGAGAACTTAGTTCAAACAAATCAAACTTCGGTCTCTAACTAGACTACTCAACCATAATAGGACGGCGACTTATAAATGCGTGGCCCTAATTTAAGATAATATGCACACCCCTCCCGAGCATCATAAATACTCAGTTCAACCCGACGGCGTCTTACACTGCGAGGCACGAGTTTAAGGTCAAAATGTACATACACTCTCGAACATCATATATGCTCGGTTCAACAACCAGTGTGCCCCATCATAAAGACTCACCAGCCTTATCATAAAGACTCACCAGCCTTATAGTTGATGGCAAAAACGTAAACCCCAGAATATATTACTCTAAACCTCACACTTGTTCTTATTCCATAACTCCAAAACAGCCATTATCGATATTTAAAAGATGTATTCAATACAAACAATAAGAGAACAAAAGGAAAAGGAATCACTTTCCAAAAGATGAAACTTTCTATTTTAGGAAACTTCTATTTTTAGAAACTTACTAAAAATAACATCATATCAAAATAGCAAAAATATTAGTTTATACTAATAAACAATTTTAGTAAACAATGTAGAATTATAAAACTTGTACTTTCGGTCTTAACGTTATTAATTTCTAAAACGAGAACATTTGAGTTTATGAAATTATTGAAATGTCATACAAGTGTTTATAAAATGATTTAGAAATGTCTTAAACATTTTAAATACTACTAATTAGGGTGTCTCCAAAATTTACAAAACTAAAATTCCCTAATTATTACTATTAATTTCGACAATACGATTATAAATAGGATTTTACGGCAAATGTCAAATTAAATCTTTTAACGTCTTTTATTTAATTAAACCATTGAATATATTTAGAGTATGTTAACGGATGATTTAACTCTTAATGTTTCAGAATCAAATATTTTCAAAATGGCTGGAAAAATAATTCTTTTAGGTAAGACGAAGCATTTTAACGATAAATCACAATTTGTCCAAAAATCAATACTTATTAATTAAAGACTCTAATAAATAGTACAAAAATCACGTAAAATATCTAAAATATATTTATGGACATTCTGTCTAGAAAATAAATTTTTCCATAATCCTAAAACTCGGTTTTTAAAGTGTTTTCTCGTTAATCGTCTAATCTCGACAATAACGATTAATAAAAATAGTAATTACAAAACAATTTAAGTATTAATATCCAAAAATTATTATTAAACTTAAAAATCATGATTTTGCAGAAGATACTATTTTTCCAGATTTCCAAAAATTCCAGATTTAATAAATCTCATTAAAACCGTCTTTTAAACCCGTTTTCACAATTAACGATACCATTGATAAAACTTATCGTTCCTAACATTTTATTAAAGCACTAAAAATCATAAAATTAAATTTTATTAAGAAATCATTAAAATCATATTTTTTTCAAGATTTAATCATAGGACCAGAAATCGAGAATTTAAACGACAACGCGGTTTTAACAATAAACGATGATTTAAAGTGATTAATTAATTCATCCACTTAACAATTCTGAAAAATTATGAAAACATTCAGAAAATTCTATTTCATCAGAAAGTTTCACTTCATCAAAAATCAGATTAAAATAAAATGCTTAGGTACTAGAACTAAAAATCAACTTTTAATCGTTTTTGTCCGTAAACGGTAATAATTCAATAATCGATAACTAAAATATCAGAAAAATACTAAATTATTAAAAATCATCAAAAACATCATTTTTACAGAATATAATCATATATTACAAGTTTTGGCCGAATATTACGATTTTACAAATTAATATAACGATTTAATCGTTAATCTCGTAAAAGCGATAAAAAATACCGAAAAATGCATATTTTCAACTTTTAAAATTTTTTCAGAGTATATGACATATATTGTCAAAAATAAATTATAAATATATACATGCAATTACAACAATAAAATCAAGCAATACCGAGTAACACCGACGTTACCTTCACTCCAAATCCGAGTCTACGATAAATTCGTCGGCTTCAGGGTCGACCAGGACTCCTACATCGCATGACATACATGGTACAAAAATACCATGAGAAAACTAAAAGAAACAAGGTAAATAACGATCGGAAATAACATCGATTATTACCTTAACGGAGGGAAACGATAGACGATTAATTTGGAGATGAAAATGGGATGATCAAGACTCGATTTTGAAATAAATCTAGGCTGGAAAATCTGCTGAAACTCATGGCCAAAGGAGAGGAAATAAAGGGTATTTCTTGTTTAATGTGTTGAATAAAAATGAATAAATAAATTATGATGAGATGAGTGTATGAATGTGGACTATTAAAATGATAACAACTATGTTAAACGATCCAAAACACCAGCCAAAATGAATAAGAAGGGAGTGTGAAGAGTCTTGGAATAAGTCCAAAAATGATTGTAGGAAAATAAAATATCTAAGGCATTTAATCAAGTTATAATACCAAGGGTTAAAAAAATGTGAAAGTGTGTGACCAAGGGTGTCATGGTCCAAAAAGAAGTCAAAAGTATTTCTTTTAATTGTGGGTTGCTTAAAAATAAGAATCCTAAAATTATTAAAAGCATTTCAAAGCAATTTGAGTAAATCTCGCGTTGGAAAATAATTATTTACGAAACTTCGTATTAAAATCATAAATGGCTTATTTTTAGTAAATAAAAATATTTCTTAGTTGAAAAATATTATATAAATGTATTTAAACATTTTTAGGAAAAGGAATAACTTAGATCCGAGCTTAAAAACGTCAATTCAAAGAGAAATAGGATTCCGCGGAAAATTAAATAGTTTACGAAGAAAACCAAATAAATGGATTTAAGAGAATTAATATCTTTAACAATAAAAATAAATATCATTAAACTCAAAAATAAAAATAAAGCTTGGTAAAACGATGAAATATGAGGCCAAAATTTGACAGAGTTATGACGAAGTCATAACGGAAAGGATAAAACTCAAAGGAAAAATAGCGGGTGTTACAGTTACATTATCTGATATACAAAAAATAACGTAAAACGTTAAAAGACTTCCTTACAGAATAAATAACCTTTTATAAAATACTTGGCATAGACAACTTATTATTACGATTAGTTTACTTTTACCATTTTTATTGTATTATTCAAAAAAAAATAACTTGATAATCCGAATATTAAATTTTAACCGTTTATACCATGGAGTCGAAAATCATCACAGTTGCGCTACTTTTAATTCCCTTTTTTGTCATGGCTAAAAAAGGTTTTGCGATCGCGTCACCTACACCAAGCCCAGCGACATCAGATGACTTCTTAAAATGTGCAAATGACTTGGGAAAAACATGTGGTGATGTTATATCTCAATATATTTTTGCGAACAGAGTATCTGTATTAGAAAAATGTTGTAGCGCTTTATTAAAGCTTGGAGAGTCGTGCCATGATCTTCTAACCGAAGTGACAGTAGTATATAAGCATCTTCCCAAGAAGCAAGCAATAGATGCTTGGGGTAAAAATGCTCAAGTGTGGAAACTTTGCAAAACTTTTGGAGAAATTCAAAGTCAGTAACTTATATTATTTATTCGAATTTAATCTTGGAATGTACGTGGATTATAATATTTTCCGGGTATATTTATAATAAAAGCAAATTGTTTGAGAAAATTTAATAATTGCTTCTTTTTACTTATTTTCTATACGAGACATGAACCTCTTGGACCCTTGTTACCAATCTAATGTCATAACGAAGTAATAAAATATTAATGTAATCAATACTTGATCTTTGATGTATGTTTTATGTTATATATCATAAAACACTTTATCTTTTGTAGTGGTAATAGAAATAAATATTTTATAAAAAAAATCTCTCCATCCTTGTTTAGGTTAAACATTCCAAATTATTTTCTCAAAAAAGTGATAGGAGTATAAATAACAATTATTGAAAAAAATAAAATATCAAATAATGTAGTTTAAGTTAAAATGAATGCAAATATCTCGATACTAGATTCACAAACTTAGAAATTTAATGTTTTCAAGTCCATGAACGTCAAAATCGACGAGATACAAAACTCTACAAAACGCAATATATATAGTTGTACGACGAACAACTTTATATTTATAATTATTCAAAATTATGAAGGCTAATCAAAAGTTTAATGTATTAAGGACGATATATTATATACTACCTCCGTCCCAGCCATTAAGACCTTCACGTTTCATTAAAATACTTCTCACATATAACAGGGAAATGAGACAATCTTTTAGGACCGGATGGATAATTGTATAAGAGTATGAATTAGTAAATTAAATTTTTTATACTAAGCTTAACAAAATTTCAATTTTATGAAATGATAAACACCGCCTCATACTTGTCTTCAAACCAATTTCCGTCTTCTTTTGATTTATTTACTCATACAAATTTTTGTTATGGTATTTGGTTACCCAAATACTGCTCGTATACTTAACAATTATACCACTCTTGTACATCCTCCTTTTGTACCCCTCTTGAAACTCTTTCCGAATCTCAATCCCCAAATACAAATACCATATGCACGACCCTCCGAAATAAACTCTAGCGTCAACCATAGTTATTAGTTACCTCGATTTTGCATAATAATCGGTATGTGTTTATATATATACTACACCACCCTCACCGAGATACTTATTCTGTCTAGTTTGAAGAGAGACCATTGAGATGCAGTGAGTTACAATTAAAACCATGTTAGATCTGTTTCTCGTAATGGATATTTAAAATAAGAGTTGTTGGGTTGCTAAATAAGATGTACTGTAGAGTTAGAAACGCGGTATTTTAGGCAAACTTATTGTATTCTTCAAAAGATGTTAAACTATTGAGGACATGCTTGGTTAAATGGCTGACGGCCGTGGTTACGACGGTTAATTAACAAGCGTCATGTGTTGACAGATACTTTGCATGATCTGTAGGTTTATTGGTAAAATTAGAGGAGGGAAAGAAAGGTTATGTATAAGCTCTCGCGGTGATGGTTTATTAAGAACCAATATGTCATCTTTATATTGTGTGAATGGTATGATAGTACGGCTTGGAAATAATTGAACTGTTGACTACGTAAAACATATTAATTATATAAAATTATTTATTTTACTTTTCAACATATATTAATTACGATATATTGTACGTGTAAATACTCTCGGTCACATAATCTAATTACTCTTGTGTCACATTAAATTTCATTTTTAACATCATTATATATATAATGATGTAGAAATGCGATTTTTTTAAGAGTTAGTTCCTTGTTTTTCCAAAAACAGACGGAAAATGATAAACCTACAAAAACGACCACCTACAAACTACTCCCTCCGTTTTTTTATCTTTCTTTCCATTTCAATTAAATACTCCACACAAATCATAAAAAGCGGGAAGAAACATTAAATACGGAGGTAGTAGAATCTTAACTGGTAAGACTTGGAATCATATCCCTTTTATCTATGTTACATCTATATGGAAGTTAGATGTTGACATTATTTTTTACGGTAGAAATGCGATTTTATTCATATTTAATACAGTATTAACTAAATGTTTAGTATATTTAAGAGCGAATATGATAGACTAGCGTAAATCCTAATTTTTAAAGACACATGAATAAACTTATATGCATGGATTGATGTCTTTCAACAGTCAAGTAAATGTTGATATCTTTTTTAATATATAGTGCAAAATCTATTATTGTTTTAATTGATTGAATGGTACAATTAAAATAATTTACTTGACCCCAGATTAAATAATATCAAGTGTGTATCTCGTAGAATTCTAACAAAAATACATTTACTGAGTAACCTGATGATTAGAGAAAATCATGCCATAAATTATGAATTTAATTCTACGATATTAAAATTGCATATATGTTAAGAGTTATATTTTTATATACATTTATGTTAATGACGATGTAAGTTACATTATCTGATATACAAAAAATAACGTAAAACGTTAAAACACTTCCTTACAGAATAAATAACCTTTTATAAAATACTTGGTATCGACAACTTATTATTACGATTAGTTTACTTTTACCATTTTAATTGTATTATTCAAAATAATAATAACTTGATAATCCGAATATTAAAATTTAACCGTTTATACCATGGAGTCGAAAATCATCACAGTTGCGCTACTTTTAATTCCCTTTTTTGTCATGGCTAAACAAGGTTTTGCGATTGCGTCACCTACACCAAGGCCAGCGACATCAGACGACTTCTTAAAATGTGCAAATGACTTGGGAAAAACATGTGGCGATGTTATATCTCAATATATTTTTGCGAACAGAGTATCTGTATCAGAAGAATGTTGTAGCGCTTTATTAAAGCTTGGAGAGTCGTGTCATGATCTTCTAACCGAAGTGACAGTAGTATATAAGCATCTTCTCAAGAAGCAAGGAATAGATGCTTGGGGTAAAAATGCTCAAGTGTGGAAACTTTGCAAAACGTTTGGAGAAATTCAAAGTCAGTAACTTATATTAATTATTCGAATTTAATCTTGGAATGTACGTGGATTATAATATTTTCTGTGTATATTTATAATAAAAGCAAATTGTTTGAGAAAATTTAATAATTGCTTCTTTTTACTTATTTTCTATACGAGACATGAACCTCTTGGACCCTTTGTTACCAATCTAATGTCATAACGAAGTAATAAAATATTAATGTAATCAATACTTGATCTTTGATGTATGTTTTATGTTATATATCATAAAACACTTTATCTTTTGTAGTGGTAATAGAAATAAATATTTTATAAAAAAATTCTCTCCATCCTTATTTAGGTTAAACATTCCAAATTATTTTCTCAAAAAAGTGATAGGAGTATAAATAACAATTATTGAAAAAATAAAATATCAAATAATGTAGGTTAAGTTAAAATGAATGCAAATATCTCGATACTAGATTCACAAACTTAGAAATTTAATGTTTTCAAGTCCATGAACGTCAAAACCGACGAGATACAAAACTCTACAAAACGCAATATATATAGTTGTACGACGAAAAACTTTATATTTATAGTTATTCAAAATTATGAAGGCTAATCAAAAGTTTAATGTATTAAGAACGATATATTATATACTACCTCCGTCCCAGCCACTTTAACCTTCACGTTTCATTAAAATACTTCTCACATATAATAGGGAAATGAGACAATCTTTTAGGGACGGATGGATAATTGTATAGGAGTATGAATTAGTAAATTATATTTTTCATACCTAAGCTTAACAAAATTTCAATTTTATGAAATGATAAACAACGCCTCAAACTTGTCTTCAAACCAATTTCCGTCTTCTTTTGATTTATTTACTCATACAAATTTTTGTTATGGTATTTGGTTACCCAAATACTGCTCGTATACTTAACAATTATACCACTCTTGTACATCCTCCTTTTGTACCCCTCTTGAAACTCTTTCCGAATCTCAATCCCCAAATACAAATACCATACGCACGACCCTCTGAAATAAACTCTAGCGTCAACCATAGTTATTAGTTACCTCGATTTTGCATCATAATCGGTATGTGTTTATATATATACTACACCACCCTCACCGAGATACTTATTCTGTCTAGTTTGAAGAGAGACCATTGAGATGCAGTGAGTGACAATTAACAACTTGTTAGATCTGTTTCTCGTAATGGATATTTAAAATAAGAGTTGTTGGGTTGCTAAATAAGATGTACTGTTGAGTTAGAAACGCGGTATTTTAGGCAAACTAATTGTATTCTTCAAAAGATGTTAAACTGTTGAGGACATGCTTGGTTAAATGGCTGACGACCGTGGTTTAGACAATATAATGAACGACGGTTAATTAACAAGCGTCATGTGCCGACAGATACTTTGCATGACCTATAGGTTTATTGGTAAAATTAGAGGAGGGAACGAAAGGTTATGTATAAGCTCTCGCGGTGATGGTTTATTAAGAACCATTGTGTCATCTTTATATTGTGTGAATGGTATGTTAGTACGGCTTGAAAATAATTGAACTGTTGACTACGTAGAACATATTAATTATATAAAGTTATTTATTTTACTTTTCAACATATATTAATTACGATATATTGTACGTGTAAATAATCTCGGTCACATATTCTAATTACTCTTGTGTCACATTAAATTTCATTTTTAACATCATTATATATATAATGATGTAGAAATGCGTTTTTTTAAGAGTTAGTTCCTTATTTTCCAAAAACAAATGGAAAATGATAAACTTACAAAAACGACAACCTAGAAACTACTCCCTCCGTTTTTTTATGTTTCTTTCCATTTCAATTAAATACTCCAAACAAATCTTAAAAAGCGGGGAGAATCATTATAAACGGAGGTAGTAGAATCTTAACTGGTAAGACTTGGAATCATATCCCTTTTATCTATGTTACATCTGTTAGGAAATAAGTACCTTGCAATTATTCTTTTGGATCTCGATTTGGTTTCCGACCTGAATCTGTTTAATTAGGGAAGTTTCCTAATTAATATCTTATTGATTAGAGTTTCCTATTCAATATCTGAGTATCTGACCTAGGTTTTTATATTGTATAGGGTTTCCTAATCTATTTAGGGTTTCTGTTTAGGTTGAGAGTATTATATAAACGTATTATATAAACTCTCATACCCCTTACCCTAAGAATTATGATATCAGTCTGAAATCTGTAACATCTCCTCAAATTAATAAAACTATCCCCTTCTTCTGCCCGTGGACGTAGCAAACTGGTTGTTAGTGAACCACGTAAATCTGTCCGTCTATCAATTTTACGTTCTTATTTGTTTGTCTTTCTCTTCCGTTATAACAAAATGGTATCAGAGCTTCAGATTGTTCTGCTTCCGCTTCTGAGCTTCTGGTTTGGCTTCCGCTGAGTTAGGCATTTTTTGGGTCTTGAATTGATTTGTTCCTGATATCTTTCCTAAAGTTGATCTTCTTGTTTAGTAACATAAGATTGTTTGGTTTTAGGAAAGATTAGCCTTTGTTTCCTAGTTAGTTTAGGGAACTAGTTTAGGTGGAATAATACTATATAAAGACCTGACTAGTTGCTAGGTGGTTAATTAGAACATAGAGATGATTTGAGAGCACAATATAGAGGGTTGAGTTGTGAGGTTTTCTTGAGAGAAAAACTCAGTTTGTTTCGAGTCCCTATTATTTGGTGGTTCTATTGATCTCATCTTCGTTGGAGACCGTTGGAGTTTGTTCGGATCTTGGTTGGCCGCAAGATCATTTGTCCTTCGTCTCGTCGGTGAGTTCGTCGCAGGTCGAATTCAGTCTGGGTAGTCTCTTTCCAGTTTGAGATTACTATATGGTTGGTAGAATTGGTAGTACTTTTGGCTTTAGCTATGAGCTATTAAGCGCGTGTATTACGGTCTACTTTTGTACTATTATCTCCGCAATAGTGAATTTGGTCTCCTTGTCGGTGTGTACGTAGCCAGTGATTTTGTTGGTGAACCACGTAAATCTGTGTGTCAGTTTATTATTGTTTGCTATTTGTTTTGTTCTTCTCGCGTAATTAACAAACCGTTGGTAACGGGACGCCTCCGTTACAACAAACTGGTATCAGAGCTTTGTTTTTCTTATTTGTGAGAAAGATGTATGGGATGAGCGTTAAAATTGAGAGTTTTGATGGGAGGAATAGTTTTAGTCTGTGGCAGATCAAGATGCGGGCGTTGTTAAAGCAACAGAGACGGTGGGCGCCATTCGTGAAGAAAGACGACACAGTCACCGCTGAGATGACCGTTCTGGAGGAAAGTACAGTCTGTCTGGTGATATCATCACTGAAATCGGAGGAAGATAGAAGTAGTAGTGGTGGTACTGATAAACAGGTGGAGCAGCAAGTAACTCTTGATGAGAGTGAAGCAAAGTCTGAAGATCAACCACTACAATCTGAATCTAAATCCGAACCATCAGTTTCTTTATTACCAGTTCAGAAGCAGTAGAGTTTGGTCCAGGAGCGATCAATAAAGCTTCGGAACATGTATGGTAATGAAGATGGGGTAGGTCTGTCTGATCTGGTTCTGAATAGCAAGTTCCGACATGGTTTGGAATTGCTAAATTCTGGAAGTATCTGATTGCCCCTTGTTGGGCAATATCTGAGGCAGGAGGGGGAGAGGAGTTTTATTTCTGGTACATCTGGCATTCGTTGAAGTGCATCTGGTACATCTGTTGAGGAGTTTTCTGGTACATCTGGCATTCGTAGGAGTGCATCTGGTACATCTGTCTGATCTGACCGTGAGACAATTCAAGTCAAGGTGGAGATTGTTAGGAAATAAGTGCCTTGCAATTGTCCTTTTGGATCTCGATTTGGTTTCCGACCTGAATCAGTTTAATTAGTAAAGTTTCCTAATTAATATCTGATTGATTAGAGTTTCCTAATCAATATCTGAGTATCTGACCTAGGTTTTCCTATTGTATAAGGTTTCCTAATCTGTTTAGTGTTTCTATTTAGGTTGAGAGTATTATAAATACTGTCATACCCCTTACCCTAAGAATTATGATATCAGTCTGAAATCTGTAACATCTCCTCAAATTAATAAAACTATCCCCTCCTTCTGCCCGTGGACGTAGCTAACAGGTTGTTAGTGAACCACGTAAATCTGTCCGTTTCTCAATTTTACGTTCTTATTTGTTTGTCTTTCTCTTCCGTTATAACAACATCTATATTGAAGTTAGATGTTGACATTATTTTTTACGGTAGAAATGTGATTTTATTAGTAGAGGCCGCTATAGTGCGGGCGGGATTGGGTGTTGACATCTATCGGATGTTGGCTTCCCAATACGTACCCTCACCCCTTACTCAGAATCGACGGTTTCCGGATGTCCGAAACCATTGGCAATGAGATTCATTCCAGGCATGGAGTGCTTAAGGGTACAAGTCTTTATCTTTAGGTCCCCTGCCACTCAACTTTGAGCCGGCAAGGGATCAAAGTTGACTTGAACGATTTCCGAGTCCCCATCATTGACTCGGTGGCGACTCGACAAATTGGCAACAACTTCAGTTCACTAAAAAGGTCGCCTTACCCAAAAAAAAAACGGCCTTTAAACATTTACAACCATGACTCGATCGATTCCCAAACGGAAACACGGGTGCTCGCACCCGACTTGTACAAGTCCGGATCGTCATCCAAATCGAGGTCCGAAACATCGCCCCGTACGCGAGATCGGACCGGCCCCCGGGAGGGAGGGGTCGCGTGGGTGGCCGCCGCCACACGTTGAAAAAATGTGTAGACAACCGCATTTTGACTACCAGGTGTCTATAGCAGTTTCCAAAAAACACCCGATGATGATCGGACGCTAACATGCTTCTATGCGCTCGGATACGGGCTCAAATCCATTAATCCGAGTACAAATCTCAAAAAATCAACCTCAAATCCAGGTCCAGTGGGCCGTTTCCAATCAAATAAGGCTAATTTGGGCCGAAACTGACACCGGAATTAAAACCGACTTTTATCGATTGGGTCAACCCTGGTCAAAGTCGTTTCCGAGACACATTAAAGCAGCCACTCAAATACAAAAAGTCCAACTCAAGAAGCAAAACCAACAGTCCACTTTCAGACGGGCCATCAGGTCAAGTCCGTCAGAGCAAAAATCCTAGACACCAAAGTACATGGGCAATGCCTATATAAGCAACCCCATGCACACACAATTACACATCTTGTACACATCAAATTCAACTCTAATTCAACTTTTACCACTTCAAAAAGAACCCTGATCTTATACATGCAACCCTAATCAAACCCTAGCAATTCTACACTAGCAAAAAAACCCTAAACCTAGTTTTAGGAATCAATCCCGAGCCACCATAACTTAACCTCCATAAAACCTCGAAGACTCTTGTGTTAAAGCCACGGTTACGAGTTCGATCCGAGACAAGAACATGTAGGTTGAGGGTGTCAAAACCCCGTTCTCTCCTTCTTCTCTTCCTCTCGTCATCTTCTTCGTTTTTTCTTACTTTTTTTTTTCTTTTTTTCTTTATTGCATCATAATATCGATAATAACTAATACAAAACATTAAAATACTTATCGATTTGTGTCCAATAATAGGGGTATCGGAATAAGGAAACACGAATATACAAGTGTACTGCACACAGCGTTGACGGTCGCTTGTTCCAATACCCCGATTATTTGATTATTGAGATAAGTTAACTTAAACAATTTTTTTTTTATTTTGTTTGCATCATTATCATTAGTCGCATATTTACATTAATTTTCAAAAAATAAGCATTATATTTAATAAGGGTCGAAACCCGTTGACGCGGATCTGACATCCTAATCCTTAGGGATTTATTTCGATGTCGGAAAAGCCGAGGGAATCAAGTTTTCATTCAAGCAAAGTGTCGATACGTTAGATCCGATGCCAATTCCATAATTGGATGTCGAGTCTAATAATCTAATCAAACAATTTAGCCAATTCAATTTTTCGTTGATGCTAACGTAGATGTTATTTAATTCGTTCGAATCATGACACTACAAACGCGGAGGAATATTTATATCGTCTTGGTTATTTTGAACGATTCAAATCAATATTCTTTATTTTTTCACTCTAGTATTCCATATCGATTCCATAATCGAATATGGGATATGACGAGCATCACAATTAAAATCGAGTATAAATTATTCCAAGTATTTAATATCGATTTCATAATCGAATATTGAATACGACGAATATCGAAAATATTAAGTCGAGTGCAAATTACGCAATATTTGTATGCGATTTAATAAAATCATCAATTTTCCGAAGAAAACAATTTCGCTTTTTTTTATTATTATTCTTCGAACATCGTTTTTTTTAGACAAAACATTTTTTTTAGATCTCGATATATTTTTTTTCCTTGACCTCGGTCAATACGTGTTAATCCATCACGTGACCTACTATTCTTTTCAAAACCATGCATCATACTACATTATTCGCAAACCGTTATTATCGTTATACCGTTACTAACAAGTTTGTTATTTTCTTGTCAATTTTTTTTTGTTTATTTTATTTTACTAAAATGAACCCACATGCTAAAATTCCACTTTGACGTAGAATTAATTGCATTAAATTGACTTAGAAACCCTTTTCAATTCCATTCACATGTTTAGGGAAAATAATCTTTGCATATCATTTTCCCGTTCAACTAACGCGCGTATTGGAAAGTCATTCGAATTCTTAGTAGAGGCCGCTAATGTGCGGGCGGGGTTGGGTGTCCTTCGTGGGCTTCCCAACACGTACCCTCACCCCTTACTCAGAACCTCGGTTTCCGGATGCCCGAAACCGTTGGCGCACGAGAGTCATTCAATACACAATATCCGATAACGTCGGTATTGGTATCAAATGCAAAGGGACGAGCCCAATAAACTCTGACATCAAAAATGGACCGTATTTTGTATACGGACCACTACAACATAGAGTGGGCTCGAATGGTTCCGAATAACCACAAAATTCGGTGGCGACTCCACTTCGACCTAAATTTCAATTCGATCCGTTTCATATGGAGATTCATTCGCCTCCCCAAACCCGCGCGTGGCCGCGTCGGGATGGACCTATATCATGTCCACAAACTGGAGGGGTCCCGCGCGGGGCGTCGGGCGGGGCGGACGGACGTCTACAGTTTGGCGACTCCACTGGGGAATTGGAAACAAGTTTCCAGCGGTGGTGTAACTTGAACGAGGTTGGTGAAGCTCATTTCTTAGTTCCTAGTTGTGGTCACTACAGGTTTTGGCCCTAAAAATCCCACCCTAACCGATATCAGGACCAGTCGACCTCTTCGCGGTAAGATCTTTAGGGACACGCGGAGAGATCCTCGATTGACGCTCCGACCGCCTAACGCGTACCCCGCGGGAATAATAAGCGAATAGTTCCGAACGGACGGTATGACACTCCTCTCCCCAGATCATTGTAAATGCCTAAGTAAAGACTATTCGTGGGCGGTAGCCTACCCTAAACCTACCCGAGTCTGCATCCTGCATGAGTGTATGCATTCCTAGTTATGTGTAGCGTGTTTGAACAATCCAACCCAAATAAAACACTAAAATCTCGGATTCAACCACGCCAGCATATTCAACCACACCCAATTCTGTTTTCGAAAAATATCTCAAAACGATTTCTGGAACACCGATACTCCGGTCAAGTCATAATTTCTATAAAAAAAAAAGAAAAAAAATCTTGAGAAGCCATTGTCATGGCAAATTTTACACTCGACGTTTTCAAAAAAAAAAAATTTCGAATGCTGTCACATGGCTAAAATGAAACCCGTCAAAACAACAAACACCATTAATACTACCAAGACTCCCAATTAATGGGATCAAGGCACGCCAGACGGTTACATTTTATTTTCAAAAAAAAAAAGAGAATTTTTTTTAACACATACCGTTAACACAACTTAAGCTTCAATTAATGAAGTCAAGGAATCTAAAACGGTTACATTCCCGAAACACTTTTCACAACACACCACTATCCATTGTCGAATATTATTGCCACCGACAAACGTGGATCTCTCGTTTTTTTTAAGAAAAAAAAATAACAACTTTTTCAAAAAAAAAAAAAACTATTCACTACCTAAACCCTTGACAAGGATTTAGTCACGCCTTTGAAGCACCACACACATCCACTATCGAACTAGCTAATAGTAGTCTCGATAAAAAAGTCACTTCGACATTTTTTTAAAAGCCGATCCGCCTAGGGACCATGTTCCTTTCAAAAAAAAGAAGAAAACGTTTACACTTTTGCTATCGTCGGATTCCCGACACACACATAGCAACGCACATTTTGCATCGCTAACGATGATACCACACCATCGTCACCCAAATTTACGAAACCATCTTTCGAAGAAAAAGACTTTTCTCTGCGAGTATCGGTCGTTTTCAAAAAAAATACCAAAATTCTTTGATCCTGAGCCGGGATCGCGATCAACTTCTTACGTCGTACAACCGCGTGATTAACTGTCTGTGTAAGTTACTAGGGTCACCTCTAATCAAGGTTTAACATTTTGGGTCGTCTCGTCCTGAGAAGTCCTCCTTAAATCTCACCTCCGAGGTTTGTGTCAAATCGTCTCAATATAGAGACCTAAATTCATTAGGCGTTTCGCCGAATACACCAAGAGTCTAAAGCACCTGAGTCCCTAAGCCAATGACCACACACGTGCGCAAATCAAGGGTCTTATTCCCGTGTCGCTCTACTAGGAGCATTCCTCGAGTCTCTAAGTCATCCGGTGGATCCGATCTAACCTTTTAATCCCTTCCTACTAGAACCACTTCCCAGTATGGCGGTAGATTCAAGCGCCATCGAAAGCATCCGCAACGATGTTGATACCCTAACCAAATTGGTACACAACATCCACACTTCGGTAACCCGTTTGACTTTTTGCCGTCCGTTACATCGATAGCCGCCTCAATTTCCTCGAGAGTAGAGACAACGAAAGCGAGACAAGCGCTAACCCGAGTGATTACAATGCCCAAAAGCCTACCCAGGATAGATTATTCCAATGCTTCGCCCGATCGAAACTTCCTAAAGTCGATACGGAAAAAACACCAAGACCTTATAAAACCACATTCAACAAAGTAGAAAGATCACCAAGAGAGTTTACCCCAATCAATTCTTCCTACACCGAAGCTCTTGAGCATCTAATCGATCAAGGGAATCTCGAGCCGATAGATCCTACTGCGGACCCACCCGTAGACAAAAGGGCAAAGTCATGGGATGCTAATAAATATTGCCATTTCCATCGTGGCAATGCCCATAATACTGAATCTTATTTTTGGCTCAAGCATACCATACAAGATATGATAAAAAACGGGACGATTCCTCTCCCTCCACCCGAGAAACCAAACAATACCACAAACCCCATTAGTGTCCATGCCATCTTTGACGACACCATCGATCGTTCCCACCTCGACCCTATAGAGGAGAATGTTCTGAATATCGAGGAAAACAACGGCTACCCGTGGGAACCCGTCCAAGACAAGTGAATTCGTATTCGAGTCAAAGTCTAGTTCGTTTTAGGGCTTAGACCTAATAGTATAACAAATGTCTTCTGTTTCTTTCTTACATCGAGTCAGGAGGTGCGAGGGGACCTGTCCTCCACCTCCCCAAAAACAATGTCTCGGGCACGTAGCCCACTTATTACTATCAATAAAAAGAAATAAACTTTTCTTCCTTTATAATGCGCCCCGACAATCACTTGATTTAATAATGCACTTTCCTGCTTACAACTCGGTACTATTGTAATACCCGTAATATATATAGAAGTCAAACCCGAGTCAAGTTGAGTCAAACCCGAGTCAAGGCATTTCAAACCGAGATTTTATTCCATGTATTTGTCAAACCAAACCCGTTTCAGAGTCCAACTCGTACAAGTTTATGACCCACGGTATAATGATAATATAATAATCATAATAACAATGCAAGTGGCTTGAGTGTTTAGCCTAGTTCTTTAATAATAATAATAATAATAATAATAATAATAATAATAAACAAAAGACTAAAAGAGCATGATTTGCTAGGTTACGTATAACCTGTTATTAACTGCACCTTCATCATCGTCAAACGCCCCCATCTCCATCAAACCGTATCCCTCTTCGTCCTCTTCCGTCCGTATGTACCCCGGACCCATTATTAATATTACCGAGCCACTGTACCACTCCTACCACTACTATATGCCGCCACCAACCTGTGTTTGTCGCCGTCAATTGTCGGAGTCACCCTTGCCCTATTTCATTGTCGTGCGTTCTACAACATACCCGGCATCCCCTGCTCCCGGCCGCATCAGCCCTAGGTTTGCCTACATCGTCTTTTTCTGTTTTAGCGTTGTTATCGGATTGTAATGTCGGATTAGTGTCAGTCGAGAAGTGTATGTCGGGGTATGGTTGCTGCCGTCGTTGTATGGTTTCCGTTATACTCTTACCATGTTTTCCTTGCCTGGTTTCATTACCGTGAGGTATTGTGTCGGGTTATCGGTCTAGTGGCGTTGTCGTGTGTGTCACTATTGTCTTGGTTATTGCTATTGTGATGCGGTTGTTGTCGCATCGTTGTTAGCTCTCATGGTGTGGCTGTTGTTGTCGTGATGTTTTGGGGTCATGAACTACGCGTGCACGGCCAAGCCTCGTCATTGGGCCGCCTCAACCCACCCTCATTATTAGGTCAGGTCGGTCTCAGTTTATAATCTAATTAGGTCAGATCGGTCTAAGTTAATAATTAGTCAGGTCGGATCGGTCTAAGTTAATAATTAGTCTGGTCGGATCGGTCTCATTTTATAGTATAGATGAGTCGGTGTCGATTCCATTTTATAATTTAATTAGAACGATCAAGTGTTAGTGTATAATTAAATACGTTAGGATCGTTATTAATTTAAGTATAATATTTTAATAGGACCGGACTTCGTAGAATCTCCGTGGTGAATTGTACTACTGGTGCGGTGGTGACCTACTAAGTAGGTAAGGTTATCCTTACTCAGTTTATGTTGTATGTATGCATGTTGTATGATATGTAATGGTATAATGGTGATATTGAGATTAAGGCTCTGTGACTGTAGAGATTGCGGGTGTGTGCCTATTGAAATTACGGCTATGTGCCTATCGAGAGAAGCTAGCTAGGACTAGCTAGGCCCGGTTGATCTCGGAACCTTCCCTGATGTTTCCTCCTAGAAGAGCCTAGGAGGGGTGTGCACATTCGGACTGACGGGGCGTGACTGCGGTTGCGATAGATAATAGGAATGATGATGATGATGATACTGATGTTTGTGATGTTGGTTGTACTAATGTTATTTAAGGTTATCGTAAACTGACTTTGTTGTAACGGAGGCGTCTCGTTACCAACGATTTGTTGACGACGCGAGAAGAACAAAACAACGAACAAACAATATTTAAACTCAGACACGGAATTACGTGGTTCACCAGAAAAATCACTGGCTACGTCCACACCGACAAGGAGAACAATATTCACTATTGCGGAAATAATAGTACAACTTCGAGGAACTCTCTCTAAGACAATGCTTAAGAGACTCCAAGTTTGGGTTGATTACTAATGTGGAAGGGTAACCTCTATTTATACAAAAAGAATCACCCCCACTTAGTTAATCTATCGATGTGGGACAACTTTTTCTATTTATACATAGAAAAACTACCACTTCCCACTATTCTTTAGATGTGGGACAAACCACATTCTTCACAAAATACATCATCTTATTTCTGCACCTAGTTCGACATTCAACTCGAGTCTCGAATACGACAATTGCTAGTCATTAATCCTAACAATCTCCACCTTGACTTGAATTGTCCAACACGAACCAAGCTCCAAAATGATGTAACCAAATCAGCTTCCAATTGTCGATTCTCAAGTCACCACCTGTCCCAGTAGTCTCCACACTGACTTGAACTCAACAAATAAAACGGACAAATGAACCAAGTGTGCCAACGTGACCAAAATGTACCAAGTACCAAATGTAGCAAGCTGAAACTACCAACATACTAAGCACCAAGCATATCATCATACGAACATGGCCAAACGTAGCGAGATCACTACCAAACGCAATAAACAAATGTATGAGATAGCAACGTCACAAATGATGGAATGGTGCTCCGAAACAAATACACACAAGACTCCAAAACAAATTCTCCTTCGAAACAAAATATGGCCAAATGTACCGTCGTACCAAATTGTCCAAAAGGACACAACGCCATAAACAAAACAACGTCTCACTTGAGTCAACAACGGTGTCATGACACCACAAATTTGCCCACACCAAGGCACAACAACTCAAGTCGAAACAATCAATACCAACGTTCTAAGCGAGCCCAAATCACCTCCATCATCAGGTGCAAATGTTAGACTAACAAGTCCAACCCAACAGCTCCAAAGAACACAAAATAATGAACTCCCGTCGAAGTTCCAAATGACCCCAACCGAGGTCCCAACGACTCTCTTTCAAGAGCCCCAAACAGCTCCACCTGGAGCCCCAAATCGCCCACCATGCGGGGCGCAAACCGCCTCATTGAGGCGCAGAAACAACGGTCAATAGCTTGTCTTGAGAATCTATTAGTTCGACCATTACAGGGGAAAACTCCACCTTACCGTCAACACTATCATCCTCACACAAGCTTACCAACCCCAAATTATCCAGATGATCGTTGAATGAACCAAACTGGAAGTGCCTCGACGTATCGCCCAAACATCTAAGTCGCGTATGCCCCAACTTAGACCTAAGAGAGCCAGACGAACGACTACTCGATGCACCAACGGTCAACACAGTACCACGAAGGACATAAAGTGCTCCTTCCCTGACACCTCTCCAAGTAGCCAACGAACCTCTAACCACGCACAAAGTTCCACCATCACCTTGAAAATGGTAGCCCTGATCGACTAGCATCCCAAGTGACACAAGATTTCTCTTCAACTTTGGAACATGCCTGACACCCTCAGGAAGACAACAACACCATCACGTGTTTTAACTCGAATAGTCCCGACTCCCACTATCTCACAAATGGACCCGTCACCCATAGTAACATTATCCCCATGTGAAGCTTCGTAAGACTCGAACCATTCCCTAACAGGACACATATGGAAAACGCACCCCGTGTCTAGAATCTAGCTATCCAAAGGACGTGGAACAACATCAACAACGAGAACTAAATCTTCCTCAGAGTCGTACTCGGCACCTCTATGTGCGACAGCAGAAACACCAGCATCCTTCAACCTAGGACACTTGTCTTTCCAATGACCAGGTTCCTTACAGTAATTGCAGACATCTTTCCGAGATTTCCTAGACTTGGTTTTACCCTTACTAGGTCCCTCTGACTTCACAACAAGCCCCATAGGACTACTGTCTACAACACTACCCGACGCTACTCGGCGCAAATCCCTAGTGTGAAGCGCTGACCTCACTTCCTCCAGGGTCAAAGTATCTTTACCAACCACAAATGACTCAACAAAAGTCTCAAACGAATTTGGCAAAGAAACTAACAAAATCAAGGCAGCATACTCATCATCTATCTTAACATCTATATTACGCAAATCAAGTAAAATAGAGTTAAGTCGGTCTAGATGTTCCTTCAGAGACGTACCTTCCTGCATACGAAGACCGAACAAACGCTGCTTTGGAAGCAACTTGTTGGTTAGAGTCTTTGTCATGTACAAGGACTCCAACTTCAACCACAAACCAACAGCAGTTTCTTCATCGGCAACCTCAATAATCACATCATCAGATAAACACAACAAAATTAAAGAATGCGCCTTCTCCTCCAAGGCCACCTCTGCTTCTGTCTTCGCCTTATCTTGTGATTTTTCTTTTGCCTTTGACAGAACAGACCAGACGCCGTGCTGTCTCAGCAAAGCTCTCATCTTCAACTGCCACAACCCAAAACTATTACTCCCGGTGAACTTATCAACGTTTAAAACTGTTGCTCCGGACATCTTCTCGCCAAAAAATCAACAGACCCAAATAACGCCTAACTCAGCGGAAGCAGAACCTGAAGCTCTGATACCAGTTTGTTGTAACGGAGGCGTCCCGTTACCAACGATTTGTTGACGACGCGAGAAGAACAAAACAACGAACAAACAATATTTAAACTCAGACACGGAATTACGTGGTTCACCACCAAAATCACTGGCTACGTCCACACCGACAAGGAGAACAATATTCACTATTGTGGAGATAATAGTACAACTCCGAGGAACTCTCTCTAAGACAATGCTTAAGAGACTCCAAGTTTGGGTTGATTACTAAGGTGGAAGGATAACCTCTATTTATACAAAAAAGAATCACCCCCACTTAGTTAATCTATCGATGTGGGACAAATTTTTCTATTTATACATAGAAAAACTACCACTTCCCACTATTCTTTAGATGTGGGACAAACCACATTCTTCACAAAATACATCATCTTATTTCTGCACCTAGTTCGACATTCAACTCGAGTCTCGAATACGACAATTGCTAGTCATTAATCCTAACAGACTTGGTGTGTATGTCTAACGTGTCTGTGATGATCCGATTGATATTTTTGATCAATTGGGGAGCAGTCTATAATGCAAGTTATGTATATTGTGATTTATTTGGATGCTGGGACACATGTACGGGATTGGGGTGAGCGCGACTTATGAGTCCAGACGTAGTACGGGTGAATGCATAGGCATTCCCGTTTTTATAGAAGGTGTAGCTTCCGCTGTATAACCAGAGTTGTAATAGTTAATGTGTTGTAATGTTTAAATCATGTTGCCGATTTGGCATTCCATATTGTATTGTAATGAGCTACTACCTCGGGGAACCGAGATGTTAACGTCCTTAATTACTTGGGAATGTCTGGTAAGGCTCCTACGTAAATGGGGGTGTTACAAAGTGGTATCAGAGCGATCGATCCTGGAGCCTGAATAAATGAACTTAGGAAAATAAAATGAACCCCGGTGATGGACCATCAGGAGCCCCTCTAAAACTTGGTTGAGGAGACGTTCTTATACCACCTATGGCCCTCCTGGTCTTGACCCGGTAACCGCGTGTGAGAAATGAGATAGGGTAGAATAGGTGGGATAAGTTGTGCTGCTATGAATGTCTTGTGATGACTGCTTATGATAATTGATTGCACTGTTTGTTTCACGTGATCTGATGTTTTCATCAACATAAGACGATGTGTGCATAGTACGTAGTTATAGTATTAGCATGGTATTATAGTTGGTACGATGTCATATGAGCTATATCTTAAAGTACGTAAGGTCGAATTAGGATTCGATCATCCTCGTGAGAGAAGGGTCGTAGGCAGGTTGGTAATAATGTTAGACACAGTGTCACGATGTTTGTACGTAAAAGTCTCATATTGCTGGCAAGGTGTGTTCGTCTCGTCGATGTAGTATACTAGTGTGATTTTCATGTTACTTGGATGAGGTTGACGACTGGTGATGGTTTTGGATATCGTAGTATCTTATTGGTTAATAACTTACGTGGTTTAAGTGTGAGTTAATATGAATGTTTGTTAAAAGTACAGGGATAATTCTGCTCTGTTTCGTGTAATATTATATGCTTTCTTGTCGATATAGCGTACTAGCTCCCTTCACTTTACCTAATGAGGATTTATAGTTGAAGTGTGATGGGTCGTAATGTGTTCACCAACTTTGTCATATGCTAATAAAGTACGAGTAATGAAAATGGTAGTCAGACAATACGTAAATATTTGAAATTTGCTTTGAGCTAATGTGTCCTTGTTTCATGCCTTTACTTCATATATATTTGAGTTTCATTTCGAGTTTATATACGCGCTCTCTTGTTAATATGATATTTATTGAGTCGTTACCGTCTTCTGGAGTTCTGTTTTGATGGCCTAAACAAACAGTCAGGTTAAACATGTCGAGATAATGTCAAAACAATGTACCGCAGCTTCGTTAACATGAACAATATGTTTACCAAATTGTTTCACATGTTTTGATGCGAATGCGGAAGCGGTTTAGAATAAGAAATGAAGATTGGATCGAAGGTTAATGTAACCTTGGTTGATGACGTGGATTTTGGAGTGAAATTGAACTAAGGTTAATATAACCTTGGTTCGTGGTTAAGGTCTGTGGGGATTTTGAGTTTTGTGGCTCGGCTATTTTTGGGAAGCAGACGCTTCGTTTTTTTTGTATTTTGTGATCCGATGTTAATCGGTGAGTAACCAAAGGATATTTAACCCGTAGTTCGACCTTGAACCCGGAATTAATAGCTCAGAGTTTGGAACACCAACCCTCTAAACACTTCGAAGCACCTTCTCGAAGTTTAAACACGTGATTAATAAATTAATCCAGAGTTTGACAAGTTGTTTGTAAATTCATAAATATTCGATGCATTATTCGATGAAAGACATTGGCTTATATAGCCTACAATGCGTAATATCCTCGTTATATTCCGAGTGATATTCTAGAATATAATAATACTAATATAAAAAGAAACAAATACTACGAAATATAACTACTAGTATCACATGCCACCTATGGGTGTGATCTTTATTCTACTTGCTTTAAATAAAAGATAGTGTGTATCATGGGAGATCACGACATCCCCACTTATTTGATGAAGATCCACTAGCTTGATTCCTTGCCATATATGAGAGATTTCCACAGCTCCAATTATTTGATGGAGATCCTTTTGTTTATTTCTTGCCACATATTCAAGATAGTTTGATATCCCAAATATTTGGAGATCCTCTTGTTGCCTTTTATGTGAAATTGGTGTATCATAAAAGATACTAGCCATATCTCTTTTTATCCTCCTACCATTATGGTGGATATCTTGCCAATCCCACGAGATCCTCCATATCCTTTTAGAATAAGAAATATTCTCTTGATAGATCCCTTGTTTAGTTGCACGAATCTGGCCATGTTTGGGCCAATACACGCCTACCCATAACGATTTGTGATAGGATGGTTCACATGCGTAGTCAATTGCTTTATCAGGACCGTTGACTAATTTTTTGGGCTCCACAATCGGATCATCCCCTCCCTCTTCAAAAGGAATTGACCTCAATTCCGTAAGGCCGTCAAATTTCAATTCTGGAGCCAAGTCCCCCACGAAAATACGGATCCCATAGTACTTGTCCCTCATTCGAATTGATGGTTGTATGGGCCCGGATTGGTCTTCTTGAGGCACGGGGTGCCTTGACGCAATAAGCGTAGTGTCTTCTTCTTCCCGGTCAATCACCGGTTCAATTCTGCTTTGACTAATAACTGTAGACAAGCTAGACTCAAGGTCACTCGGAAGTACATCTTTAGACCCACCTACTAGCGGTTGCATAAGTTCGTTAGAGTCAAGGTTAGGGTAAACTTGGTCAAGGTTAATGTAACCTTGGTCAAGGTCGTTCCCTCTTGAAACTACGGACATGCTGGACGCTTTAAGGGCGTACCTCTCCTCTTTGTTCGCTAACACCTGCTCACTAGCAAACACAGATAAACTAGGCTTGGTAGTCCGGTTAGAATGCATAGAACGAACATCCTTCGGTGCCATTGGCCTTAGGACGATTTTCTTTTCATTCGCCATCAGAATATACTCGTTAGTCCTCCCTTGGTGATGTACGTCACGATCGAATTGCCAGGGTCTGCCCAAAAGAATGTGGCATGCATCCATGGGAATCATGTCACATGTGACTTCATCATTATACGGACCCATCGTGAATCCAACTCGCACTTGCTTTGTGACCTTCACCTTCTTTCCGTCATCAAGCCAATGTAGTGTGTGGGGTTTTGGGTGGGGCGTAGTGGTCAAGGCAAGTTTGTCCACCATTTCTTGGGATGCGACATTAGTGCAACTCCCCCCATCAATAATCACATTACACCACTTATTATTCACTTGACATTTAGTATGAAAGATTTGGTCTCTTTGCTTCATTATAGACGATTTAGCAAGTGTGTGTAGTGTACGACGCAAGACTAGTGACTCAACGTGTGTAGGAGCCTCAAACTCTAATACTTCTTCCACCTTTTCCTCTCCTCCCTTTGCCATATAAACTTTTCCCTCCTCGTCACTTTCCTCTTCTTCCCACAAATCATCACGATATGTAATCGCCTCCCTTAAGGTGATGATTATTTGATTGGGACACTCGGTTTTAAAGTGACCGAACCCTTGACACTTGAAACAACGGACCTTAGACATGTCCTTGGCCTTATAGGGCGTGTTGGGTGTCATTTGGGAAATAGGGGTAGTCTTAGGTGTCACATGCAAATTTGACCCTTCAAACTTAGTTTCCTCGGATTTATTCCAAGTATCCGTCTTAGGGGTAGACTTCTTTTTTTGTTGAGTTTCGACCTTAAGACACAAAGAACAAAGTGTATCGAATGACTCGTAGGGATGTAAGTCAACGACATCCGCGATACCACGATTTAAACCTCTACAAAATCGAGCCATTTTTTGTTCTTCTAACTCGTCTAACTCACACATCAAAGACGCTTTTTCAAACTCTGAAATGTAACTACTAACATTTAGACTCCCTTGTCTTAGTTCGGCAATTCTCCTATACAAATCGACTTTATAACTCTTGGGCACATACCTCTTGCGTAACTTACGTTTAAGGTCATCCCAAGTTTTAACCTTTGGCTTTCCCTCTCTAGCCCTTCTCAATTTCATGCCTTCAAACCATAAAGATGCTGTTTTTGTGAGTCTAAGTATAGCATACTTACAACGCTTTTCGTCAGGAACGTCCTTGAAATCGAACATTCTTTCCATCTTGCGTTCCCAATCCAAGTATTCCTCTGGATCGACTCCTCCTTCAAACTCCGGAAATTCCGTGACTTTGAATTCATCTCGAGGCTTTGGCACGTCCACGAATCTCCTAGCTCCTCCTCCTGCTCGGTTCTCAGGTAAATTGCGCAAGGCCCGGAGCAATTGTTGGATGAGATTCTCGTCGTTACCCCCTCCAGTATTGAAGCTGCTTGCGTCATTGTTGACATTGTTGTCGTTGATTTCGTTATCTCCCATGTCGCTAAACACGGCTCTGATACCAAATGATGCGAATGCGGAAGCGGTTTAGAATAAGAAATGAAGATTGGGTCGAAGGTTAATGTAACCTTGGTTGATGGCGTGGATTTTGGAGTGAAATTGAACTAAGGTTAATATAACCTTGGTTCGTGGTTAAGGTCTGTGGGGATTTTGAGTTTTGTGGCTCGGCTATTTTTGGGAAGCAGACGCTTCGTTTTTTTTGTATTTTGTGATCCGATGTTAATCGGTGAGTAACCAAAGGATATTTAACCCGTAGTTCGACCTTGAACCCGGAATTAATAGCTCAGAGTTTGGAACACCAACCCTCTAAACACTTCGAAGCACCATCTCGAAGTTTAAACACGTGATTAATAAATTAATCCAGAGTTTGACAAGTTGTTTGTAAATTCATAAATATTTGATGCATTATTCGATGAAAGACATTGGCTTATATAGCCTACAATGCGTAATATCCTCGTTATATTCCGAGTGATATTCTAGAATATAATAATACTAATATAAAAAGAAACAAATACTACGAAATATAACTACTAGTATCACATGCCACCTATGGGTGTGATCTTTATTCTACTTGCTTTAAATAAATGATAGTGTGTATCATGGGAGATCACGACATCCCCACTTATTTGATGAAGATCCACTAGCTTGATTCCTTGCCATATATGAGAGATTTCCACAGCTCCAATTATTTGATGGAGATCCTTTTGTTTATTTCTTGCCACATATTCAAGATAGTTTGATATCCCAAATATTTGGAGATCCTCTTGTTGCCTTTTATGTGAAATTGGTGTATCATAAAAGATACTAGCCATATCTCTTTTTATCCTCCTACCATTATGGTGGATATCTTGCCAATCCCACGAGATCCTCCATATCCTTTTAGAATAAGAAATATTCTCTTGATAGATCCCTTGTTTAGTTGCACGAATCTGGCCATGTTTGGGCCAATACACGCCTACCCATAACGATTTGTGATAGGATGGTTCACATGGGTAGTCAATTGCTTTATCAAGACCGTTGACTAATTTTTTGGGCTCCACAATCGGATCATGTTTAGAGTGCCTATTTCACAAAATTTTGGAAATATACTCTTGCTTATTTTAAGACTAGTTCACTATAAATTTTTGTGATTTAATTCCAAGTTCTTCAGTATGAATAAATTAATCGTGAACATGGGTCATACGTGTCTGTGAAATTGCGCGTAGTCAAGTTTCTCATTATAAACCTTGCGTGGAGATTGAATCATCACTTGGAACTTTTACTATGTAACTTTAAAGAGTCTGTATAATAATGGAACTTGATTTTGCCCACTTTGAAGAGTCTGTATATTGAAACTCGTTTTATCAAGTGAAACTTTTTCTTTCTTTTTCTTTCTTTTTTTTCAAGGTCAAATTATGTCGGTTCATGAAAATGAGATTAAAAATCACTGTCTCGTTTATAATCTAAAAATAATTTGAACTTGAAAGTCCTATATTACTGTCTTGAGAATATGAGCTCGTAGGTTCTACACTATCTCTAATTATAACGATTTAACTATGATTTTCCACCATGACTACAATGTTATGAAAACGTGTTTAAAGTCACTAAAATGATAATTGTGTTGCCTTGTTCAAGTAGATGCGCTAAAGTAAAAGTGTGTACCTTATTGTATGATGTAATGAAGTCAAACATATATGCTAATGATGAATTGGGGGTAAAGTCGAGTCACGAGATGTCATGTTGTTGCATGTTGCATAATTGTTTTAACGTGGATCTTGCATACCAGATGTGTTAATGTCAAATAAATTTATCATGGTCATAAGTCGCTTATGTGATAAGAATATCGATACGTGTATCCATTAGGTGAGATCGTTTCATTGAGGAGTTAAGAAACATCGAGTCTTAAAACTACAGACAAAGTATAATATCTGCATCTAAGTGAAGAAGACGTTAGTTTCGAGTTTTGGTCGTAATATATGTAAAGAATTTCGACACGTTTGTCATTGGTAAACCACCCAAATGTTGGTCATAATTGTCTTCGTTCAAACGTGATGAGCTTTCGTCCTTAAGTGACCTGTCATTGAGTACATATGCTCAGAAAAATGAATGTTTTATGATGTCGGTGGAGTGGTTCTTGTTTTAAGTCACATGCTAGTATTTAAATCAAATGTTATGCAGCCCTAAGACCTGATGAATTACTTGATCAATTGTTGAAGTCCTGAGAATTGAATGTCATCTGTCATTTGTCTAAGAGTTTGAGGTCATTAACATGGTCATTTAATAGTGTCCAATTGTGTTACCATTTTGCCGTAATAGTTATATTACTTTCCTAAGTGTTTTTCTCGCACGTTTGTAGGCATGTGAATTTGAACTTGTTAAGGATACAATCGTGTCAGCATGTTATCATGATATAGATTGAGAATACGTGTCTTAATAATAAAACTGAGTTGTGAGATATAATGAAGGAATGTCCTGAGAATACGGTGTCTTTTAAATCACTTGTTAGAATATCGAAATAATGGTTGTTAACGAGCCTAAAAGTATAAATAAGAGTAATAACATCAACAAGGTGAAAACAGAGTCATGATATTAAATCCATTAAAGGAGGATAATAGTTACAATGATTTATCAGTGTCCGGAATAATATATAGTAAGTGGTCCAAGATGTATACGTGAATTCGTCGTGTTACAACCTATGTTTCGATGTCAACAGATCGTTATAGTACAAGATAGTAACATCATGACCACGAGTCCTTGAAGCAAAGTATGTAGAATAATGTCTCTGAGTATCATTACTTGAATGTGGAAAATTTGTCTTTGTGTGAACTAATTGTCTTATCTGTGTGATAGTCGCGGTGTCCAGATATTTAAGAGTGTCTCAGTCTGAGGGTTCACGCAATTATGTAAAGTTACAAGTGCATTAGATATGAGATGCCAGCATGTGAATTGACTCATGAGATGAATAATGAGGATAAAAAAAACAATGGTGCTAATAAGTGGTTTGTTTTCTTAAGTGTGTGAAGTATGATATATAAGAATGAGTATGCGAGTGATCTGTTGGTACTTATGTTGAATCAGGAGAGCAATCTAAGTAATGATGCATGTAGTGGTCGGTAAAAAAGGAGGATTTCTGTTGTGAAATGTGGATGAATGCGGGGATAAAACCCCTCGAGAGCAGCTGATGGATGAGTAAGTTGGGAATTCTAGATGAAACATGAACGAGTTGCTATGTCAGGCATGATGCCACAAGAGTTAGAAGTCACTACAACAAATTGACGCTTGCGCCACGAATTATGCCACGAAAATTTGTTATTTGTGGCTAAATTTTACCTAGCCACGGGAAAAATTTGATTCACTACTTGGGAAATAAAATATGCCACGGGAACAATTTTTCCGGTGGCAAAAATTCACTTGCGCCACGAATTTTATTAAAGTCGTGGCCAATAATCACTCTTGACACGAAAGATGCCACACCTGTGGCAAAAATATATTTAGCCACGAATTTGTTCAGTGACAAATATTATTTAGGCACGACATAATTAACTTCCGTGGCAAAATTATTTTTTAGCCACAGATGTAATAAACGCATGTGGCTAATGGTTCTCCAAATTTTAATCAAATTACTTTCAAGTTAAGCCGAGTGTCAGTTATTGATCTTAAAAATTCATTAAAATTCAAAGCTAAAGATAATAAGAAGAAAAAAAATATTAAATTTGAAAATATTTTATTAATAAAAAAAATTCGTATTATTTTATTTAGTTTTAAGAAAAAAATAGATTTTTTGTAAAATGAAATACAAGAAAACTTTGGTTGTCTAATTTGTTGATATTTTATTAATCATCATTTGTGAAGCAATTGATTTCTCTTAATTTGACAAGATGTTTTATTAAAATTTTATAATCTTAATTATGACTTTTGAAAGACAACTAACATTTACATAGTGTAATATAATGCGGCGTACATAGCATATCAAGTAAAATTAGTATGTGATTGATCATCCATCATTAAGACATCTAATATTATTTAAGACTCTTTCATTTTTACCGCTTAATTAATTAATTTTTTCACATGTAATACACTTCTTTTTAAGACAAAAAAACTTAAAAAAGGTGACTGGGCATGATTCTTGTCCAAATTATTGATTTTCTTACAATATTTTCAGTGTGAAAAAAACCGCTTTATTAAACTCGTATTTAAGAATTCTAATCGGTCTATATTTTTTTTATGGAATTAACTTTGACTGCGAAAACAATAATTATTTTTGTAATTAATTGTCTTTCAAGTTGTTTGGTTTGGAAGAAAGATTAACGTATTAGAACGTCGTGCCTAAGTTCAATAACAAGTTAAAATAATTTTTCATAAAAAGAGAGGTATAAGTGACAAAATCAAATAATTAACAAATACAAGTAAGAAAATCTAATAATTAAGGACTAATAGTGTGAAAATCAAAAATTAATTTATCGTCAATTGTTTAATTCGGTAGTTGTTCTGTAATATTATTTGGAAGATCTTTTAAAAAATGAATTTAAAATAAAATATACTTAATAAAAAAATAAAATTCAGGTAAAACTTGAAGTAGGCTAGAGGAAACTCAATGAGGATAAAAAAACTGATGATATAAAATAACGACCGATAACGAAAAGAAAAAAACATATCGAGAGAACTAGCAATAAAAGAACGTGGAAAATAGAAACTAAAATAAAAATATCGATAAATTAATGGAATCATGAGTCCGAAAATCAACTTCAAATTTTTTTCCGGAATAATAATTTTTAATCATAATATGTAAATCATAAGGGAAAAAAAATTAATTACTCAAAAGAAAATGTAGTTTGAAAAAAACATCACTTTAAAAGAATTCAAACCAATGATTAGGTCAATAAAGTTCAATTTCATTTCTGGTAGCTGCCCATAAGAACTCCACAGTTAAGCGTGCTTGAGCGAGAGTAGTGTTAAGATGGGTGACCTCCTGGGAAGGCTCTTCGATGCGTATGATGAAATTAAATAATAGTGGAATGACTCAGCTTGACTCAGCTATAAAGCTAGTAACCGGTCCAGATGTGACTACTATAGGGGTAGAGAGTTCTTACGGTTATTAATTTATTTAATTTATTATATATTTTGTCACCGGAATAAATATTTCGCCACAAAAATAATTAGCCACGGGATAATCCGTGGCAAAAAATTAATTCTAGCCACGGGAGACTCCGTGACAATAAAATCAATACTTGCCACACTTTTTTTTCCCGTGGCTATTTGTTTGCCACGGCCACTTGCGCCACGGATGGTTTTTCCGTGGCAAAGTACTTTAGCCACGAAAATTTAGCACTTTTGCCACGAATTCAGTCGTGGCCCAAGTGCTCATTTGTAGTAGTGAGTCGTGATAAAATGACCAGAAGATGCCATATAGATGAGAAATGTGTTGAAAATTGTTTTGATGGGTCGTAGGAGTAGATTGCAGTTTATTCGTTTGAAAATTTTACTGTTGTGTCTTATGATAATTGAATATCGTCTTATATAATAAGACCGAGAGGGAGGGAACTCGTTAGTGTCAAGATAGTAGCGTAATATACTAGACGTGTTAGGTAGAGTGAGACTGTGATCAGTGAACTTCGGGGCGAAATTCTTTATAAGGAGGGTAGGATGTCATACCTCGTTGTTCTCGTTGTCACCTATGACACGTGTGCTTAATAATCATTTTTAGTTGCTGCGTAATATGTTAGAATCGTTATTGTTAGTCATGAGTGCACGAATAGCGAGTCAGTAGTAAGTGATGCAAAGTCATGTGATGTATTCGATTAATTGATGATGGTGCGGGGTATCGTTAGTCGAGAAGTGTCGTCATTGGTGGGATTATGAACTTCGGGACGAAGTTCCTTCTAAGGAGGGTAAATTGTAGTACCCATCCCGATTATCCACGTTACATTACTTATGTTAGTTTGGTGACTGGTTGATAGGTCAGTTATTAATTAGTTGGTCAGTCAGGATGGTATAGTTAGTCGTTCTGTACTGGGAGGTGAACTTCGGGACGAAGTTCCTTATAAGAAGGGTAGATTGTAATACCAAACCCGAGTTAAGTTGAGTCAAACCCGAGTCAAGGCATTTCAAACCGAGATTTTATTCCATGTATTTGTCAAACCAAACCCGTTTCAGAGTCCAACTCGTACAAGTTTATGACCCACGGTATAATGATAATATAATAATCATAATAACAATGCAAGTGACTTGAGCGTTTAGCCTAGTTCTTTAATAATAATAATAATAATAATAATAAACAAAAGACTAAATGAGCATGATTTGCTAGGTTACGTATAACCTGTTATTAACTGCACCTTCATCATCGTCAAACGCCCCCATCTCCATCAAACTGTATCCCTCTTTGTCCTCTTCCGTCCATATGTACCCCAGACCCATTATTAATATTACCGAGCCACTGTACCACTCCTACCACTACTATATGCCGCCACCAACCCGTGTTTGTCGCCGTCAATTGTCGGAGTCACCCTTGCCCTATTTCATTGTCGTGCATTCTACAACATACCCGACATCCCCTGCTCCCGGCCGCGTCAGCCCTAGGTTTGCCTACATCGTCTTTTTCTGTTTTAGCGTTGTTATCGAATTTTAATGTCGGATTAGTGTCGGTCAAGAAGTGTATGTCGGGGTATGGTTGCTGCCGTCGTTGTATGGTTTCCGTTATACTCTTACCATGTTTTCCTCGCGTGGTTTCATTACCGTGAGGTATTGTGTCGGGTTATCGGTTTCATTACCGAGCCACTATACCACGTATTGTGTCGGGTTATCGGTTGCCTACAGCCCTATCGTTATCGGTTTCATTACCGAGCCACTGTACCACTCCTACCACTAATTTAGTTAGAACGATCAAGTGTTAGTTTATAATTAAATACGATCAAGTCTCAGTTTATAATTTTGCCCGAGGATCAGAGTTATCCCGGAGGCACAACAATTTTTGTCCTAGGGGTCAGAGGCATCCCGAAAGACAGCTATTCGAGTGGAGACTGACGCCCTCGAATAGTTTTATATTACTTTATTCTTGTCCTAGGGGTCATAAGCATCCCAAAGACGATCGTGGAGTGGAGACCAATGTCCTCGAATGTTTTATGTCATCAAGGTTTCACAAGCATCCCGAAACATTTAAAAGCAAATACATTTATGCCTAACACATAAAGCGCTTAAAATTAAACAAAACCTTAAATAAACCGAAGAAGACAAAGCGCTCGCGCACAAAGAATTAAGAACAAGATAACAAGCAACGGCCCGGGCCCAAGCAAGCAACCGCAAGCGAAGACGTCAGGTATGACTTCTAAACATTGGCTGGCGAGCCTTAACGCACAGTCTAACGAACTCAAAACGACCCGACCGGACAGCCACCAGGTCGTAATCTTCGATTGACCTGGGCGGCTATACTTTGACTTTCGCCTTTTCCAAGCCTCAGTCAAAGTGGGGGCTTCTGTAGACACCCAGATTTGGACCTGGTGGCTGCAGAACTGCCCAACAAACACCCGATGACGACAGGGCTGCAACGCGACGCGGATTCGCAGTGTTTTAGATAGTTTTTCTATAGAACGGATCAAATAATTACTCGGAAAGATTAAATTAACATAAAGGTAGGCTTAGTCGTGTCATTACGGTCGCGTCGACACTAATTTGAGTCAATTCCGACACCGGGGCCCCGAATTGGTCCCGAAATATGAAAAGTCAAAACCAAGTCAACGCGTTGGGCCGAGCGAACCTCGGGACGCACGCCCGAAGCCCACCCGGCACTCGACATGATAGGGTTTTAGAGAAGCCTTAACCTCCAAGATAACCTAGGATATGCATCTTCTCCGTTTTGGAAAGTTTTGATATCGGATCTTCAAAACTTCGATTGCTCCAGCTCATGCGCCGGAAGAGTGAACTGCCCCACACCAGGCGCCTGAAGACCGAGCCGCATGACCCCGGGCGTCCATATGGGTGACGAGGACCGAAAATACCTATAAATACCCCCCTCACCTCATTCATTAAACACACAATCACGAGTTCGTGCCTACTTCTACACAACTCGTTCTCCCCTCTCTTTTCTCTCGCTAAGGGCTCGCACTCCGACACCCGAGGCAAACGATCCACTCGATCGTAGTTCCGATAATAAAGCGACATCGACGCTACTCCTCACCTTCGAGCACTCCACTCGATACCGAGGTGCCTGTGATCGACTAGCTCAAAACTAGTACCCAAGTTTTGTCGGGTTAGCCGCAGAACTAGTCCTTGGCAACGAAGCTCTGCCGGAATAGCCGCAGGAAAGGTCAAACGGTAATGGAGTTTTGCCGGAGTCAATGGTCAAGCTAGGAGGATCCGCCTGTTGATCGAGTCGTCACTAGGTTGCCATCTAAACAAAACTTTTCATATTCGCACTTTCTTTTATTATGCACTACGACTATACTAGGCATGGACACTAGGTCCACTACACATACTAAGATACGTAACGTCCCAACTTCAACCACAAACACTAAAATACACTAAATGGACCCGAGTAATTCCGAGATCCGTTCTCAAACTATCTATGCATCGTGTCCCATTTAGTGTATACTCCAAGGGTGCAACTCCTCACTACATGATTTACTTACATTCGCATTTACAGTTTTCTGTATGATTTATTGGTTTTATGACCTTATTATCGCATGCTAAATCACCTAACACGGAATTCAAAACGTAAAACAACTAAAACTAAACAAAGCGATGGTCGGGTTCCATATTTGTCCAGGTGCTCGCCGTATTAGGTTCGGCGCATCTCTATTAATACCAAACCGACGCATCTTAAGCAGAATACCAGGTAAGGTATATCACGAGAATGACTAATATCCGTATTATCGCGTTAAAACTGACTTGCTAATACGTATAATACTAGTACTTTCTACTCTCCTACGTGCATCTTTTCATGGCCTGCCTGTCACGTGAAATCGCATGCAAAGAATGTAAACACAACTACTTTGACGACAATACTTACTTGTCCTTAAACAACCGACGTAGCAAAAGGAATAGGGTTAAAACAACGGATGTTACAGTACTTCCACCGCAACAAAAGAACTAAGATATCAGCCCACCGATTGATTAGTAGAGGCCGCTATAGTGCGTGCGGGATTGGGTGTTGACATCTATCGGATGTTGACTTCCCAATACGTACCCTCACCCCTTACTCAAAATCGACGGTTTCCGGATGTCCGAAGCCATTGGCAATGAGAGTCATTCCAGGCATGGAGTGCTTAAGGGTACAAGTCTTTATCTTTAGGTCCCGTGCCACTCAACTTTGAGCCGGTAAGGGATCAAAGTTGACTTGAACGGTTTCCGAGTCCCCATAATTGACTCGGTGGTGACTCCACAAATCGACAACAACTTCAGTTCACTAAAAAGGTCGCCTTACCAAACAAAACGGCCTTTAAACATTTACAACCATGACTCGATCGATTCCCAAACGGAAACACGGTGCTCGCACCCGTCTAGTACAAGTCCGGATCGTCATCCAAATCGAGGTCCGAAACATCGTCCCGTACGCGAGATCGGACTGGCCCCCGGCAGGGAGGGGGCCGCGTGGGTGGCCGCCGCCACACGTTGAAAAACCGGGTCGGTCCCGCGCGAGCTCACGCGGGGCGCCGGGCGGTGCGGACGGACGTCCACACCTACAAAGTACAAACTACTCCCTCCGTTTTTTATGTTTATTTCAATTTCAACTAGTGTTACCCCGTGCACGTTTGCACGGCATGTTTCTAAGTTGAGTTTATACTGACAGAACAATATTTTAGTAACATCGAATTGGTTTATGTTTAATATGATTGAGATAGAATACCTTGTATAACTCTATTTAATTGGAAGAAATTGAAATGTTACAAAGCAACTAATATAATAAACATTAGTAGAAATATATTATATAGTAAGAGGATATAATTAGGACTTCGACTCCAATTTAATTGTCTTAAACATGCTCAAAAACTTCTTTGTAGACTACATTTTTTGTACTATTAGATAACAATTTATCCTTGTCATATATGAGTATCTTCAGCCCATTTTTGCTAGTAACCTTCGATAAAGCCACATAAAGTTGTCCGTGCGTAAATACAAGGCGTGGAAGATATAAGCCCACGTGGGATAAGGACCGCCCTTGGCTCTTATTGATAGTCATCGCAAAACATACTGTTATCGGTAACTGTCTTCTATTGAAATGAATTGGAAATTTGGTAGTGTCTGATGGGGTAAGTGTTAAATAGGCAATATGAACCTTATCATCCTTGTTACTACTTGACAACACCATGGCCTTAATCACTCGAGTACCTAAATCAGTTACCAATAATCTTGTGTCATTATATAATCCACGCGATTAATCAATGTTTCTCAGGAGCATAACCATTGTACCAACCTTCAACTTAAGCTCATGATTTGGAAGGCCGGAACACTTAATACCAATTAAAAATTCTGCGGAGTATAGATTGCGTCCCGTAAAATTCCCTTCATCTTTGCAGACCTCATCAAAGCTAAAGTAAATTTTTTCCGCCCCATGAAACATATTCATTAACCAATTCAACAATCTTGTGGGTTGGAACAAGGGCGACCCTCTCTTGAAGATAATCGGGGTTTCGTAATTCGGTTTGAAGAGATGGGTATGTGCTCTCAACAATGGAAACAATAGGATTCATCCCACGGTCAATTTATATATCAGGTGTGTGGACATGACATAGGTCCACCCCGACGCGGCCATGCGCGGGTTTAGGGAGGCGAATGAATCTCCATATGAGAATGGATCGAATGGAAATTTAAATCAAAGTGAAGTCGCCACCAAACTTTGTGAGAGTTTGGGCCCGTTCGAACTCACTCTATGTCGTAGTGGGCCGTGTACAAAATACGGCCCATTTCCGATGTCAAAGTTTATTGGGTTCGTCCCCTAGCATTTGATACCGATACCGTCACTACCGGTTATCGTGTATTGAATGACTCTCGTGCGCCAACGGTTTCGGGCATCCGGAAATAACCGAGGTTCTGATTAAGGGGTGAGGGTACGTGTTGGGAAGCCCACAAAGGACACCCAACCCCGCCCGCACATTAGTGGCCTCTACTAGGATATCGATTGACTTTCTAATACGCGCGTTAGTTGAACGGGAGAAAATGCTTATGCAAACAGTATTATCCCTAAGCATGTGAGAAATTGAAAGGGTTTCTATGTCGATTTAACGCAACTAAAATCTTAACGTCAGAGTTGTATTTTAGCATGTGGGTTCATTTTAGTACAATAAAATAAACACAATAAATCAACAATAAAAGCGACAAGAGAAACAAACGGTTAGTAACGGTATAACGATAATAACAGTTTGCGAATTATTGAATGATGTTGAATAATGTAAACGTGATGCATGACTTCGAAAAGGGATGTCTCACGTGATAGATTAGGCACGTGTTGACTTAAGTCATGAGAAACGGTTAACGAGACTCAAAAGCGGTGTAGGGCTCACAGTTGACGTGATAAAGGTGCCACTCGACCGAGTCATTGAGGGACTCGGCCGAGTGGACCTCTGAATTGAGGGTCTGCCCAAATTTTGTGATGATACTCGGCCGAGTTACGAGGAAACTCGGTCGAGTACACGGTCACTCGATCGAGTTATGGCGAAACTCGACCGAGTGGTTGTCGTGGGAGTGTTCTGTCTCGTTTTTGTGATGTCACTCGATCGAGTGGCATAGGCACTCGGTCGAGTGGCACTTGTACAAACCAGTTTCGTTTGCAATTTTGTTATCGATTTCGAAATTGCTTTTGATTTTGATGATTTGATGAATTGGGCATAAATATTATGGAATTTATACTCGATTCTAAACTTGAATACTCGTTGTATCCCATATTCGATTATTGAGTCGATATGGAATACTAGAGTAAAAATAAAAGAAAATTGCTTTAAGTCGCCTTAAATTAAATATCGCGATACGAGTGGATTTACTCCGCGTTTAATAATGTCGTAATTCTAACGAATTGTAAGACAATTATTTTAGCATCAATAGAAATCACGTTAATTAATTTATGTGACTAGATCGTTAGATTCGACGTCTAATTATGAAATTAGCATTGAATCTTAGAGTTTGACGTTATGCTAGAATTGAAAGACTTGATTCCCTCCGCCTCCCGACATCACAATTAATTCTTGCGAATTGTTTGATGTCGGATCCGCATCAACGGGTTTCGACCCTTATTAAAAGTACTTGTTTTGAAAGAATGTTTTAGAATTGATGAAATATGCGATAATGATGACTATGCGAACGAAAACAAAAACTATTGTTTAACTTGACTCGTTTCAATAATCAAGTGCTAGGGTGTCAGGATAAGCGACCGGCAACACTGTGTGCAGTACACTTGTATATTCGGGTTTCCTTATCCTGACATCCTTCGCACTCGACACAAATTTACGAGTATTTTAATGTCTTTTAGTACTAGCGATATTAACGATATTATAGGCGAATAAAATAAAAAAATAAAACGATGACAGTGACGATGATAGGCGACACGATGCGAGAAAAAAGAAGAGGAGAAGGGAGAAAAGCGGGAATTGGCACTCTCAACCTACATGTTTCTTATGCTCGGACGGGACTCGTAGTGACGGCTTGCACGGGAGTTTCGAGTATGTAGGCTAAGTTGTGGTGGTAGGGTTTCGATTCCTAAAGCTAGGTTTAGGGTTTGAGTATTGTAGAATTAGGGTTGAATTAGGGTTTTTTTAGGGTTGCAAAAGTTGTTTAGGGTTTTTGTAAAGTTGTGAAAAGAGATGTGCATGGGGGTGTTTATATAGGCAAGGCCTAGGACCGCGGTTAGGGTTACTCGACCGAGTAACCAGCTGACTCGGTCGAGTGGCCCGTTGTGCCTGCAGTCGGGCCTGAAATAGGCCCACTCGATCGAGTGGGCTGAGCACTCGATCGAGTGGCTCAGCTGAGTCGCGTGGGTCCATCGTTTTGGACCTTGACCTTGGCATTTGATGGGTTTGTGTAATTGAAACGGACTTTTGATATTTGGATGGTTGTTTTATGTGTTTCGGAAACGACTTTGACCGGGGTTGACCCAATTGCTAAAAAGTCGGTTTTATTTCTGGTGTCGGTTTTGGCCCAAATTAGTCTTGTTTGACTCGGAACGATTCGCTGGGCCTGGATTTGAGGTCAGTTTTGTGAGATTTGTACTCCATAAGTGCTTTAGCCAAAAACTAATGGTTTTGAGCCCACATCCGAGCGCGTAGAAACACGTTAGCGTCCGATCATCATCGGGTGTTTTTTGGAAACTGCCATAGACACCTGGCAGTCAAAATGCGGGTGTCTACATAGCCCCCACTCTGACTGAGGCTTGGACAAGGCAAAAGTCAGAGTAGCCCCCAGGTCAATCGAGGATTGAAACCTGGCGGACTTCCGGCCGAGTCGTTTATAGTCCATTAGACTCGCGTGAAGGGCTCGCCAGCCATAAGCTAAAAGTCATACCTGAGCTGATGACGATAACTTCGTGGGGAATTGGACTTGTCGCATAAGTCCTGGGTGCGCCTGTATGTAGGCTCATCCCGTGTTATTCCGGGAAAATGCCACCTTGGGCTTTCCGCTGGGGAGATATAGTGGGTTGTATGTCCCTTCTTGAGTCGTACCTGTATAAGTCACATAAAGATTTGCATGCAACACGTAGGTAGTAAAATGACTCCTGCTGGGGAAAAAAGACTTTTGAATTTTTGAAAGTTTGAATTTTTAAAATTTTGAAATTGGCAATTTTTGAAACTTTTGACTCCTAAAGAAATTAGGAAAGTTTGGGATGAATATTTTGTGCTAGTATCGGGACTAGGCTTGTGGGTTGATTCCTTTTGTAATTAGGAAACCTTTGTTCAAGGCAAGATATGGAAAGAGTGTTATAAATACCCCTTCCTTGTCATTGATTTTCCTCACAATCCCATTACAATTCATCCTTCTCAAAAGAAAGCCTTTTTGTTCCGTTCAAGAAAATTAGCCATGGGAATCGACAGATTGACCATTATGCTGCAGGAATGGTCCCGACACTTTAGGGATACAGATAGGGTTGCTCTCAACCAGACGGGTATCACACATCTGTGCCCGTTTCGGTCAGATGCAAGTTGATCGCTACTTTCTAGAAGCAGTTGTGAGTGACCCAACCCAACGGACTGATGTGATGTGTGATACCTGGATGCAATGGTGGTACACACGGCATACTTAGCCTGTTCCCAAATCTCGCCACTCGACCTGGGTTTCAGATTCATATGTAAAGTGGACTAAAGCAGGTGATGCCAAAGCCCGAGCTGCTCTGAAGGTTGATGACGCTTTCGACCTGCTGCGAAGGGAGCAAGCTAAAGACAACAGGGGATTCTTCGACGAAGGTGAGACCCCGGCTACTATGGTCCGATTAATGTCAGGCCAAAAGAAGAAGACCAAGACTCATGCTGGAGGGTCCAGTGCTAAAGGTGTTTGGGGGAAAGTGAGCCCCCAGACTGACTTGGAGAGGAGACTGGGCCCAAAACTAGCCGTGCAGGACCGAGTTGGCCCACGGGATAGGCTACCCGAGCACGTACGGGCTCGACTTGGGCCAAAGACTGTGGCAGAAGACCCGCTGTCGAAGAAACGGGTTCGAGCGAAAGAGGTTCCCCTTGTGATTCGGGAACGCTCGCCCCCACCCCGTCGATCCCGAGCCCCACGCGATCCAAAGGACAAAGGAAAGGGCAAGATGCCGGGATATTAGCCTCCTTCGTTTTATTATTTGAGTATTATTATTATTATTTTTTGGGTGTGTTTTGTGAGTTGCCGTTTTTTGGCGTTTTTTTTTTTTTTTTTTTTTTAATTCTCGAGTTTATCGGTTTTAATAAAAGACATATTAATGAATACCGTTCCCATCTTTTCGTTTATTGCAGTGGTTGTACCCTTTTGAGGGGTTGCCTACGTATCCACAATTAGCGGAATCAAACCAAACGTAGATCAAAATTGATTTGATTGCAATTTTTTTGAAATACTGTGGACATGACATAGGTCCACCCCGACACGGCCACGCGCGGGTTTGGGTAGGCGAATGAATCTCCATATGAGAATGGATCGAATTGAAATTTAGGTCTATGTGTAGTCGCCACCGAATTTTGTGGTTATTCGGAACCATTCGAGCCCACTCTATGTCGTAGTGGTCCGTATACAAAATACGGCCCATTTCCGATGTCAGAGTTTATTGGGCTCGTCCCTTTGCATTTGATACCAATACCGAGATTATCGGATATTGTGTATTGAATGACTCTCGTGCGCCAACGGTTTCGGGCATCCGGAAACCGAGGTTCTGAGTAAGGGGTGAGGGTACGTGTTGGGAAGCCCACAAAGGACACCCAACCCCACCCGCACATTAGCGGCCTCTACTAAGAATTCGAATGACTTTCCAATACGCGCGTTAGTTGAACGGGAAAATAATATGCAAAGATTATTTTCCTTAAACATGTGAATGAAATTGAAAAGGGTTTCTAAGTCAATTTAATGCAATTAATTCTAACGTCGAAGTTGAATTTTAGCATGTGGGTTCATTTTAGTAAAATAAAATAAACGACAAAAATTGACAAAAGAATTAAGCAAACTGTTAGTAACGATATAACGAATAATAACGGTTTGTGCAAATATTGAATTGAATTGAATGATGTGAACGAGATGATGCATGGTTTGAAAAGATAGTAATACACGTGATTAATTAGGCACGTGTTGACCTAAGTCGTAAAATACTATCGAATTTAGAAAGAAGAATAATGTTCGACTCACGGTTTTTGTCGTGATGAGGCCACTCGATCGAGTGGTCGATGGACTCGATCAAGTGAACTTCTAAAAAAAGTTTTTGTTTTGCGTTTCAGACCATACTCGGCCGAGTTATTGGCCAACTCGGTCGAGTACATGGCCACTCGACCGAGTCACTGTGAGACTCGACCGAGTGGGGGTCGTAGTAAGCATTCTGATCCGATTTTGGGGTGCCACTCGACCGAGTGGGTTAGGCACTCGGTCGAGTGCCCCCCTGTACGAATTATAATTCGTTCGCAATTTTGTATTGATTTAGAAATTGCTTTTTGATTTTTGATAATTCGACGGTTTTACCGAATTGAGCATAAATATTGTATGACTTATGCTCGATTCGGGTTTTTTGTAAATCATCAATTTGATTGAACCGAATATAAATATTATTGGATTTATACCCGACTCTAAATTTAAATGCTCGTTATATCCCGTATTCGATTATTGAATCGATACGGAATACTAGAGCGAAAAAAAAGATAAAGAAAATTGATTTGAGTCGTTTTAAGTCAATCAAAACGATATGAATTTCTCTCCGCGTTTGTAGCGTCATAATTACAACGTGACATCTACGTTAGCATCAACGAGAAACCGAATTAATTGAATTAAATTGACTAGATTGTTAGATTCGACATCCAACTATGAAATTGGTATCGGATCTAACAAATTGACACTTTGCTTAAATTAGAGGACTTGATTCCCTCGGCTTCGCCGACATCGAAATAAATCCCTAAGGATTGTGATGTCGGATCCACGTCAACGGGTTTCGACCCTTATTAAAAATACGTATCTTGAAAAAGGTTTTTTAGGAAATCGATGCAGTATGCGAATAACAATAATGATACAAACGATATGAAGATTATTGTTTAAGCTAACTTATCTCAATAATCAAGCAGTCGGAGTGTTGGAATAAGCGACCGTCAACGCTGTGTGCAGTACACTTGTATATTCGTGTTTTCTTATTCCGACATCCCTCATACTCAACACAAATCGATAAGTATTTTAATGTTTTGTACTAGTTATTATCGATATTATGACACAATGAACAAAATAAAAAAAAAACAAAAAAAGAGACGAAGAAAAGGAAGACGGACGACGAAGAGAGAAGGAGAAGAGAACGGGGTTTTGACACCCTCAACCTATATGTTCTTGTCTCGGATCGAACTCGTAACTGTGGCTTTAACACAAGAGTCTTCGAGGTGGATGAAGGTTAAGTTATGGTGGCTCGGGTTGTTGATTCCTAAAACTAAGTTTAGGGTTGCTAGTGTCGTGCTAGGGTAGAATTAGGGTTGTAAAAGACGTTGTATGTGTATGTGTAGGGTTGCTCTAGGTTTTTTTTAAAAGTGTAAAAAGATGTCAAAAAAGATGTCAAATTGTGTTGCTTATATAGGCAATGCTAGGGCACCCGGTTTAGGGTTACTCGACCGAGTAACCAGCTGACTCGGTCGAGTGGCCCGTTGTGCCTGCAGCCGGGCTCGAAAGAGGCCCACTCGATCGAGTGGATGGGGCACTCGATCGAGTGGCCCAAATGGGTCGCGCGGGTCCGTTGACTTTGGACCGTGACTTGGGTTTTTGATGTTTGGAGGGTTGTTTTGTGTATCTCGGAAACAACTTTGACCGGGGTTGACCCAATCGCAAAAAAGTCTGTTTTAATTCCGGTGTCGGTTTTGGCCCAAATTAGTCCTGTTTGACTCGGAATGATCCGCTGGGCCTGGATTCAAGGTTGGTTTTATGAGATTTGTACTCTGTAAGTGTGTTAGCCAGCAATTAATGGATTTGAGCTCGTATCCGAGCACATAGAAGCACCTTAGCGTCCGATCATCATCGGGTGTTTTGTTGGGAAACTACCATAGACACCCGGCAGTCAAAATGCGGGTGTCTACAGAGCCCCCACTCTGACTGAGGCTTGGACAAGGCGAAAGTCAGAGTAGCCACCAGGCCAATCGAGGATTGAAACCTGGCGGACTTCCGGTCGGGTCGTTTATAATCCATTAGACTCGCGTGAAGGGCTCGCCAGCCATAAGCTAGAAGTCATACCTGAGCTGATGACGATAACTCCGTGGGGGATTGGACTTGTCGCATAAGTCCTGGGTGCGCCTGTATGTAGGCCCATCTCGTTAAATGCCACCATTGGCTTCCGCTGGGGAGGTATAGTGGGTTGCACGTCCCAGTTTGAGTCGTACCTGTATAAGTCACATAAAATGCATGCAACACGTAGGTAGAAAAATGACTCGCGCTGGGGAAAATGATTTTTTTGAAAACTTGAATTTTGAAATCTTGAAAATTTGAGATTTTTGAATTTTGGAAACTTTGAAATTTTTGACTCCTAACAAAGATTAGGAAAGTTCGGGATGGAGATTTCCGTGCTAGTATCGAGACTAGGCTTGCGGTTTGATTCCAATTAGGATTAGGAAATTCTTGTGATATGGAAAGAGGTCTACTATAAATACCCCCTTAATGCCCTTGATTTTCTCACAATTCCATCACAATTTACTCCCTTCTTAAAAAGAAAGCCTTTTTATTTCCCTTAAGAAAATCTCTTTATTTTCTTAAGGAATCAGGCATGGGAATCGATAGATTGACCGTTATGCTGCAGGAGTGGTCCCGTCGCTTCAGGGACACGGATAGGGTGGCTTTGAATCAAACGGGTATAACTCAACTGTACCCGTTCCGTCAGATGGTGGTTGATCGTTATTTCCTGGATGCATGCTTGGCTTACTGGGATGACATATATCATGTCTTTGCTTTTCCTCGGAGCGAAGTTTGCCCTTTACCTGAGGAGATTGCAGCTATAGGAGGATGGAACCCGGTACTTCGTCCAGCCGTCCCATACTCGATCTATGACCCGAGGAGGAAGCTTCGAGAATTTCTAGGGCTTTCTCACAACGAGTTATCCCGCATGATGGAAGGTGATAAAATTTCTCTGATCGACTTTGTAACACCCCTAATTTTTATAAATTAAATTTGTATTCATATTTTTATTTCGTTTGCGATTTAACTCGTAATCCATTTTAATTCTTCTCGGAATGACTTTAAATTCATCTTGAATTCCTAAAATCTTTATTTTAGCTCGAATTCCTATTTTTAACTCGAAACTCATTAAGACATTTTATTATTTCCTCGATAAATCATTTTATTAAACTTTCATTGAATAATTATCATTTTGTTTTCGAGAAATCAATGTAATTCATTTTTCGTTGGAAACTATTTATTCGTCGAGAAACTTTACTTCCTTTAAAACAATTATTTAAATTCGAGATTGACCCATTTGTTTTCTCGAGTAAGCTAATTATTTTTATCAACTTCGAACCTGACCCAAATATTTAATGTTACGACAAAATAATATTTTAGCTCATCTCGAAGTTTGGGTCTAATTCTTTTCTTATGCGATTTTAACCCAATTTATTTGTAAGCCAGTTATTTATTTTTTACTAATGATTTTGATCACACCGTAAATTATTTGCCGACCCAAATCGAGTCCGTTACCTCGTCACTAACTAGATGAGTCACTAAATATTTTATTAATTTAAGCACATGTTTTTATTTATCCTAATTCTACTCAACTGCTTCCTATCTCTACTTCTCTAGTGGTTGTTGTTACCTTATTTACTCCATTCTTTTTATAATCTCCAAACTCTTCAATTACTCTTTCTTCATTGTACATAAAACTCATCCTCCTTCAATTCCGTTGCTCAGCCTGTTACGTATCTCTTCTCCTTCGTTCATTCTAATCCGAGGGTAATTTATTTACTCTTATCCTCGTCTCGTTTCCACTTTTTATTAACTTATATATGGTTCTCATACCATATGTTTTAATTTTTCGTAGGCTATCGTGCTAGATCCAATGAAGATGGTTATTTTATTAATTCGAATCTCGATGAAGGTAACAGATGATGGCATGACTTGGTATTGCATGATATATATGTTGTAGTTGCTTGTAGTATCGTTTTAAATCAAATTTTATAAATATGTTTACTATATTATGATAATATGTTTCAATTTTCTAAAAATTATTATAGGGCCGAGACTAAAACGTATAAATAAGAATTAATTTCTCAATTTTTCGTGATTTTTAATATGAAATATCAAATTGAAAGTTTTATAGTTTTTAGTAAAGTTACAGCATGTTTTCGAATCTGTTACTACTTTTGTACGATTTTTACTCCTGTTTACAGATCTTATTTTCAAAAGGTTTGAAAAGAGACTACTGTTTATTTTAAGTCTATTATACGTCTATTAAATTTCATAAATTATTTCCAAGTAGTTTCGTCACAACAAATCGTTTATGAAACTGTGACAGATTAGTTCGCGAATCTGTCAGTTGTTGTAAAACCTAATTTAAAATCTATGATAAACTTTGAATTTAATTTTTGTAATTTACGTACATTAACTTTAAAGAGTCTAGATAATGTTTCTAATTGGATTTGGTTTAAAATAAAATTTTAAACGTCTTTTATTAAAGAAATACTATCGGGTGTTGGATTCTGACAGTTTTTAAAACTACGAATAAAAACCCCTGTTAAGTTAGGAATTTCGATTTTCTCCAGAAACAAAAGTTGTTTTTAAGCTTTTAACGTTTTCAACCTCACTGATCTTATATCGTTTTAATTTTTAATGATTTAATTATGAATTTTATAGTAAGACAGTGCAAATCTGAAAAATCAGTAAATTTATAATTTATTACTTTTAATTACTTAAACTCCAACCCTTTTTAGAAATAATTATGATTTTTACTTTCCTTGACTTTTAATAATTAATTATACATTTATCTAAATGTTTATGTCTCAAGGCCTAATATTAAATATTTTATATAACTCATATGTTAAATGATTTCTAATTATAATAATACCTATTTTGGAAAGTTACTATTTGAATAAAGTTTCTATATTTGGAAGGTTACTATTTTGAGAATATTTAAGATATCTTCGGATAAAATATTTATTGGTTTGAATATGGAATAATGTTGGAAATGAGAATGTAGAGTATATAAATCTAGGATATGTTGGTTGTTACCATCAGCTATATGGTCAGTGTATTTGCGTCAGGGATACATTGATTGTCGAACTGGGTATCGTTTATGCTCAGGATTCATGCGCATGTACTTAGGCTAGGACCTCGCTGAACGCAGTCCTATTATAGTTTGAGTTGTCTGGTGAGAGGGCTTAGGAGTCGCTTCGTGGGCACTGAGTTCCTTAACCAGTGAGGCTTAGGGGTCGCTTCGTGGGCACTAAGTTACACTTCGGTATTGTTTTGACATATCTCTAGTAGTAAAAGCTATACTTATCATCGGTTTTATATTCCATTATTCGTTTTGACGCCGTCAGGCTGCTGAATTGTTTTCTGGTTTTGAATCTATTTTGATATATATAATGTTTTGAGTTTAATCTATTTTCTTATATTATGCTTCTATTGCTTATATATTATGTAATATGGCTGGGAGAACTACCTGAGTTACTCCCCACTGAATTGTGGCTGTTATGTTTATAACATGACAGGTATTCTTTGTTCCGGGGTTTGGTGTGCGCTAGCGAGTAACATGGATCCTACTCTGCTTTAATTATGTTTGTTTATGGATTGTTAAACCCATTTGAAGGATCTTTATTTTTAGCCCTTTTGTAAAAAGTGGCCTTTGTATTGACTGACCGTTCTTTTTGTGATATATTTAGAACATCAGTGTGCATTAATCCCAAATCTACAGTGTTTCCGCCACTGTATTGCATTAGAATTTATAGGGGATTACAGACTTGGCTGAGAAATTTATGAATTCTCTTGATGTTCGGGTCAGACCGGCTTACAGCCGTAGGGCCTTTGCTTTCTGTATGCTCCACGTATATGCTTTCGAGGGTCACATGGATTTGTTATCCTGCATGGGAAACACCCGTCTTCTGACCGTAGTAGATTTATGGAGACTGAACACAGCCCGGCTTGGCTGATCACGGGCGAGACTATCCAAGGATTGGACAGCCGCAAGAGGGACTCATCAATTCGTCTTACCGGGAGCACCCGATTGCTGCAAGTATGTTACTTTGCAATTTATTTTTTTGATTTTCGATTTTTTTTGAATTTTTTTTTTCGCGGATGGTTTGCTGCAGCGGGCACTCGATCGAGTCACCATGGCACTCGACCGAGTGCCCTCGTAAAAAGCCCCCTGTTTGTGTTCAGGAGTACAACTCGACCGAGTGTCCTAGGCACTCGACCGAGTGGCCTTGGGCGGACGCCTATTTCTCCTCGGGAACTCATGTTTTTGTTTCCTTTTTGCAGATTTGGCTATATGAGAGGCTATCAGTGATAGATCCTCCTCTTGATGCGAGCAACTATCGTCATAACCAGGTGATGACGAGGAGGCGGGCCATTGACTTTTCTCGTCAGATCACGCAAAAGTATTGGGACGAGGTTTTGTCATTCGATGGTGGCCCGTTAATTCGATGGGTAGTTCCGTGGTGGCCCATCTACCTTTGGAGTGGCTTGGACCCGAGGGACAGAGCCCGCTATCAGGTGATCCTATCTTTCAGGCAGACGGTTCATCTCCACCCAGATCATATACTAAGGCAGTATGGATGGACCCAGCGAATCCCTGAAGTTGAAGCAGTTGTGAGTGACCCTACCCAACTGACTGATGTAATGTGTGATACCTGGATGCGAAGATGGTACACACGACATACTTGGCCCATTGTCAAATCTCACCACTCGATCTGGGTTTTAGACTCTTACATGAAGTGGACCAAAGTAGGGGATGCTAAAACCCGAGCTGCTCTGAAGGTTGATGAAGCTTTCGACCTGCTGCGAAGGGAGCAAGCTAAGACTCTTACATGACATAGGTCCACCCCGACGAGGCCACGCGCGGGTTTGGGTAGGCGAATGATTCTCCATATGAGAATGGATCGAATTGAAATTTAGGTCTATGTGGAGTCGCCACCGAATTTTGTGGTTATTCGGAACCATTCGAGCCCACTCTAGGCCGTAGTGGTCCGTATACAAAATACGGCCCATTTCCGATGTCAGAGTTTATTGGGCTCGTCCCTTTGGATTTGATACCAATACCGACATTATCGGATATTGTGTATTGAATGACTCTCGTGCGCCAACGGTTTCGGGCATGAGTGCCCTCGTAAAAAGCCCCCTGTTTGTGTTCAGGAGTACCACTCGACCGAGTGTCCTAGGCACTCGACCGAGTGGCCTTGGGCGGATGCCTATTTCTTCTTGGGAACTCATGTTTTTATTTCCTTTTTGCAGATTTGGCTATATGAGAGGCTATCAGTGATAGATCCTCCTCTTGATGCGAGCAACTATCGTCATAACCAGGTGATGACGAGGAGGCGGGCCATTGACTTTTCTCGTCAGATCACGCAAAAGTATTGGGACGAGGTTTTGTCATTCCATGGTGGCCCGTTAATTCGATGGGTAGTTCCGTGGTGGCCCATCTACCTTTGGAGTGGCTTGGACCCGAGGGACAGAGCCCGCTATCAGGTGATCCTATCTTTCAGGCAGACGGTTTATCTCTACCCAGATCGTATACTAAGACAGTATGGATGGACCCAGCGAATCCCTGAAGTTGAAGCAGTTGTGAGTGACCCTACCAAACTGACTGATAATGTGTGATACCTGGATGCAAAGATGGTACACACGGCATACTTGGCCCATTGTCAAATCTCGCCACTCGATCTGGGTTTCAGACTCTTACACGAAGTGGACCAAAGCAGGGGATGCTAAAACCCGAGCTGCTCTGAAGGTTGATGAAGCTTTCGACCTGCTGCGAAGGGAGCAAGCTAAGACTCTTACATGACTCTTACATGAAGGGAGCAAGCTAAGACTCTTACATGACATAGGGAGCACGTACGGGCTCGACTTGGACCGCAGGCCATTATGGAAGAGTCGTCGTCAAAGAAACGGGTTCGAGCTAAAGAGGTTCCCCTCGTAATTAGGGAACGCTCGCCTCCACCTCGGCGACCTCGGGCTCCGCGCGACCCGAAGGACAAGAGAAAGGGGAAGATGCTCGGATATTAGTCTCCTTATTTTATTATTTGAATATTACTATTATTATTTTTTGTGGTGTGATTTTTTTTGGTGTGTGTATGCTGTGTTCGGCGTTTTTTTTTTTGTAATCAAGATAAAAAGACATATTATTGAACACCATTTCCGTCTTTCGTTTATTGCAGTGGTTCTACCCTTTTGAGGGGTTGCCTACGTATCCACAAATAGCGGAATCAAACCAAACCTAGTTCAAAATTGATTTGATTGATTTTGCAATTTTTGAAATACATCAAGATTATTAATTTGAGATGTGTGACGGTAGAATAATTAATTCTAACTTATTGACTTGTCTATAATTTTTTGAAAAAAAGACAAATTTTTATAAATTTTTGCAAATGACATTGAGATGGGTTTTACGGGTAGTAGCGCTTCAGCTGGTCCAAGTTGGTTGGGTTGACAAATTCGTTCCCGTCCAAATCTGTCAGCATCACCGCTCCTTCTGATAGGACCTTCTTGACTAAGTATGGCCCAGCCCAATTGGGTTTGAATTTACCCCTTGGGTCAACCGGTAGTAAGGCACGAATCGATTTCAGGACCAAATCTCCTTCTTTGATGTTTCTGGGCCTAACCCTTTTGTTAAAAGCCCGTTGGATCCTCTTTTGGTATATTTGTATGTTGTTGAGGACCCGTGATCACCGTTCGTCCAGAAGGACCAGCGAATCGTATCGGGCTTGGATCCAATCTGCTTCAGGTACTTGGCTTTCAAGTAAAATCCTGAGGGATGGTACTTCTAGCTCGACCGGTTGGACCGCTTCCATTCCGTATGTCAAGTAATACGGGGTTGCTCCGGTTGCGATGCGGATCGAGGTTCGATATCCCCATAGGGCAAAGTGTATCTTGTCGGGCCAGTCCCGGTAATTCTCAGCCATCTTTTTAAGTATGGTGACAATTGTTTTATTGGCCGCTTCTACCGCTCCATTTGTTTGAGGTCGGTAAGGCGAAGATGTATGTCTTTGAATTTTATATTTTGCCAGCAATGCGGCAGTTTCAGCTTGGAAGTGGGTCCCGTGATCACTGATGAATTCGTGAGGGATCCCATACCGGCATATGATCTTGTTCTGGATGAATTTGGCCACGTGCTTGGCGTTCAAGACACGGTATGACTCGGCTTCGACCCATTTGGGGAAGTAGTCGATGGCCACCTAAATGAAGCAATGACCTTCCGTCCCGGAAGGGTATACCTTTCCAATTATGTCTATACCCCATGTCGAAAATGGCCATGGTGATGTCATGGTATATAAGAGGGAAGACGGCATATGCTGTACATTTGCAAAGATCTGACAGTTATGGCAGTGTTTGACATACAACTGACAGTCTCTTTCCATGGTGTTCCAATAGTACCCGAGCCTCATGATTTTGCGGGCTAGCATATGGGCGTTCATATGCGAACCGTTTTCGCCATCGTGTACTTCGGCCATTACCTTTTCGGCCTGTATTTTGTCGATGCATAGGAGAAGAGCCCCCTGTGCCGTCTTCTTGTACAATTGCCCGTCGTCCGTGCGAACGAATTGGGTCGCCAATCTCCGCAGGGCCTTCTTGGCCCGGTTTTCAGTTCCCAGGGGATATTCTCCCGTTGCCAAGTAAGTTAGGACTGACTGATACTAGGGTTCTGGGTCAGCTAGCTCGATGTCCTGGATGGCGTGTACATATGCCGGCTCGGACCGTCTTTCGACACAGATTGGCATGCTGGTCTAGTGATCCAGGATGTTCAGTAGAGATGTTAATTTGGAAAGTGCATCTGCAAAATGATTTTCCTCCTGGGGCAGATAAATATATTCTACCTTTTGGAATTGTTTCTCTAGAACCCTTACCCGTGCTTGGTAAGCCACGACATTGGCGTTCCGAGTTTTCCATTTTTGGAGAGCCTGATTGATGACCAATGATGAATCTCCGTGGACCCGGAGGTTCGTTACCCCTAAATCAGCGGCGGCCTGCAACCCGTGAATGCATGCTTCGTATTCGGCTGCGTTATTGGTCACGTCAAAGTCCAATTTGATGGACAAGGGAGTGTGTTCCCCTTGTGGTGAGATTAGCAGAATCCCGACCCCGAATCCTCGAAAGTTGGATGCTCCATCAAAATACAAATCCCATGTCTCGGTGTCAGTATGGAATATGTCTTCATCAGGAAAGGCCCAAGTGTCGGTGCGGTCCTCTTCAGATATTTGGCTATCGGCAAGGAACTCGGCTACCACCCGGCCTTTGATGGCTTTTAGTGGTACGAACTTGAGGTCAAACTCAGATAACATTAAAGTCCACCTGGACATCCTGCCGTTGAGGATGGGCTTCTCGAACAGGTACTTGATAGGGTCCATTTTGGATAATACATGTACCTCGTGACTCAGCATGTAATGTCGGAACTTTTTAGTGGCCCAAACCAACGCTAGGCACGTCTTTTCGAGCATTGTGTGTTTGAATTCGTATTCGAGGAACTTTTTACTGATGTATTAAATAGCCCGTTCTTCTGAATCGACTGTTTGGGCCAGCATAGCCCCCATGGCTGTCTCGGTCGTTGTTAGGTATAACGACAAAGGCAAGCCGGGTTGAGGTGACATTAATACTGGCGGAGCAGACAGTATCTCCTTGATTTTATCAAATGCCGTTTGACATTTGTCGTCCCACAGTACTCGCTCCCCTATCTTCAGTTTCTTGAAAATGGGCTCACATACCATGGTTAATTTTGAAATGAACCGGTTGATGTCTTGGGTGGTTGCATCTCGGTGATGGCTTTGATTTTAGCTGGGTCGACCTCGATGCCGCGTTGGCTAACGATATGGCCCAGTAATTTGCCCGATGTTACCCCGAAAATGCACTTTTGAGGGTTTAGCCTCATGTTGTATTTGCACAATCGGGTAAAGAATTTTCTTAGGGCCGCAATGTGCCCACTCCAGTCTTTGGACTTAACAATCATGTCGTCCACGTAGACCTCCACTTCTTTGTGCATCATGTCATGTAATAAAGTAGTGGCGGACCGTTAATAAGTGGCCCCAGCGTTGATAAGCCCAAATGGCATGACGGTGTAACAGTAAGTACCCCAAGGTGTAATGAAGGTGGTCTTACTCATGTCCTCTTCTGCCATTTTAATCTGATTGTATCCGGCATACCCGTCCATGAACGATAGAAGGGCATGATCGGCCGTGTTGTCCACCAGTATATCGATGTGTGGTAACGGAAAATCATCTTTTGGGCTAGCCTTGTTAAGGTCCCGGAAGTCTACACATACCCATACCTTGCCGTCCTTCTTGGGTACCGGCACGATGTTGGCAACCTAGTCTGGATATTCAAACACTTGTATAAAGCCCGCTTTGAATTGCTTGTCGACCTCTTCTTTGACTTTGAGAGACCATTCGGGCTTCATCCTTCAGAGTTTTTGCTTTATCGGTTTGCACCCATCTTTGATGGGTATTTGGTGCTACGCTAATTCTCGGTCTATACCCGGCATATCCTTGTAGGACCATGCGAAAACGTCTTTGAATTCCTGTAGGAGGTCTGTGAATTTTCTTCTCTCCTCTGGATCTAAGGATAGGCCCAACTTAAGCATCTAGGGCTCTAAAGTGGTTCCCACATTGATGGATTCGGTTTCTTCGATTACCGGATCTCGGGAGTCCCTTTGTTGGAGCAGCTCGATCAGATGTGGAGGCAGAGGTACCTGTTCGTCGGGTTTCTCAATGTCATTGCATATAAAACTTTTGAAACTGAGAAAATTTTGGAAATAAGACAAGTCGTAAGCAGAACGGTTTTCGTTATTATTATTAATAGTAAATTTTGTGAAAACCTCGAAAAGAGCGGCCATCTGATCGTTGGTCAGTGGCGGGATAGGGAGAGGTCTTGGGACAGGCCCCGAGACCTCAGTGGATAAGGGAAGAGGGGTTACAGACTCGACTCTAGCGCCAGACCCTCCAGACTCGGACTCAGACTCCGACTCTGACTCAGACTCAGACTCGGTATCCGGCATGTCTCCCTCGCCGGTGGTCAGCTTGTAGACCCGTCCGTGACTGTCGGTCCACTTGATGGTCTTCCTCCAGGCCCTCTTTTTTGTATCTGTACCAACTTCGGTGATCAGCTTTGTTGGGTCGAACCGATCGCTGCGAAGGATCAGGTTGACCAAGTCATCTTTCGGAGCGGGGACGGCCTTGTCTTCTCCAAATAAGAGCCCCAGCATGGGCTCAGAATGGTTTTCATCTTCCTGGGATTCGGCATGGACGATGGTGAATATATCGTCAGGGATGTAGTTGCATTCCCGAGCCGTTTTGGTCTCGGGATATGTGATGGTGGGTTGGTAGAGGCCCACCTGGATCGCCCCAAACACGGGAGTGACGAACTTGATGGAATATGCCCGGCCCACGTTTTCCGAGCTCATAGTATATCCCAAACCGAGCCGAGACTCTCCGTTGTCCAAGACCTTGATGATCTTCCCTGCCGGAAGGTACGGTCTTGAGGTGGCTCCGGGTAGGTAACCCAGATTTTGTAGCATCGTGTCGATGCTAACGGTGAAGTAAGGCTTGAAAAGATATGCCTATTCAATCATGCCCACGAAGTAGTATCCTCGTGGTTCGGCCCGGTTTGTGGCATTACAGCTAGCCACGGTGATAGGAGTAGCCTCTAGTGTGATGATGCCGTCCCGACGTGACATCTTGACTTTCCTATGTAAGGTAGAGGACACGGCCTTGACTCCATGGATCCACGGCCTCCCTAGTACTAGATTAAAGGATGAGGTGACATCAATCACCTGGAACTCTAACTCTTTTTCGATTGGGCCCGTTATGATCTTTAGTTTAACGGCCCCGGCAACAGGTTTTGGGCTTCCGTCAAAAGCCTGGATGGTCTGCGCTGTCGGAAGCGAATCGATATCGGTGATGCCGAGGGCTTTTGCGGTCCTTAGAGGAAGGACATTTACGGCGGACCCGTCATCGATAAGCATCATCGGGAGGTATTTGCCTCGGCAAATGACGGTAATGTATAGGGCTAGATTATGATTGGGCCCAAATACCGGTAGGTCGGACTCGGAGAAGGTGATAAGTGGGCCCTCTTCCTTGGATTTGCCTTTGAGATAAGGCATGATAGTGGCTACCATTTCAGATGGGGTAGCCTGTGAGTCGACCTTGATTTCATAGAGAGCCTTAGTCAGTGCTTCCCGATGACCTTGCGAGCTAACTAAGAGTTGCCATACAGTTAAGTCAGCTCGAACCCTCTTCAATTGCTGGACTAGAGCCGTGTCCGGGCTTGGTTCTTCGAGGGTAGGCTCCGTCCTGGCAGGTTCAGTGACGGATATAGGAGTAGAACGCCCGGCTGCGGCGAGGTGGTTGGTGGCTAAGGCTTTAGATTTAGCCTTTCGGACCTCTTCGAGAGTGATGGGGACAACTTCCCCTTTGGCTTAGTAGACATCGTCCTCGTCATCGAACCATATCCCATTGATTTGTGGGATAAAAGGAGAAATGAGGTGAGCACAATCTATTACCTCTCCCGAGAATATAGCATGGGCGCTGAACGGATTTTCTTTGTTGCTCGGCTTGTGTCCGGGCAACGGGATTTTCCCGCTCTCGATAAGATCTTGGATAAGGTGCTTTAACCTCCAACATTTTTCGGTATCATGCCCGTTACCCCGGTGATACTGACAGTAGGCTTGGGCATTATAAGTTTTGGGCCTCTTCTCCACTGAAGGTTCTGCAGTTGGGCCTATCGGCTGGATCAGGCCCTTTGAAGATAGCCTTTGTAAGGCATAAGTATAGGTAGTCCCTATATCTGTGAATACCCGATTTGGTGTATTCTTTTTAGATGAGGTGTCCAGCAGGTTTACCTCGTCAAAGATGCTGCGAGTTGCAGCTGCAGGTGTGGGCTTGTTTGTAGATGAACTAGCCCCTTGATAACCTTTAGTAGAGGCCTTAGTCAGGCTCTCCAGTCTTAAGTCGTCCTCAATCCTTGTACCCATTCAGTTAGGGTAGCGAAATTAGGAATGACAACATACCGGAGATGGACCCGGTAGAATGGGAGGAGGTTCTTGACAAAGGCCTCCACTAGGACCTTCTCACTGGGCTTGTCGACCAGTTTTACGCTCTCAGCCCGCCATCGTTGTAGATATTTAGTGAACCCTTCTTTGGGCTCCTGGGCCATCACTTCCAGAGTACGCATTGTAGTCTGGATTTCAGTATTGTCGGCGTAGTTCCGAGCAAATTCGGTCGCCACATCATCCCAAGTTTTATATTTCTTGGAATCGAGCCTGTAATACCAGGCCTTAGGATGCTTCTCCAGAGAGGAAGGGAATAGGTGGGTAAACATGGTGGATTTTACCCCCTTGACCGCCATAAAGTCTTTGAAAGCCCGGATGTGGTGAACCGGGTCTTCGGTACCCTCAAACATAGGAATTCCCGTAAGGTTGAGGTTAGCAGGTAGTTCGTCATTCAAGGGCGAATAGGAACAAGCAATTTTGGAGTGGATCGAGTTGCTCGTTGACAGATGAACTTGTTCCTCGAGTCTGCGAACAACGCTAATGAGCTCAGCTATGGGCCCAGTGGTCCCGGACCCGTCAACAGGGGTCGTCTTTTCTACGGCGGTCAAACGGGTGTCTAACGTTGCTTGGCTAGCCTGGATGGAGGTCAGTTGATTCTCGATCTTGGTTAGGGCATCCTTCAACTCTTCCATTTTGCGTTGATGTCGGGTTGCGGGTGGCCTGTCTGTAAGAACACCGCGTAATCAGAAGCTAGCCCAAATCACGGAATAGCAAGTACATCCCGAACAAGACCGAAAGAGGAAACGACTCGAGAAAAGACACCTAGACGGGTGACTTGTGAAGTGTGGGCCTTCCTTAGGATTCGGCGAGTGGGCCTAGTCCTGTTCGAAGGAAGGCTCACGTGAGACATCCCCAGACTTTTGACTTGATTGTGTTGATGGGCCCTCCTTCGTAAGAGTATGTCCTACTTAGGTGGGCTTTGCCTTAGTCTAATAAAGCGGACTGGGATAGGGAAGAAACCCGTGATGTAATATCGACAGAGTTTCGACGCTAGAGACCTCGACAACTTATGACATGACCCGACACTGCTAAATGCGGGAAGTCCTAAGAAGAGGGAAGTTTTGAAAATTGTTTGTTTTTGAAAAAAGTCCGAGAAAACTCGGCTGATGGCCCAATTTTCGAGAAAAATGAAAGAGCATTGGGCCGCGGGTTTTGAAAGATATTTTGAGTTTTGAATTGGGCAGCATACCGTCTAGAAAATAGGCCATTTTGAGTAAAATCATAAGTCTTAAATTCGGCATGTCCCGGGTTTTGAAATCGAACTTCTTGAAAAAGATGCAATTTTTGAAAAGTTGACATTTTTGAAAACGACTCAGAAACCAGGTAGCACGTAGTCACACAAGCATTATAACGACGCCATGTACGCTCTATACTAAGTCTCGGTCGGTCTATAGGGGTCTATACCAGTGTACATAGTCTAGACGTTGATCGGGACAGACTCTCTAAGTCGAATTGAGCTTAGAACATGCCGCGAAACCCACTCGAATCAACTATGGACACCTTTTGACATATCCATATTGGAATACATCAACGGTATAGTGGGACGTCGGTCGCGAGTACCGGCCCTGGAAAATATGGGTTATGCATGAACCGTGGAACTAAAACGCGTATTGTATTTGTCAAACGATTTCTATTCGAGTCTCACCCTGAGGATGCCGATGGTAAGTCACACATCAGTTAATCCCCAGCGGAGTCGCCAAATTGTGGACATGACATAGGTCCACCCCGACGCGGCCACGCGTGGGTTTGGGTAGGCGAATGAATCTCCATATGAGAATGGATCGAATTGAAATTTAGGTCTATGTGGAGTCGCCACCGAATTTTGTGGTTATTCGGAACCATTCGAGCCCACTCTATGTCGTAGTGGTCCGTATACAAAATACGGCCCATTTCCGATGTCAGAGTTTATTGGGCTCGTCCCTTTGCATTTGATACCAATACCGACATTATCGGATATTGTGTATTAAATGACTCTCGTGCGCCAACGGTTTCGGGCATCCAAAAACCGAGGTTCTGAGTAAGGGGTGAGGGTCCGTGTTGGGAAGCCCACAAAGGACACCCAACCCCGCCCGCACATTAGCGGCCTCTACTAAGAATTCGAATGACTTTCCAATACGCGCGTTAGTTGAACGGGAAAATGATATGCAAAGATTATTTTCCCTAAACATGTGAATGGAATTGAAAAGGGTTTCTAAGTCAATTTAATGCAATTAATTCTAACGTCGAAGTTGAATTTTAGCATGTGGGTTCATTTTAGTAAAATAAAATAAACGACAAAAATTGACAAAAGAAATAAGCCAACGGTTAGTAACGATATAACGAATAATAACGGTTTGTGCAAATATTGAATTGAATTGAATGATGTGAACGAGATGATGCATGGTTTGAAAAGATAGTAATACACGTGATTAATTAGGCACGTGTTGACCTAAGTCATAAATTACTATCGAATTTAGAAAGAAGAAGAATGTTCGGCTCATGGTTTTGGTCGTGATAAGGCCACTCGATCGAGTGGTCGATGGACTCGATCGAGTGAACTTCTAAAAAAAGTTTTTGTTTTGCGTTTCAGACCATACTCGGCCGAGTTATTGGCCAACTCGGTCGAGTACATGGCCACTCGACCGAATCACTGTGAGACTCGACCGAGTGGGGGTCGTAGTAAGCATTCTGATCCGATTTTGGGGTCCCACTCGACCGAGTGGGTTAGGCACTCGGTCGAGTGCCCCCCTGTACGAATTATAATTCGTTCGCAATTTTGTATTGATTTAGAAATTGCTTTTTGATTTTTGATAATTCGACGGTTTTACCGAATTGAGCATAAATATTGTATGACTTATTCTCGATTCAGGTTTTTTGTAAATCATCAATATGATTGAACCGAATATAAATATTATTGGATTTATACCCGACTCTAAATTTAAATGCTCGTTATATCCCGTATTCGATTATTGAATCGATACGGAATACTAGAGCGAAAAAAAAAGATAAAGAAAATTGATTTGAGTTGTTTTAAGTCAATCAAAACGATATGAATTTCTCTCCTCGTTTGTAGCGTCATAATTACAACGTGACATCTACGTTAGCATCAACGAGAAACCGAATTAATTGAATTAAATTGACTAGATTGTTAGATTCGACATCCAACTATGAAATTGGTATCGGATCTAACGAATCGACACTTTGCTTAAATTAGAGGACTTGATTCCCTCGGCTTCGCCGGCATCGAAATAAATCCCTAAGGATTGTGATGTCGGATCCACGTCAACGGGTTTTGACCCTTATTAAAAATACGTATCTTGAAAAAGGTTTTTTAGGAAATCGATGCAATATGCGAATAACAATAATGATACAAACGATATGAAGATTATTGTTTAAGTTAACTTATCTCAATAATCAAGTAGTCGGGGTGTTGGAATAAGCGACCGTCAACGCTGTGTGCAGTACACTTGTATATTCGTGTTTTCTTATTCCGACATCCCTTATACTCGACACAAATCGATAAGTATTTTAATGTTTTGTACTAGTTATTATCGATATTATGACACAATGAACAAAATAAAAATAAACAAAAAAAGAGACGAAGAAAAGGAAGACGGACGACGAAGAGAGAAGGAGAAGAGAACGGGGTTTTGACACCCTCAACCTACATGTTCTTGTCTCGGATCGAACTCGTAACTGTGGCTTTAACACAAGAGTCTTCGAGGTGGATGAAGGTTAAGTTATAGTGGCTCGGGTTGTTGATTCCTAAAACTAAGTTTAGGGTTGCTAGTGTCGTGCTAGGGTATAATTAGGGTTGTTAAAGACGTTGTATGTGTATGTGTAGGGTTGCTATAGGGTTTTCTTAAAAGTGTAAAAAGATGTCAAAAAAGATGTCAAATTGTGTTGCTTATATAGGCAATGCTAGGGCACCCGGTTTAGGGTTACTCGACCGAGTAACCAGCTGACTCGGTCAAGTGGCCCGTTGTGCCTGCAGCCGGGCTCGAAAGAGGCCCACTCGATCGAGTGGATGGGGCACTCGATCGAGTGGCACAACTGGGTCGTGCGGGTCCGTTGACTTTGGACCTTGACTTGGGTTTTTGATGTTTGGAGGGTTGTTTTGTGTATCTCGGAAACAACTTTGACCGGGGTTGACCCAATCGTAAAAAAGTCGGTTTTAATTCCGGTGTCGTTTTTGGCCCAAATTAGTCCTGTTTGACTCGGAATGATCCACTGGGCCTGATTCAAGGTTGGTTTTATGAGATTTGTAATCTGTAAGTGTGTTAGCCAGCAATTAATGGATTTGAGCCCGTATCTGAGCGCATAGAAGCACGTTAGCGTCCGATCATCATCGGGTGTTTTGTTGGTAAACTACCATAGACACCTGGCAGTCAAAATGCGGGTGTCTACAAATACACCAAGATCATTAATTCGAGATGTGTGACAGTAGAATAATTAATTCTAACTCATTGACTTGTCTATAATTTTTTTGAAGATTTATCAAAAGACAAATTTTTATAAATTTCTTTTTTTTTACAAATGACATTGAGATGGGGTTTAAGGGTAGTAGCGCTTCAGCTGGTCCAAGTTGGTTGGGTTGACAAATTCGTTCCCGTCCAAGTCTGTCAGCATCACCGCTCCTCCTAATAGGACCTTCTTGACTAAGTATGGCCCAGCCCAATTGGGTTTGAATTTCCCTCTTGGGTCAACCGGTAGTAAGGCACGAACCGATTTTAGGATCAGATCCCCTTCTTTGATGTTTCTGGGCCTAACTCTTTTGTTGAAAGCCCGTTGGATCCTCTTTTGATATATCTGAATATTGTTGAGGGCCCGTGATCGCCGTTCATCCAAAAGGACTAGCGAATTGTATCGGGCTTGGACCCAATCTGCTTCAGGTACTTGGCTTTCAAGTAAAATCCTGAGGGATGGCACTTCTAACTCAACCGGTTGGACTGCTTCCATTCCTTATGTCAGGTAATATGGAGTTGCCCCGGTGGCTGTGCGAATTGAAGTTCGATACCCCCATAAGGCAAAGGGTATTTTGTCGGGCCAGTCCCGGTAATTCTCAGCCATCTTTTTAAGTATGGTGATAATTGTTTTGTTGGCCGCTTCTACCGCTCCGTTTGTTTGGGGACGGTAGGGAGAAGATGTATGCCTTTGAATTTTGTATTTTGCCAGCAATGCGGTAGTTTCAGCTTGGAAGTGGGTCCCGTGGTCACTGATAAGCTCGTGTGGGATCCCGTATTGGCATATGATCTTGTTCTGGATAAATTTGGCTACGTGCTTGGCATTCAAGACACGGTATGGCTCGGCTTCGACCCATTTGGTGAAATAGTCGAAGGCCACCAAAATGAAGCAATGACCTCCCGTCCCGGAAGGGTGCACCTTTCCAATTATATCAATACCCCATCTCGAAAATGGCCATGGTGATGTCATGGTATATAATAGGGAAGATGGCATATGTTGTACGTTAGCAAAGATCTGACAATTATGGCAATGTTTGACATATAATTGGCAGTCTGTTTCCATGGTATTCTAGTAATACCCGAGCCTCATGAATTTTCGGGCTAGCATATGGGCGTTCATATGCGGGCCATTTTCACCGTCGTGTACTTCGGCCATAACCTTTTCGGCCTGTATTTTGTCGATGCATAGAAGAAGAGCCCCATGTGCCATCTTTTTGTATAATTGTCCGTCATCCGTGCGAACAAATTGGGTTGCCAATCTCCGCAAGGCTTTTTTTTGCCCGGTTTTCGGTTCCCGGGGGATACTCTCCCGTTGCCAAGTAGATTAAGACTGAATGATACCATGGTTCTGGATCGGTTAGCTCGATGTCTTGGATGGCATGTACATACGTCGGCTCGGACCGTCTTTCGACGCAGATTGGCATGCTAGTAAGATGGTCTGGTATATTTAGCAGGGATGCTAATTTGGAAAGTGCATCTGCAAATTGGTTTTCTTCCCGGGGCAGGTAGATATACTCTACCTTCTGGAATTGTTTCTCTAGAACCCTTACCCGTGCTTGGTAAGCCACGAGATTGGCGTTCCGAGTTTTCCATTTTTGGAGCGCTTGATTGATGACCAGCGATGAGTCACCGTGGACCCGAGGGTTTATTACCCCTAATTCGTCGGCAGCTTGCAACCCCTGAATGCATGCTTCGTACTCGGCGGCATTGTTGGTCACGTCAAAGTCCAATTTGATGGATAATGGGGTGTGTTCCCCTCGTGGTGAGATTAACAGAATCCCGACCCCGAATCCTCGAAAGTTGGATGCTCCGTCAAAATACAAATCCCATGTATCGGTATCGGTATGGAATATGTCTTCGTCGGGAAAGGCCCAAGTATCGGTATGGCCTTCTTCAGATATCGGACTATCGGCGAGGAATTCAGCTACTACCCGGCCTTTGATGGCTTTTAATGGTACAAACTTGAGGTCAAACTCAGCTAACGTTAAAATCCATCTGGACATTCTGCCATTAAGGATGGGCTTCTCGAACAGGTACTTGATGGGATCCATTTTGGATAATACATGTACCTCGTGACTTAGCATGTAGTGTCGGAGCTTTTTAGTGGCCCAGACCAATGCCATACACGTCTTTTCGAGCATCGTATATTTGTATTCGTATTCGAGGAACTTTTTACTGATGTAGTAAATAGCCCGTTCTTCTGTCTCGACTGTCTGGGCCAGCATAGTCCCCATGGCTATCTCGGTCGTTGTTAGGTATAACGACAAAGGCAGTCCAGGTTGAGGTGGCATTAATACAGGCGGTGCAGACAGGATCTCCTTGATTTTATCGAAAGCCGTTTGACATTTGTCGTCCCACAGTACCCGTTCTCCTATCTTCAGTTTTTTGAAAATGGGCTCACATACCATGGTTTATTTTGAAATGAACCGGCTGATATACTGGACTTTCCCGAGAAACCCCCTTATTTCTTTTTCTGTCTTGGGTGGTTGTATCTCAGTGATGGCTTTGATTTTAGCTGGGTCGACCTCGATGCAGCGTTGGCGAACGATATGGCCCAGTAATTTGCCAGTGTTACCCCGAAACTACACTTTTGAGGATTTAGCCTCATGTTGTATTTGCGCAGTCGGGTAAAGAATTTTCTTAGGGCCGCAATGTGCCCACTCCGGTCTTCGGACTTAATGATCATATCGTCCACGTAGACCTCCACTTCTTTGTGCATCATGTCATGTAATAAAGTAGTGGCGGTCCGTTGGTAAGTGGCCCCGGCATTGATGAGTCCAAATGGCATAACAGTGTAAGAGTAAGTACCCCAAGATGTAATGAAGGTGGTCTTACTCATATCCTCTTCTGCCATCTTGATTTGATTGTATCTGACATACCCGTCCATGAATGATAGAAGGGCATGATCGACCGTGTTATCCACTAGTATGTCGATGTGTGGTAACGGAAAATCATCTTTTGGGCTGGCCTAGTTTAGGTCCCGGAAGTCCACACATACCCGCACCTTGCCGTCCTTCTTGGGTACTGGCACGATGTTTGCGACCCAGTCTGGATATTCAGACACTTGTATAAAGCCCGCTTTGAATTGCTTGTCGACTTCTTCTTTGACTTTGAGGGACCATTCGGGCTTCATCCTTCGGAGTTTCTGTTTTACCGGCTTGCACCCATCTTTGATGGGTATTCGGTGTTCAGCTATTTCTCGGTCTATACCCGGCATGTCCTCGTAGGACCATGCGTAAACGTCTTTGAATTCCTGGAGGAGGTCTGTGAATTGTTTTCTCTCCTCTGGATCTAAGGATAGGCCCAACTTAAGCATCTGGGGCTCTAAAGTGGTTCCCACATTGATGGACTCGGTTTCTTCGATTACCGGATCTCGGGACTCCTTTTGTTCGAGCTGCTCGATCAGAAGCGGAGGCAGAGGTACCTGTTCGTCAGGTTTCTCAATGTCATTGCATATAAAATCTTTGAAATTGAGAAAAATTTGGAAATAAGACAAGTCGTAAGCAGAACGGTTCTCGTTATTATTATTAATGGTGAATTTTGTGAAAAGCTCGAAAAGAGCGGCCATCTAATCGTTGGTCAGTGGCGGGATAGGGAGAGGTCTTGGGACAGGCCCCGAGACCTCAGTGGATAAGGGAAGAGGGGTTACAGACTCGACTGTAGAACCAGACCCTCTAGACTCGGACTCAGACTCCGACTCTGACTCTAACTCAGACTCGGTATCCGGCATGTCTCCCTCGCCGGTGGTCAGCTTGTAAGTTCGTCCTTGGCTGTCGGTCCACTTTATGGTTTTCCTCCAAGCCCTTTTCCCGGTGTCTGTACCGACTTCGGTGATTAGCTTGGTTGGGTCAAACCGATCGCTGCGGAGGATCAGATTGACCAAGTCATCTTTTAGAACGGGGATGGTCTTGTCTTCTCCAAATAGGAGCCCCAGCACGGGCTCAGAGTTGTTTTCCCCTTCCTTGGACTCAGCTTGAACAAGGTTGAATATATCATCGGGGATAAAATTGCACTCCCGAGCCGTTTTGATCTCGAGATATGTGATGGTGGGTTGGTAGAGGCCCACTTGAATAGCTCCCAAAACTGGAGTGACGAAGTAATCAGTTAACTTTGGGCTATAAGGGCCTATGTAAGTACCCTTGAGAATGTTGATGGCCTTGTGAATGTCGGCCCGGACCACGTTTTCCGGGGTTATGGCATACCCCAGCCCGAACTGTGATTCACCGTCGTTCAGGACCTCGATAATCTTCCCAGCTGGAAGATTTGGCCTCAAGGTTACTCCCGGTAGATAGCCTAGATTCTGAAGCATCGTGTCGATGCTAGTTGTGAAGTATGGCCTTAATAGATATTCTTCTTCGATCATGCCCACGAAATCGAATCCTCGCGGGTCGGCCCGGCCCGTAGCGTTGCAGCTTGCCACGGTAATAGGAGTAGCCTCTAGTGTGATGACACCATCTTGGAGTGGCATCTTGACTTTCTGGTGGAGAGTAGAGGATACGGCCTTGACTGCATGGATCCAAGGCCTTCCTAGGAGTAAGTTAAAGGATGAGGTGACGTCGATCACCTGAAACTCCGGTTCTTTCTCGATCAGGCCCGTTATGATTGTTAGTTTAACGGCCCCGGCCACCGGTTTTGGGCTTCTGTCAAAAGCCTGAATAGTTTGTACCGTCGGGAGATAGTCGGCATCGGTGATGCCGAGGGCCTTAGCGGTCCTCAAGGGTAGGACATTTACGGCGGACCCATCGTCGATAAGGGTCATCGGGAGGTACTTCCCTTGGCAAATGACCGTGATGTACAGGGCCAGATTATGATTGGGCCTAAATGGTGGTAGGTCGGACTCAGAGAAGGTTATGAGCGGGCCTTCTTCCTTGGGCTTGCCCTTGAGATAGGGCATAATAGTGGCTACCATTTCAGTGGGGGTAACCTGTGAGTCGACCTTAATTTCATCGAGAGCCTTAGTCAGTGCTTCTCGATGAGCCTGCGAGCTAACCAGAAGTTTCCATATGGTTAGATCAGCTCGGACCCTCTTCATTTGTTGGACCAAGGCCGTGTCGTTGCTTGGTTCTTCGAGGGTAGGATCCGTCCTGGCAGGTTCAGTGACGGATGTAGGAATAGAACGCCCAGCTGCGGCGAGGTGGTTGGTGGCTAAGGCTTTGAACTTAGCCTTTCAGACCTCTTCAAGGGTGATGGGAACAGTTTCCCCTTTGGCTAGGTAAACATCATCCTCGTCATCGAACCATATTCCGTTGATTTGTGGGATATAAGGGGAAATGAGGTGAGAACAGTCGATTACCTCGCCGGTGAATATAGCATGGGTACTGAACGGGTTTTCTTTGTTGCTCGGCTTGTCCCCGGGCAACGGGATCTTCCCGCTTTCGATCAGGTCCTGGATCAGATGCTTCAGTCTCCAGCATTTTTCAGTATCATGTCCGTTACCTCGATGATACTGGCAGTAGGCTTGGGCGTTATAACTTTTGGGCCTCTTCTCTACTGGAACTTTAGGAGTTGGGCCTATCGGTTGGACCAGGGCCTTTGAAGATAGCCTTTGTAAGGCATAAGTATAGGTAGTCCCTATATCTGTGAATACCCGATTTGGTGTATTCTTTTTGGATGAGGTGTCAAGCAGATTCACCTCATCAAAGATGCTGCGAGTCGCAGCTGCAGGTGTGGGCTTGCTCGTGGATGAGCTTGCCCCTTGATAGCCCTTGGTAGAGGCCTTAGTCAGGCTCTCTAACCTTAAGTCGTCCTCGATCCTTGTACCCATTTCAGTTAGGGTAGCAAAATTAGGGATAACAGCATACCGGAGGTGGACCCGGTAGGAAGGGAGGAGGTTCTTGACAAACGCCTCCACTAGCACTTTCTCGTTGGGCTTATCGACCAGCTTCACACTCTCGGCCCGCCATCTTTGTAGATATTTGGTGAACCCTTCTTTGGGCTCCTGGGCCATCACTTCCAGAGTACGCATTGTAGTCTGGATCTCGGTATTATCAGCATAATTCCGAGCAAATTCGATTGCCACATCATCCCAAGTTTTGTATTTCTTGGAATCGAGCCTGTAGTACCAGGCCTTGGGGTGCTTCTCAAGGGAGGAAGGGAACAAATGTGTAAACATGGTGGACTTCACCCCCTTGACCGCCATAAAATCTTTGAAAGCCCGGATATGATGGACTGGGTCTTCGGTACCCTCAAACATTGGAATTCCTGTAAAGTTAAGGTTAGCGGGTAGCTTGTCATTCAAAGGCGAATAGGAACGAGCAATCTCAGTGTGGATCGAGTTGTTTGTTGACAGGTGGACTTGTTCCTCGAGCCTGCGAACGGCGCCGATTAGTTCAGCTATGGGCCCAGTGGGCTCGGATCCAGGAGGGGGAGTTCCCTTCTCTATTGCGCCCACACGAGTGGCGAGTGCCGTTTGATCAGTCTGGATGAGAGTCAGTTGGGCTTCGATCTTATCTAGGGCATCCTTCAATGCGTCCATTTTGCGTTGATGTCTGGTTTCGAGTGGCCTGTCCGTAAGAACACCGCGTAATCAGAAACTGGCCCGAATCCCGGAATAGAAAGTACATCCCGAACAAGACTAAAAAAAGAAATGACTCGAAAAGACACCTAGACGGGTGACTTGTGAAGTGTGGGCCTTCCTTAGGATTCGGCGGGTGGGCCTAGTCCTGTTCGAAGGAAGGTCTACGTGAGACATCCCCAGACTTTTAGACTCGATTGTGTAAACGGGCCCTCCTTTGTAGGAGTATGTCCTACGTAGGTGGGCCTTGCCTTAGTCTAATAAGGCGGACTGGGATAAGGAAGAAGCCCATGATGTAAGATCGACGGAGTTTCAAAGCTAAAGACTTCGACGACTTATGACACGACCCAACACTGCTAAATACGGGAAGTCCTAAGAAGAGGGAGGTTTTGAAAATAGATTGTTTTTTGAAAAAGTCTGAGAAAACTCGGTGGAGGGCCCAACTTTTGAAAAAAAAACGAAAAGAGCATTGGGCCGCGGGTTTTGAAAGTTCGAAAGTAATTTCGAGTCTTGAAATGGGCAGCATACCGGCTAGAAAATAGGCTATTTTGAGTAAAATCATAAGTCCTAAATTTGGCATGCAATCCGGGTTTTGAAAATTGAATATCTTGAAAAGATGTATGTTTTGAAAAGTTGACTGTTTTTGAAAACGACACGGAAACCAAGTAGCATGTAGTCAGGCAAGCATTATAACAACGCCATGTATGCTTTACACTAAGTCTCGGTCGGTCTAGAGGGTCTATACCAGTGTACATAGTCTAGACGTTGATCGGGACGGACTCTCTAAGTCGAGTTGAGCTTAGAACATGCCGCGAAACCCACTCGAATCGACTATGGACACCTTTTGACATATCCATATTGGAGTATATCAATGGTATAGTGGGACGTCGGTCACCAGTACCGGCCCGGGAAAATATGGGTTATGCATGAACCGTAAAACTAAAACGCGTATTGTATTAGTCAAATGATTTCTATTCGAGTCTCACCCTGAGGATGCCAATGGTAAGTCTCGCATCATTTAATCCCCAGCAAAGTCGCCAAATTGTGGAAATGACGTAGGTCCACCCCGACGAGGCCACGCGCGGGTTTGGGGAGGCGAATGAATCTCCATACGAGAATGGATCGTATGGAACTTTAAATCGAAGTGGAGTCGCAACCGAACTTTGTGGGAGTTCGGGCCCGTTCGAACCCACTCCATGTCGTATTGGGCCGTGTACAAAATACGGCCCATTTCCGATGTCAGAGTTTATTGGGTTCGTCCCCTAGCATTTGATACCGATACCGTCACTACCGGTTATCGTGTATTGAATGAATCTCGTGCGCCAACGACTTCGGGCATCCGGAAACCGAGGTTCTGAGTAAGAGGTGAGGGTACATGTTGGGAAGCCCACAAAGGACACCCAACCCCGCCCGCACATTAGCGGCCTCTACTAGGATATCGATTGACTTTCTAATACGCGCGTTAGTTGAACGGGAGAAAATGCTTATGCAAACAGTATTTTCCCTAAGCATGTGAGAAATTGAAAGTGTTTCTATGTCGATTTAAGGCAACTAAAATCTTAACGTCAAAGTTGTATTTTAGCATGTGGGTTCATTTTAGTACAATAAAATAAACACAATAAATCTACAATAAAAGCGACAAGAGAAACAAACGGTTAGTAACGGTATAACGATAATAACAGTTTGCGAATTATTGAATGATGTTGAATAATTTGTAAACGTGATGCATGACTTCGAAAAGGGATGTCTCACGTGATACATTAGGCACGTGTTGACTTAAGTCATGAGAAACGGTTAACGAGACTCGAAAGCGGTGTAGGGCTTACGGTTGACGTGATAAAGGTGCCACTCGACCGAGTCATTGAGGGACTTGGCCGAAGGGACCTCTGAATAAGGGTCTGCCCAGATTTCGTGACGATACTCGGCCGAGTTACGAGGGAACTCGGTCGAGTACACGGCCACTCGATCGAGTTATGGCGAAACTCGACCGAGTGGTTGTCGTGGGAGCGTTCTGTCTCGTTTCTGTGATGTCACTCGATCGAGTGGCATAGGCACTCGGTCGAGTGGCACCTGTACGAACCAGGTTCGTTTGCAGTTTTGTTATCGATTTCGAAATTGCTTTTGATTTTGATGATTTGATGAATTGGGCATAAGTATTATGGAATTTATACTCGATTCTAAACTTGAATACTCATTGTATCCCATATTCGATTATTGAGTCGATATGGAATACTAGAGTAAAAATAAAAGAAAATTGCATTAAGTCGCCTTAAATTAAATATCGCGATACGAGTGGATTTCCTCCGCGTTTAATAATGTCGTAATTCTAACGAAATGTATGACAATTATTTTAGCATCAGTAGAAATCGCGTTAATTAATTTATGTGACTAGATCGTTAGATTCGACGTCTAATTATGAAATTATCATTGAATCTAAGAGTTTGACGTTATGCTAGAATTGAAAGACTTGATTCCCTCCGCATCCCGACATCACAATTAATTCTTGCGAATTGTTTGATGTCGGATCCGCATCAACGGGTTTCGACCCTTATTAAAAGTACTTGTTTTGAAAGAATGTTTTAGAATTGATGAAATATGCGATAATGATGACTATGCGAACGAAAACAAAAACTATTGTTTAACTTGACTCGTTTCAATAATCAAGTGCTAGGGTGTCAGGATAAGCGACTGGCAATGCTGTGTGCAGTACACTTGTATATTCGGGTTTCCTTATCCTGACATCCTTCGCACTCGACACAAATCTACGAGTATTTTAATGTCTTTTAGTACTAGCGATATTAACGATATTATAGCGCGAATAAAATAAAAAAACAAAACGATGACAATGACGATGATAGGCGACACGACGCGAGAAAAAGAAGAGGAGAAGAGAGAAAAGTGGGAATTGGCACCCTCAACCTACATGTTTCTTATGCTCGGACGGGACTCGTAGTGACGGCTTGCACGGGAGTTTCGAGTATGTAGGCTAAGTTGTGGTGGTAGGGTTTCGATTCCTAAAGCTAAAATTATGGTTTGAGTATTGTAGAATTAGGGTTGAATTAGAAATTTTTTAGGGTTGCAAAAGTTGTTTAGGGTTTTTGTAAAGTTGTGAAAAGAAATGTGCATGGGGGTGTTTATATAGGCATGGCCTAGGACCCCGGTTAGGGTTACTCGACCGAGTAACCAGCTAACTTGGTCGAGTGGCCCGTTGTGCCTGCAGTCGGCCTGAAATAGGCCCACTCGATCGAGTGGCTCAGCTGGGTCGCGTGGGTCCATCGTTTTGGACCTTGACCTTGGCATTTGATGGGTTTGTGTAATTGAAATGGACTTTTGATATTTGGATGATTGTTTTATGTGTTTCGGAAACGACTTTGACCGGGGTTGACCCAATTGCTAAAAAGTTGTTTTATTTCCGTTGTCGATTTTGGCCCAAATTAGTCTTGTTTGACTCGGAACGGTCCGCTAGGCCTAGATTTGAGGTCAGTTTTGTGAGATTTGTACTCCATAAGTGCTTTAGCCAATGGTTTTGAGCCCACATCCGAGCGCGTAGAAACACGTTAGCGTCCGATCATCATCGGGTGTTTTTTGGAAACTGCCATAAACACCTGGCAGTCAAAATGCGGGTGTCTACAAGGTGGAAACTCAACGTCAAATTCCCCATCATTTCGGTCTCCAGCTAGACCGTCTCCAAATTTCAGAATCCATCAGAGAATTCACAAACCTCGGCAATAACAGAAAGTGAGCTCCCAACCTGTAGACGCATATTTTTTGTCAACGTTAGCACCTAGTAATGACATAAGTGTGTAATGTTCAGTTAAATATGGTATTCTAACGGTAGTAGTTATATATCCTGTTCTTTGTAAAAAATTAAATAACAAACATGCAATGTACCCTGCATGAAGACCAAAGATATGATGAACACGAATACGCGTGCACAATGTCCGATCGACCTTTTGGGACAACGGGAAGAATTTGTCAGAAATCACCACCGAAAACAAATACCTTATCACCGAATTACGTATTAGCATGGTTTGCGTTCGAACCACGCATGACGTCTCTTAAACTCTTATCAAGGGCCTCAGAGGCATGCTTGCGCGTCACTGGTGCTTCATCCCATATGATTTGTTTAGTGTAAATCAAAAGCTCTGTCAAATCAGTACCTGGTTTAATCCTAGGGCATGTAGAGTTCTCTAAAACATTCAATGGAATACCAAATCTCGAGTGCGTTGTTCGACCACCAGGAAGATATGAACGCAATGCCGCTAGACGCCACAGGAAAGACAATGTCTCCAACGCTTCATATGGCAGCACTTAAGGTCCTCCAAATGAATGTCTTACATGTGCCTTCATATCCATTTACAAAGAAAACACATCCCTGACATTCATTAACAGCCTCCATTATCTCGTTGTACACTAATAGTTGTTGTTGAGTCATTGTGGCTAACAATCGGAGATGTTCCTCCCGTAAAGAAGCTTTATCATAGGATAACTCATCTAACAGTAAGGTATTAGAATGATAAGATGTGGAGGAATTCGGTTGCGGCATACCTTCAAACTTTCTTAAACTGCTACCATCACGCTGAAGAGATGCTTCAATTTCTAATAGTGTGTAGTTCTTAAGTTCATCATTAGTGAGTTGCAAGTCTGCAAGATTTAAACTAAAATTATTGTTCGTATAGGCCATTTCAGATTACCATGAGCTATATTACAAAATATGATTCGGTATATAACATTGTAACAAAATATGTAGAGTATGCACTTACCTTGGTTTCTTAATAATCTCCATTGTTTATACAAGACGTCATCTCTAAGCAGCATCCATGTTTCATTCCACACCCTAGTTGGCATCGAAATGATGTTTGATAACAACAATGTTACGAATAGATTTCGCACGTAAAAAGTAGATCCCCATTCACCTGCTTCTCGTATAGCATCTATGTACTCATTGTCATCTCCAAGCAAACCAAGAGCATAACACGCTTCTCTAAAAGTGGCATACACAACCCCGTCAACCGTCCTTATATCATCGTAATCTTTGGGTCCTTTAACAAAGTTAAGCAATGTCCTCATGTAATATAATTCACCACAACTTGGTGAGACATGATGCATTCTCCCAATAGCAAACCCACGTTGTCTTGGAGACTAAGCTTGATTGGGATGTTTCCAAACAAACTTGGTTGGAAACTGAGTGTACAAAAAAAATTTAGCGACTTCGTTTGAGCTGTTACAATCCATCCAAGCTAAAATTTTTGACATACCAACTGCAGGATTGTCAATTACTGCGTCAATGGGGTCTTCGTCACTAAAAATGATGTTTTGTTCATCGAAAAGGTGGAAATGCAGCCTTTCAACAGGAGGTGTTCTAAAATGAATTGGAAGTCCAAAAATTCTCCACACGGCCTCACACGCTGATATATAACGACAATCATATAATTTTTGTATTTCGTCTAATGGATTGGGAAGTCATCCTTTTTCCCTTCAACAATTGATGTTGATCCTAATCTCAAACGACATGGATGTGGTGTTGCTATATTGTATCCATTGTTGAGCATGATCAGAAATATGTCGATCTTGTAGTTTTTCCATTGAAGACTAGAATCAAATCCTTTGTTGCTGTCATTTGAATAATGTCTCCCTTCAAAAGTTTTTAAGGTAATTAATTGCATTTATCTATGGTGTGATATATAGTAAAATGAATAACATGTAATTAAAAATATTTTTTTGTCAATTCATGTAATTACCTCTTCATCAACCAATAATATCTCTAGAGATACATAGTCTTCTACTCCTTTGTTTTTTAAATTCTCTTTTTTCCATTTTCGAACAATTCTTCCTTTCAAATGGACGCCAAATACTTCTCTTTTTAGTTTACTAATTAGTATTTTTTTCGGCTGCATGTAACATTTTGGTATTATTTTTCTTGGTGTTTTGAATGACAATTACTGTCGTTAAATGGGGAACTTATAACTTAAGATAGGTGGTTTTTTTGGTGGGGTCATAGGTAGTTAACGATGTTAGTTTTTCAGAAGTTAAAAAATATTAGTGGGGGTCAAGGGTAGTTAACTTCAGGAGTTAACTAATTTAGTTGTTAATATGTTATTAATTTTTATTAACTTATAATGTTTAACTAAGAATTACTTTGTAGTTACTTTTTATTAATCTTTATTGATCTTTATTAATCTGTTATTTTTATGCATATTGGGATTGACGATGATGAATATTAGTTTATACTATTTGAGTAAGAATTACTTTGTAGTTACGTTTTGTCACCCGATGTTATTGGTTTGGAGGCATTTAGTGTAATCGTCTATAAATAATAGATGAGTTACCTTTATGTCACCCTAATAAATTCGGAACGGTGGCAGCTCGTAATCGAAAAAAAATTGTTAAGTTAAAATGTCTGGTAGCTTACGTGTTGCAACCCTAATAAAGCGGAGAATGTAGCAGCCGTAATAGTTGCTGACGTATCACATTGTACGAGTACATTTTATCTTTAATATTTATTTATTTTTATTGCCATATTTATATTTACATTTGTAGTTTTTAATGTATAAGAAAAAATTATGTTATTTATAAATTTGTAATGTATAGAAAAATTGGGTATATTACTTAATTACTTAATTTAGATATAAAATTATCTGTAAATTTTGTATGTGAAAGTGTTGTTATTAAGCAAAATAAACGAATTCAAGAATAGTTTTTTCAAGATGATGTCATCATGACATCATTCCATACAAATTTTACACTAATTGTTGATGTCATCCATACTAAGATGGTTGTTTTTTTAATAAATAGAGGATTAAATACTCCACACAAATCTTAAAAAGCGGGAAGAAACATTAAAAACGGAGTAGTAGAATCTTAACTGGTAAGACTTGGAATCATATCTCTTTTATCTATGTTACATCTATATTGAAGTTAGATGTTGACATTATTTTTTTCGGTAGAAATGCGATTTTATTCATATTTAATTAATACAGTATTAACTAAATGTTTATTATATTTAAGAGCGAATATGATAGACTAGCGTAAATCCTAATATTTAAAGACACATGAATAAACTTATATGCATGGATTGATGTCTTTCAACAGTCAAGTAAATGTCGATATCTTTTTTAATATATAGTACAAAATCTATTATTGTTTTAATTGATTGAATGGTACAATTAAAATAATTTACTTGACCCCAGATTAAATAATATCACGTGTGTATCTCGTAGAATTCTAACAAAAATACATTTACTGAGTAACCTGATGATTAGAGAAAATCATGCCACAAATCATGAATTTAATTCTACGATATAAAAATCGCATATATGTTAGAGTTATATTTTTATATACATTTATGTTAATGACGATGTAAGTTACATTATCTGATATAAAAAAATAACGTAAAACGTTAAAAGACTTCCTTGCAGAATAAATAACCTTTTATAAAATACTTGGTATCGATAACTTATTATTACGATTAGTTTACTTTTACCATTTTTATTGTATTATTCAAAATAATAATAACTTGATAATCCGAATATTAAAATTTAACCGTTTATACCATGGGGTCGAAAATCATCACAGTTGCGCTACTTTTAATTCCCTTTTTTGTCATGGCTAAACAAGGTTTTGCGATTGCGTCACCTACACCAAGCCCAGCGACATCAGACGACTTCTTAAAATGTGCAAATGACTTGGGAAAAACATGTGGCGATGTTGTATCTCAATATATTTTTGCAAACATAGTATCTGTATCAGAAGAATGTTGTAGCGCTTTATTAAAGCTTGGAGAGTCGTGTCATGATCTTCTAACCGAAGTGACAGTAGTATATAAGCATCTTCCCAAGAAGTAAGCAATAGATGCTTCGGGTAAAAATGCTCAAGTGTGGAAACTTTGCAAAGCGTTTGGAGAAATTTAAAATCAGTAACTTACATTAATTGTTCGAATTTAATCTTGGAATGTACGTGGATTATAATATTTTCTGTGTATATTTAATAAAAGCAAATTGCTTGAGAAAATTTAATAATTGCTTCTTTTTACTTATTTTCTATACGAGAGATGAACCTCTTGGACCCTTGTTACCAATCAAATGTCATAACGAAGTAATAAAATATTAATGTAATCGATACTCGATCTTTGATGTATGTTTTATGTTATATATCTTAAAACACTTTATCTTTTGTAGTGGTAATAGAAATAAATATTTTATAAAAAAAATTCTCTATCGACATAGAAATAAATATGTGGCTACAGAATTCGCTCGGAACTATGCTGATAACACCGAGATCCAAACCACTATACGCTCCCTGGATGTTATGGCCTAAGAGCCAAAGGAAGGTTTTACTAAATACCTTCAACGCTGGAGGACCGAGAGTGTCAAGCTGGTTGATTAGCTCAGCGAGAAAACTTTGGTGGATGCCTTTGTGAAGAACCTCTTCCCCTCCCATCAGGTCCATCTCCAGTATGTTGTCATACCCAATTTCACCACCCTTACTGAAATGGGTATGAGAATTGAAGACGACCTAAGGCTAGAGGGCCTAACTAAAGCCTCTGACAAAGGTTACCAAGGGGCCTCCTCCTCTGCTAAGGCCCAGTTACAGCCCGTAGCATTTTCAATGAGGGCAATCTACTAGATGCCTCGTCTAAGAAGAGTACCCCACCCCGGGTATTCATTGACATAGGTACTACCTATACTTACGCCTTGCAAAGGCTCTCTTCAAAAGGCCTAATCCAACCGATAGGCCCAACTCCTGAAGTTCCTGCCTACCGGCGTTCCAAGAACTATAACACACAGGCCTATTGCCAATATCATAGGGGCAGCGGGCATGATACCGAGAAATGTTGGAAGCTGAAACATCTTATCCAATATCTGATCGAGAGTGGTAAGATTCCTTTGCCCGGGGACAAACTGACTAACAAGGATAATCCTTTCAACTCCCACGCTATCTTACCGGGGAGGTAATCGATTGTTCTTACCTTATCCGTCTCTTTACTCCGCAAGTGAACGGGATCTGGTTTGACGATCAAGACGATGTATACCTCATCAAAGGGGAAGTTGTCCCCATTAATAGGGAGGAAGTCCGAAAGGCTAAGTCCAAAGTCTTATCCAGTAACCACCTCACCCGCTTTGGTCGTCCCTATCAAGCTACTCGCTCTAGGGACACCCCTATCCCGGCGACTATTTCTGAACCAGTCAGGACAGAAACCGCCCCTGAAGAGCCGACTACTGACACGGCTCTCGTGAAACAGATGAAGAAAACTCGAGTTGACCTCACTATATGACAACTCCTAGTCAATTCACAAGAACATCAGGAGGCACTCACTAAGGCTCTCGACAGAATAAAGATCGACTGAACGGTTACCCCTATTGAAATGGTAGCCACTATCCTGCGCCACCTGAAGGGCAAAGCCAAGGAAGAAGGTCCATTAATCACTTTCTCTGTATCCGATCTGCCACCGTTCGGAGCTTCCCACAACTTAGCCCTATATATAACGGTGATATGCCGCGGGAAGTATCTTCCGATGACCCTAATTGACGACGGGTCTGCTGTCAACGTCCTTCCCTTAAGTACCACTAAAGCCCTCGGCATTACCGAGGCTGAATACATTCCGACTACTCAAACCATCCAGCCTTTTGATGGGAGCCCAAAGTCGGTGGTTGGGGCCATTAAACTGACAATCATAACGGGCCCAGTGGAAAAAGAGCTAGAGTTCCAGGCGATCGACGTCACCTCCTCTTTCAATTTGTTCTTAGGGAGGCCTTGGATCCACGCTGTCAAAGCGGTGTCCTCCACCCTGCACCGAAAAATCAAATTGCCTCTGCATGATAGTGTTATCACCTTAGAGGCAACACCTATGACCGTGGCTAGCTGCAATGCCACGGGCCGCCTCGGTGCGGACCTTTGGGGATTCGATTTCGTGGGAATGATCGAGGAGGACTACCTCTTCAAGCCCTACTTCAACACCAGCATCGATACAATGCTGCAGAATTTAGGGTACTTCCCGAGGGCTACCTCCAGGCCAAATCTTCCGGCTGGGAAGATTATCGAAGTCCTATGGACGAAGACTCTCACTTTGGCCTAGGGTAGGCTATGACGCCGGGCAATGTTGTCCGAGCAGGCATCGAGAAGACCTGCAATCTCATTAAGGGTATCCACTTTAGCCCTTATAGTCCACGGTTGACTGATTACTTCGTCACGCCCATATTTGGGGCCGTTTAGGTTGGTCTATTCCAACCAAACGATGTGCACCCCAGGACTGCAACTATATCCCGGATGATGTGTTCACTCTCATCTAGTCCAAGGATGCTGACAATGTTGAGCCCACGTTGGGGCTATTATTCGGGGAAGACAAGATAGCCCCGACTCCCAAGGAAGACTTGGTCAACCTAATCCTCCGCAGCAACAGGTTGGACCCAACTAAGCTGATCTCGGAAGTTGGCTCAGCGACAGGGAACAGAGCTTGGAGGAAGACTGTCAAGTGGACCGACAGTCAAGGGAGGATCTATAAGCTGGTCACCGGTGAAGGGGACATGCATGCTACTGATTCTGAGTCTAAGTCCGAGTCAGAGTTTGAGGTCGAGTCTAGGGGGTCCGATGCTAGAGTCCAACCTGTAACCCCTTTCCCTATAGTTACTTCTGCAGGTGTATCGGAAACTGTCCCAAGTGCCCTACATATCCCGCCACTGACCAATGATCAGATGGCTGCTCTGTTTGAGCTCTTTTCAAAATTCTCAATTAATAATAGTAATCGTTCTCCTTACGACTTGTCTCTTTTAAACTGCAATTCTGGTTTCGAAAATATTTTATGCAATGACATTAAGAAACCCAATGAACAGGTACCCCTACCTTCTCAACTGATCGAGCAGTTAGAGCAAAGGGAGTCTCGGAATCCAGTAATCGAAGAAACTGAATATAATCCACTAATGTGGGAACAAACTTAGAGCCCCAGATGCTTAAGATAGGGTTATCACTAGATCCCGAGGAGAGACAACAGTTCACGAGCCTCCTCCTAGAGTTCAAAGACGTCTTCGTATGGTCCTACAAGGACAAGTCGGGTATAGACCGGGAAATAACCGAGCACCACAAAGACGGGTGCAAACCGGTTAAGCAAAAACTCCGCAGAATGAGGCCCGAATGGTCTCTCAAAGTCAAAGAAAAAGTCGATAAACAGTTTAAAGCCGACTTCATACAAGTGTCCGAATATTCGGACTGGGTTGCGAACATCGTTTCGGTTCTGAAAAAAGACGATAATGTGCGCGTATGCATGGACTTTCGAGATCTTGACAACGCGAGCTCAAAAGATGACTTTCCATTACCACACATCGACATATTGGTGGAGAACACGGTCGATCATGCCCTTCTATCCATTATGGACGGGTATGCCGGGTACAATCAAATCAAAATGGCAGAAGAAGACATGAGTAAGACCACCTTCACTACACCTTGGGGTACTTACTATTACACTGTCATGCCGTTTGGCCTCATTAATGTTGGGGCAACTTATCAGCGGACCGCTACGACCTTACTTTACGACATGATGCATAAGGAATGAAGTAGAGGTTTATGTGGACAATATGATCGTCAAGTCCAAAAGTCGGGACGGGCACATCCTTGCCCTAAGAAAGTTCTTTACCCGACTACGCAAATACAACATGAGGGTAAACCCTAAAAAATGCAGTTTCGGGGTAACATCTGGCAAATTACTGGGTCACATCATTAGTCAACGTGGTATCATGGTCGATCCAGCAAAAATCAAGGCCATCACCGAGATGAAGCCTCCTAAGACAAAAAAAGAAATAAGGGGTTTCCTCGGGAAAGTCCAATACATCAGTCAGTTTATATCCAAACTGACCATGGTTTGTGAACCAATTTTCAAGAAGCTGAAAGTGGGTAAACGAAAACTGTGGGATGATAAATGTCAAGCGGCTTTCGACAAAATCAAGGAAATCATGTCTGGTCCGCCGGTCTTAATGCCACCTCAACCCGGTTGGCCTCTATCGTTATACCTAACAACGACTGAGACAGCCATGGAGGCTATGCTGGCGCAGACGATCGACTCAGAAGAGCGAGCCATCTATTACATCAGCAAAAAGTTCTTAGAGTATTAATGCAAGTACACCATGCTTGAGAAAACATGTCTGTCACTAGTCTGGGCCACCAAAAAACTCTTGCATTATATGCTCAGCTACGAAGTACAGGTATTATCCAAGATGGATCCTATCAAATACCTATTCAAAAAGCCCATCCTCAACGGCAGGATATCCAGGTGGACTCTAATATTAGCAGAGTTCGAACCTGAAGTTCGTACCACTAAAAGCCATTAAGGGTCGGGTAGTAGCCGAATTTCTCGCCGATAGTCCCGTAACTGAAGAAGGACACACCGATACTTGGTCCTTTCGAGACGAAGATATATTCCATACCGACACAGAAACATAGGATTTATATTTCGACAAAGCTTCCAACTTCCGAGGATTCGGAGTTGGGATTCTTTTAATATCACCAAAAGGGGAGCATACTCCCGTGTCCATCAAACTGGATTTCGACTTTACTAATACGCCGCCGAATACAAAGCATGCATCCATGGGTTACAAGCCGCCGCCGATTTAGGAGTCACAAATCTCCGGGTACACGGTGACTCATCCTCGGTCATCAATCAAGCACTCCAGAAATGGAAATCTCGGAATGCGAACCTCGTGGCCTACCAGGCGCGAGTAAGGGTTCTCGAGAAACAATTCCAAAAGGTAGAGTATATATACTTGCCTCGGGAAGAAAACCAGTTCGCAGATGCACTTTTCAAATTGGCATCTCTGCTAAACATTCCCGATCACCTAACCAGTATGCCGATTTGCGTCGAAAGACGGTCCGAACCGGCATATATCCACGCCATCGAAGACATTGAGATAGTTGATCCCGAACTATGGTATCAGGCTGTCTTAACGTACATGTCGACGGGAGAATATCCTTCCGGAACCGACAGTCGAACCAAGAAAGCCCTACGAAGGTTAGATATCCAGTTTATTCGTACCGATGACGGCAACTGTACAAAAAGACGGTACGGGGGGTTCTTCTCCTATGCGTTGACAAAATAAGAGCTGAAAAGGTTATGGCTGAAGTACATGACGGTGAGTGCAGTCCGCATATGAATGCCCAGATGTTAGTCCGAAAAATCATGAGACTCGGATATTACTGGAATAATATGGAAACCGACTGCAGACAGTACGTCAAACATTGCCATAACTATCAAATCTTCGCCAATGTGCAGCACATATCGTCACTTTGTCATACACCATGACGTCACCATGGTCATTCTCAACATTGGGAATTGACATAATCCGAAAGGTAAATCACTCCGGTTCAGGTGGACACTGTTTCAATTTGGTAGCCATCGACTATTTCACAAAATGGGTCGAGGCCGAATCCTACCGGGTTTTGAACACCAAGCATGTAGTTAAGTTCATCCAAAACAAGATCATATGCCGGTACGGGATCCCACATGAATTCATCAGCGACCACGGGACCCATTTTCAATCCGAAATGGCAGCCTTGTTAACCAAGTACCAAATCCAGAGGCATACATCCTCACCATACCGTCCCCAAACAAATGAAGCGGTAGAAGCGGCCAACAAAACAATTATCACCATACTCAAAAAGATGACTGATAATTACCAAGAATGGCCCGACAAGATACCGTTCGCTCTATGGGGATACCGGACATCAATCTGCACCGCAACCAGTGCAACATCCTATTATCTGACATACGGGATGGAGGTAGTTCAACCAGTCGAGTTGGAAGTACCATCCCTCAAAATTCTATTAGAAAGTCAAGTACATGAAGCCGATTGCGTCCAAGCACGGTACAACTCACTAGTTCTATTGGACGAATGGAGGTCCCGCTCCCTCAATAATATTCAAGTTTACCAGAAAAGAATACAACGGGCCTTTAACAAGAGAGTTAGGCCCAGACACATCAAAGAAGGGGATTTTGTTTCTCAAGTCCGTCCGAGCTTTATTATTAGTTGACCCGAGGGGAAAGTTCAAACCCAACTGGGCCGGGCCATATCTGGTAAAGAAGGTTCTATCAGGTGGTTCTGTGAAATTGACGGATTTGGACGGGAATGACTTTACCAATCCTACCAACCTAGACCAACTAAAATGCTACTACCCCTGATCCTTTCTCAATGTCATTTGCATAAGTTTATTAAAATTGTCTTTTCAAACATAAACTTTTCAAAAAAGCAAGTCAATAAGCTAGGATTATTTATCCTACTGTCACATACATCTCGAACCTTTAGTCTTGGTGTATTTCGAGATTGCAAATCAATACAAAGTTTGAACTACATCTAGTTTGATTCCACTAACTGTGGATACGTAGGCAGCCCCTCAAAAGGGCACAACCACCACAATCGTCAAAAAAAAAGGACAAAAACGGTTTAATTAATAAAACTTCTAATTAATAAAACTTCCTTTATTATTACTAAAAAACCGATAAACTCGGGAAATTTCAAAATAAAAAAATTCAAAAAAGTACAAAAAGCACACGACATTACAAATAAGATAGTAGTACTACTTAAATAATAATAAAACTAAGGGCTCGAGTATTCAGGGAATCTTGCCCTTACCCTTATCCTTGGCATCCTTAGTCGTCAACTGACGACGAGATTGAGGCGGACGCTCCTGAATCACCAAAAGAACCTCCTTAGTTCGGACCCATTTCTTCGAGAGCGGATCCTCAGCCACAATAGTCAGCCCGAGTCGGGCCCTCACATGTTCGGGCAGCCTGTCGCGCGGGCCCAATCGATCCTTGGCCACTAGTCGCGGCCCGTGCCTCTTCTCCAAGTCAGTTTTGGGGCTCAGCCGCACCCACATCCCTCTAGCCTCGGTGTCCTTTGCTCGAGTCTTAGATTTTGACTTAAGACCCTTGGCCGCTAGTCGCGGCCCGAGCCTTTTCTCCAAGTCAGTCAGGGGGCTCAGTCGCCCCCACACGCCTCTAGCCCCGGCGTCCTTAGCTCGAGTCTTAGTTTTTGACTTAAGACCCGACTCTAATCGAACCAAAGTAGCAGAAGTCTCCCCTTCATCGTAGAAACCCCTGATATCCTTCGCCGTCTCCCGGCAAACGAAGTTGAAGGCCTCATCAACCTTCAGGGCCTTGCGGGCCTCCTCTGACTCTTCAGAGCTCCACTTCCGATATGACTCGGAAACCCAAATTGAATGGCAAGGGTTGGGAATGGTCAAGATGACACGTGTGTGCCACCGTTGTAACCACGTATCACAGATCGTGTTCGTCAATTGGAGTAGGACGCTGATGATAGCCTCAGTCTCACGGATCCTCTGAGTCCAACCGAACTGCCTCAGAATGCGGTCCGGATAAATATGAATGGTCCAGAAAAGCGACAGAACCACCAGGTACCGAGCTTGATCCTTCTTGGCTAGCCCTGTCAATCTAGAGAGAAACCACCAAGCGACGTTCCACCTGATCAGAGGACCTCCGTGGAGTATGAGCTCCTCGTCCCAATAAGCCCGGTTTATGTCGTGGCTCGGACTTATACGCCTTTTTCTCGAGCTGGCCTGACTGCTACGGTACCTAAGCACATCCAAGGGATGCTCCATGATTGACAGTCGCTCGTACAGCCACACCTGACAGAACAAAGCTTATAAGTCTCCGCAAGCAAATGTGAGATTCGCTAGAGGGCACTCTATCGGGTGCCATGTTAATACGATTAAGTGACCCTCCTAAAAACAGGCAGGGAGGCCCTCGTAAAGGGCACTCGATCGAGTGTCCGGTCTACTCGGTCGAGTGACCCTTCTGTATCAGGATCTCATGAAAAAAATATTGCGAGACGTACACCTGCATAAGATGAATACTGCCCGTCAATTGTCGGTCCGGGTCAACCTTCCGAGCGCTGAGACCCGTGATAATTTCCCCGGTTATCAGCCAAGCCGAGTTGTAACCTGTCTCCATCTGGTCTATTACACTGATCGGGCGAATCTGACCCATGTAGGAGTCAGCCTCCATCCGCCCCTCAAAGGCATACCGATGCGGCATACAGAAAGCAAACGCCCTGCTTCTCTGGGATGCAATAATTCCCACGTCCTTTGCATTCATGGACTTCACATCCAGGTCGAACAGGGAAACATAAATAGGATTTTACGGCAAATGTCAAAACAAATCGTTTAACGTCTTTTATTTCATTAAATCATTAAAAAAAATTTAGAATATGATAAGGGTGATTTAACCTATAAAGTTTCAGACTCACGTATTTTCAAAATTGCTAGAAAAACAAGTCATTTAGGCGGAACGGTGCATTTTAACGATAAATCGTAATTTTGACCAAAAATCATTACTATTAATTAAAGACTTTGATAAATAGTAAAGAAAATTACGTAAAATAGCTAAAATATATTTTTGGACATTCTATCCAGAAAAATAATTTTTCCAGAAACCTTAAACTCGGTTTTTAAAGGGTTTTCTCGTTAATCGTTTAATCTCAACAATAACGATTAATAAAAATAGTATTTACAAAACGATTTAAGTATTAATATCCAAAAATTATTATTAAACTCAAAAATCATGATTTTTCAGAAACTACTTATTTTTCCAGATTTCCAAATAACAAATCCATTTAAAACCGTCTTTTAAAACTCGTTTCCACAATTAACGATTCTCTTAATAAAACTTGTCGTTCCTAACATTTTATTAAAACACTAAAAGTCATAAAAAATACATTTTATCATGAAACTATCAGAAACACATTTTTTCCCAGATTTAAAACAAAGACCAGAAAAATCGGAAATTAAAACGACAAACACGGTTTTAACGATAAACGATGATTTAAAGTGATTAATTAATTCACCCACTTAAAAATTCTGAAAAATTATGAAACAAATCAGAAAATTCTATTTCACCTGAAAGATTACCCACGTCAAATTTCAGATTAAAATAAAATGTTTAAGTGCTAGAACTAAAAATTGGCTTTTAATCGTTTTTGTCCGTAAACGATAATAATTCAATAATCAATATCAAAATATCAGAAAAATACCAAATTATCAAAAATCATCAAAAACATCATTTTTACAGAATTTTAATCATATACTATAAGTTTAGGCCGAATATTACAATTTTACAAATTAATATAACAATTTAATCGTTAACCTCGTAAAAGCGATAAAAATACCGAAACATGCAAATTTTCAACTTTTTAAAATTTTCCCGATTATATGACATATATATTGTCAAAAATTAAATATAAAAATATACATGCAATTACACAATTAAAATCAAGTAATACCAAATCTGAATCGATAATATATTCGTCGGCCTCGGGATCGTCCACAAATCCTATAACAGATGAAAATCATGGCAGAAAAATGCCATGAGAAAAAGTAAGAAAATTAAGGTGAATAACGATCGAAAACAACATCGATTATTACCTTAACGAAAAGAACGGAATAAGGATTAATTCGACGATAAAAATGAGACGATTATGACTTGAATTGAAGCAAGAATCAGCCTTGAAATGCTGATTGATGTCACGGTTTTGAGGGAAAAAGAAAGAGTATTTTTTTTTATGAAAAATGAATGTAAGAAATGAATGGTTTCTTAAGAATGAATGCAAAATGAATTTTGATGAAAACAAGATAGAATCCAAGCCTAAATCAACCGGCCAAATGAAGAGAGGAGGGAGTATGAAAGGTTTGATCAAAATGCATAGAATAAATGAAAAGAAAAGAATTACGTAATTACGTTTTAACGTAATAAAATGAGACGTATAATGAAAACGTAGTAAGGGTGTGACAAAAAGATGTATCGGTCCAAAACATGGAGAAAAGGTCTCAAATAATTTTTAAGTTGATAAAAAGAAGAATCGTAAAAGAGTTAAAGGTATTTCAAAGCAATTCGAGTACATCTCGCGTTGGAAATTAATTATTCACGAGACTTCGTAATAAAATCATTAACGGCTAAATTTTCGTAAATAAAAATATTTCTTAGTTGAAAATGTTATATAAATATGTTTATACATTTTTAGGAAAACAAATAGCTTAAATCCGAGCTTAAAAACGTTAATTCGTAGAGAAATAGAATTCCTCGCGGAAAAATAATTTGTTTACGAAGAAAATCAAATAAATAGATCTAAAATAATTCAAATCTTTTTAAAATGAAAATAAATATCATTAGACTCAAAAAAATGAAAATAGAGCTTGGACAAATGATGAAAACATAAGGCCGAAATGTGACAGAGTTATGACAAAGTCATAAAGAAAAGGATAAAAACACGCTAGGAAAATAGTGGGTGTTACACAGTAGCTATCTTCTCTGGAAGAGGGCATACCTACCCCCGAGGGAACACGAAAATGTGATGGGTAGTGTCCCAAAACGATAGGCAAGCATCCAAGAAGTGTGAATCTACCTTAAACCGCTGCAATGGGAATAAGGCATAAATTCACATCTGATTCAGCTGAACCTTCTCCTCGTCCCTAAGGCGTTGGGACCATGCCTGAAGCAGCGCAGTTAAATTTTCGATACCCATGATAGATATTCAAATATTTTTCTTGAGAGTTTGAGGAATTTTAGAGAAGGAATATGAAGATGGGTGTGAGCTGCAAAAGGTGAAGCAGGAGGTCGTGTATTTATAACACAAAATCCTGACAACCGCCACACTGTCGGGCCGCTTTAGCCCATGCGGGCTGGCGCACGCCAGCCCGATCTAATCTCCAGCTCTTTCAAACCAGTATAGGAATCGAGTCATCCCGAGCATTCCTACCCAACAAGATTTTAAAAAATTTCAAAAAGTCAAATTTTTACTCCCCGTCGGCATCACTGTTGCCCAGTGCCTCCTACGTGTCTCGCGTCTGCCAGCGGCTAGCTTGCCACCGCATTGTGGTGAGTATTTGGTTTATTGGCTTTTGAACGGTTTGCTTTCCTTCAGGTGGCCGACCTGGTTGACGTTGTTCAGCCCCCAGACTTCCCTTTGACACTGCTTAGGGTGGACGCGGCTGGGGTGGCCCTTACAGAGCCTCTTCCTCTTTGTTTTGCGGAGGAGATGGAGCCCGGGATAGAGTGGCGCAACCGGGTGTACTGGGTAAGTTTCGGGATCTTGCCTTGAACTTGGCTTGAAGGTTAGACCCTATTGTTTGACTTGTTTGGTTTTGTTTTTCAGGTTTCGTCGGCTTCCCACCAGCGGTTGTGGTAGGCTGCCAACTGCTTCCAGACCTATGCATCGAGGATGGTGTTGCCTCCTCTCACAAGACATCGAGGACTCGATCGGTAAGTAGTGTCTTCCTATGGGTATTTCTTAGGCTGGTTATGCCTTTTCGTTAAGGGGCAGCCATGTTTGTAGGATGTCTCGGATATGGTGGTGAAGTTGGAGACGCGGGTGACCGAGCTTGAGGCGATTGAGGTCAGCCTGCTGCAGTCTTTGTAAACTCGAGACGTTGAGATTGCTAAACTTAAGAAGCAGTTGGCTCGATCTCGAGGTGAGACCTCGACGCAGGGTGAAGCTAGGTCTAAGGCTGATGTGGCGAGAGAGGCTGAGGCTGAGGGTCAAGCTACTAGTGTTACCGAGGACGTTGATCCTTCCGGAAAGGTTCCCAATATGAAGATGGCTACCGTGGACATGTTGGCGGAAATAGGTAGTACTGAGTCTCCTACCTTTGATCCGGAGGATCTAGGTACGGATGATAACCTCGGTGAGCTTATACTAGTTGTAGCTGCAGCCTCTAGGGGTCCTCGCTAGTTTGTAAACCCGATTTGTACTTCGATTTTGTATATTTTGTATATTTTAAACTTTAGATCTTTGATCGGCTTATTTTGTTTGCGTTTCTGAAATGGTAACTTAAATAACAAGTAATCACTTCAAGTTTGGTTTGCTCACGGTTTAATCGTGATTTAGGACATTTTTAAGTGCGTTGGGATTGCATAAGAGCGCGAAAATGCTTTTCGTGATGCTTAAAATGTGTTAGTTTGAGCCGGGAGTTGGATCAGGTAGTACAACGATACGTGCGAAATATGCAAAAAGTGTTTTGTTGCTAAAACATTTGACCAAGTGTGCGTGCGATGCTGGGGACGAGTGTAATAGTCTCGGGACTATGACGCTTATGTTTAAAGCGAAAGAAAGAAGTTGGACCACTTTATGCTTTATTGATAATGCCTCGTAGGGCTACAAATATGTACCGACAAAAAGTTGGACCACTTTATGCTTTATTGATAATGCCTCGTAGGGATACAAATATGTACCGACGATGCCACATAGGGCTACAACACGCCTAGGTCGGGTAGCTTACCCCCCAAAGAAAAAATGAAAAAAAAAACGTCTAAGTCTGGTGGATTTGGTGGACGAAAACGGGTCGTCTGCTTGTCCGTGGGGACTTCTCATTCTTGCACGGTGCTTGTGACAGACGTTTCGGTTTTTAGAAAGAGGTCGAATGACCTTAGGAGGTCGTTCCTAATGTCCGGGGTTGACGAGTGATAGCTGATGGGATGAAGCGTGGCTGACAGCCTGTGGTTCAGGCGCCTAGAGGACGAAGATTCAGAACACGGCCGCCGGGGCTTGGGCGCCATGGTCCTGAGACGCCTGGGCTTGGGCGGCCGATCTTGGGACGCCTGGGCTGAGGCGGTTTGGTTCTCAGTTATGGAAATTTTCCGCAATTTCCTAATTGTGATGTGATTAAGGCTATATATGCGGGTTATGGATGCTCGTCTTAGACACAATTAAGTACCCGTATTGTCTTTAGTTTCTTGTTTTATTTTGAGTCATGTCGGGTTTTGGGAGTCTCTTGACCGAGTAGATGGGCCGTCTCAAGAAGAGTGATCTTGAGGTCTTGCTAGGTGATGGTTTGTCTGCTATTATGGCTTTAAAGCAAGTTAAAGTGCAAGACAACTTTTTGTTGGCATGTTCTCGCTTTTGGGATGGTAAGAACCACGATTTGTCCACTTCCCGAGGGGGGATATTTGTCCTCTTCCCGAGGAGCTAGATGCCATTGGAGGATGGCATTCGGTTCGTCCTTATATACCCATCGAGGATGATGTTCCCGTGGAAAGACTCCGTCAGTTTTTGGACATTCCTTTGTTTCAGGAGGCTAATGTTTTCTTTGGGGAAGGTGGCATTGAGTTAGTGTTACTTGTCAAGGTGTTCTCACGGAAGGACTCTCGTGACATTTCGCCTTTAGCCCGTAAGCGGGCTGTTAGTATTGCGGTGGCATGCTATTACTTATTTGAGGACACATTGGTGCATGAAAGCTGGGGTAATCCTCGAGTTTTGGATATTGTAATAGGTATGGAGCATGGGTGGTCGCCCTCTTGGCTTATTTTGGGTGAGCTTATTATGGGTCTCGATATGCGTGCACGGATACATCTAGCTCCTTTTCGAGGTTCTAGGATCGTTTTACAAGTATGCCAGGGTACTACTTTCCTTATTCGAAACTTACCTTAGTTCGAAAACTTGACACTATGTTGTACTGTCCAGTTTGGGCTACAAGAGGGGCTAGGTTTAATCGAGCCTCCTCAACCTATTAAGGGTTACAGCTGTAAAGATTTTGCTGCTCAGAACGAGGTGCAGCCCTGGAATGCCGGTTATACCGAAGAGGATAGGTTTCTTACTTGCAGGCTAATGGAGGGGTCACTATTGGGTGGACAATCTCGTGGTGGCATATCAAAGGGTATATCGGGCTTCCGTTCTCATCATCGGCCCGTACCATGCAAATATTGTCCTTAAGCGGGTGTGTTTATATTTACACCGACAGGCTAATGCGCCAGACGGACGTGGGGCAAGTCGTATCAAAGGGTATTACTAATGTTATCGACTCTCATTCGTGGAAGGAAGACTCTCTTAGGAAGTTTGAAATGTCTTGGAGACGAAGGATTTTGCATCCTGTTCCTATAGAAAATGTTCGACTGACAATCCATACTCATACCCGGCGGAAGGTTCATGGATATTCGACAGGGTGGGGCAATTCAAAGGTCGGGAAGACCGCAGTGCTACAGAATAAAAAGGTTGCACAAGTTGACGACACAAAGCGCTCGATCAAAGACAGTGGTACCGATCCTAGTACCGTCAATTCATCTAAACGGGCTAAGACTAACAAGGCCCATATTGAAAATGTGGATGAAGAGGGGAAATGGGACTGGCTAGGTCCGGAATGGGCTGGTAGGGTGGAAGCCTACGTTCAGAAGGTCTGCGGTGAGAGACACGAAGGAGCACACCCGAATGGTAAGGGGAAAGAAAAGTTAGACCTGTAGGACCCAGCCGTTAGTACTATGTTGAATTAATTGATATTATGTGGCGGATTTGTACTAGTTTTTTGTGGGGCTTTGCTTGACACGTTGTCCTATTTCCGGAGTATCCGGGTAATGGATGTTTGACGTAAAAGGGCCTCGACAAAGGATTAATTAATTTTCCGTTAATGAGAAGCACGTTTTTTTAATTATTTATTCACTCTTTTTTTTTTGTGGTGGCACGCAACTCGATTCTTCATTTTGTCCGGAGCACCCTTTCGGATTTTCACTTCATCCTCGGCTCACCTTTCATTTTGCTTTTTTTTTCACTATCTTTTTTTGCTCATTTTTTTTTACAGCTCGCAACTCGATTCTTCATTTTGCCCGGAGCGCTCTTTTGGGTTTTCACTTCGTCCTCGGCTCATCGTTTGTGCTTCGTCATTGAAATCACTCGTTAATCGAAACGCGGGGGTTGCCTACATATCCGTGTTTAGACGGAATCAAACCATGTTTGTAGTTCATAAAAAAAATGTAAGTGATTTTGCTTTAGACTCGTTACGCCAATTATCGATGCGAAGTGTTTTAAAGTGTTGTTGCTCGGGTTTTCACCCTAACTTAGATATCAGAATGAGGTTGTTAGGAGGCTAAGGGTAGGAGCGTTTAAGCTGGTTAATGTTGGTTGGGGTTGAGAATTCTTGACCGTCTAGGTCGGTGATGATTAGCCCCCCGTGAGTATTTTCTCGACAAGGTAAGGACCTGCCCAGTTTGGTTTGAACTTTCTCCTAGGGTCAATGGGAAGGGGTGCTCTAATGGATTTAACTACTCGATCTCCCTTGTGTATGTTTCGAGACTTAACTTGTTTGCTAAAGGCTCGTTGTATTCTTTGTTGGTAGGCTTGCACATTGGATAGTGCATGTATTCTACGCTCGTCTAGGAGTACTAACTCGTCTTAACGTTTTTGGTTCCACTCTTCTTCGGGAATGCCGCTTTCGGCTAGTATCCTTTACGAGAGTATTTCTAGTTCTATTGGTTGTACGACTTCTGAACCGTAGGTTAGGTAATAGGGTGTGGCTTCGATGGGAGTTCGATAGGAAGTCTCGTATCCCTATAATGCAAACGGTATTTTGTTGGACCAATCTCGATAATTGTCTATCGTCTTCTTAAGAATGGTGACGATAGTTTTGTTTGCTGCTTCCACAGCCCCGTTTTTTTGAGGTCTTTAGGGTGATGATTTGTGTCGTTTAATTTTGTATTTGTCTAGGAGTTTTTGGGTGTCGGCTCAAAGTGAGCTCTCTGATCAGTGACGATTTGTGTGGTATGCTGTAGCGGCAGATGATGTTGTTTTGCAGGAATTTGACTAGTTGCTTGGAGGTTAGTATAGTGTATGAGGCTGCTTCTACCCATTTGGTAAAGTAATCAATGACCACTAGTATGAAACAGTGTCCGCCAGTTCCAGACGGGTGTACTTTTCCTATAATGTCTATTCCCCAGGTAGAGAAGGGTCAGGGTGTTGTTGTGGTGTGGAGAGGATATGGTGGTAGGTGTTGGATGTTGGCGAATATTTGGCAGTTGTGACAGTGACGGACGTGATGTCGACAGTCTGCTTCTAGGGTGGTCCAGTAATAGCCCAGTCTCATTATCTTACGGGCTACGGCGTGGGCGCTCATGTGGGGTGTGCATTCCCCGTCATGTACTTCTTCCATGACTTAGCTTTCTCAGATTGGGCTTTGTCTATACACCTATGGAGTACTCCTTGTGGGGTTCGTTTGCATAATAATCCCTAGTTTAGGACGCAGTGGGTGGCTCGCATTCTTAAGGCTCGTTTATTTTTGGTGTTCGTCTTGGGTGGGTATAATCCGTCGATTTTGAAGTCTCGGATTGTTTTGTACCAGGGTTCTTCGGAGGTGTCATAGGTTTTGATGTTGTGGATATAGGCGGGTTGTTCACTTCTTCTACACAAATGGGCATAGAGAAGAGGTTGTCGGGCATGTTTATTAGTGAAGCTAATTTGGATAACAAGGCCCATATTGAAAATGTGGATGAAGAAGGGAAATGGGACTGGCTGGGTCCGGAATGGGCTGGTAGGGTGGAAGCTTACGTTCAGAAGGTCTGCGGTGAGAGACACGAAGGAGCACACCCGAATGGTAAGGGGAATGAGAAGTTAGACCGGTAGGACCCAGCCGTTAGTACTATGTTGAATTAATTGATATTATGTGGCGTATTTGTACTAGTTTTTTGTGGGGCTTTGCTTGACACGTTGTCCTGTTTTCGGAGTATCCGGGTAATGGATGTTTGACGTAAAAGGGCCTCGACAAAGGATTAATTAATTTTGCGATAATGAGAAGCACGTTTTTTTAATTATTTATTCACTCTTTTTTTTTTTTTGTGGTGGCACGCAACTCGATTCTTCATTTTGTCCGGAGCACCCTTTCGGATTTTCACTTCATCCTCGGCTCACCTTTCATTTTGCTTTTTTTTTCACTATCTTTTTTTGCTCATTTTTTTTTACGGCTCGCAACTCGATTCTTCATTTTGGTAGGAACGCCCTTTCGGGTTTTCACTCCATCCTCGGTTCATCATTTTTTTTAACGACGGCTCGCAACTCGATTCTTCATTTTGCCCGGAGCGCTCTTTTGGGTTTTCACTTCGTCCTCGGCTCATCGTTTGTGCTTCGTCATTGAAATCACTCGTTAATTGAAACGCGAGGGTTGCCTACATATCCGTGTTTAGACGGAATCAAACCATGTTCGTAGTTCATAAAAAAATGTAAGTGATTTTGCTTTAGACTCGTTACGCCAATTATCGACGCGAAGTGTTTTAAAGTGTTGTTGCTCGGGTTTTCACCCTAACTTAGAGATCAGGATGAGATTGTTAGGAGGCTAAGGGTAGTAGCGTTTAAGCTGGTTCATGTTGGTTGGGGTTGAGAATTCTTGACCGTCTATGTCGGTGATGATTAGCCCCCCGTGAGTATTTTCTCGACAAGGTAAGGACCTGCCGAGTTTGGTTTGAACTTTCTCCTAGGGTCAATGGGAAGGGGTGCTCTAATGGATTTAACTACTAGATCTCCCTCGTGTATGTTTCGAGACTTAACTTGTTTGTTAAAGGCTCGTTGTATTCTTTGTTGGTAGGCTTGCACATTGGATAGTGAATGTATTCTACGCTCGTCTAGGAGTACTAACTCGTCTTAACGTTTTTGGTTCCACTCTTCTTCGGGAATGCCGCTTTCGGCTAGTATCCTTAGCGAGAGTATTTCTAGTTCTATTGGTTATACGACTTCTGAACCGTAGGTTAGAAAATAGGGTGTGGCTTCGGTGGGAGTTCGGTAGGAAGTCTCGTATCCCTATAATGCAAACGGTATTTTGTTGGACCAATCTCGATAATTGTCTATCGTCTTCTTAAGGATGGTGACGATAGTTTTGTTTGCTGCTTCCACAGCCCCGTTTTTCTGAGGTCTTTAGGGTGATGATTTGTGTCGTTTAATTTTGTATTTGTCTAGGAGTTTTTGGGTGTCGGCTCAAAGTGAGCTCTCTGATCACTGACGATCTGTGTGGTATGCTGTAGCGGCAGATGATGTTGTTTTGCAGGAATTTGACTAGTTGCTTGGAGGTTAGTATAGTGTATGAGGCTGCTTCTACCCATTTGGTAAAGTAATCAATGACCACTAGTATGAAACAGTGTCCGCCAGTTCCAGACGGGTGTACTTTTCCTATAATGTCTATTCCCCAGGTAGAGAAGGGTCAGGGTGTTGTTGTGGTGTGGAGAGGATATGGTGGTAGGTGTTGGATGTTGGCGAATATTTGCCAGTTGTGACAGTGACGGACGTGATGTCGACAGTCTGCTTCTAGGGTGGTCCAGTAATAGCCTAGTCTCATTATCTTACGGGTTAGTGCGTGGGCGCTCATGTGGGGTCTGCATTCCCCGGCATGTACTTCTTCCATGACTTAGCTTTCTCAGATTGGGCTTTGTCTATACACCTAAGGAGTACTCCTTGTGGGGTTCGTTTGTATAATAATCCCTGGTTTAGGACGCAGTGGGTGGATCGCATTCTTAAGGCTCGTTTGTTTTTGGTGTTCGTCTTGGGTGGGTATAATCCGTCGGTTTTGAAGTCTAGGATTGTTTTGTACCAGGGTTCTTCGGAGGTGTCATAGGTTTTGATGTTGTGGATATAGGCGGGTTGTTCACTTCTTCTACACAAATGGGCATAGAGAAGAGGTTGTCGGGCATGTTTATTAGTGAAGCTAATTTGGATAAGGCATCCGCGAATTGATTTTCCTCACGGGGTATGTGTATAAAGTTGATTTCGGTGAATTCTCGAGAGATTGTCTCGATTTTGGTTTGGTATGGAGCTAGGCTTTCACTATAAACCCTCCAAATGCATGTGGCTTGGTTGACTACTAAGGATGAATCCCCGTGGACTCTAAGGTTTTAATCCCTAGTGTTACTGCGTCTTTTAGCCCTATTACGCAGCCTTCGTATTCGACTGCATTGTTGGTTACTGGAAAATCTAGTTTGATTGATATGAGTGTGTCTATTTCGGATCAGGTGTCGGTTGTGTGGGTCTCCTCAATCGGGTTTTAGGCTAGGAAATCGGCTTCGGGTTTGGATTGAGTGTTGGGATAGTTGCTTTGATCTCATTTGGGGTGAAGCAAGGTGGGGCGTTAGTTGAAGCCCTTATGTTTTGATTGATTGTTATCGATAAATCGCATAGTATCAAGTCATAAGCAAAAAAGTATATTATTTTAAATCAAGCGATTGTCGAGGCGCATAGTAGAGAAAAGAAAAGTTTATTTCTTTTTATTAGTAGTAATATAAGGACGATGCGTCCGGGACATGATTTTTGGGAGGCGGGCATAGACCCCCCTTTGCACCTCCTGACTCAAAGTGAAAAAAATAAACTTATTATTATTATTATTATTATTTAGTCTAGGCCCTAAGACGAACTAGACTTTGACCAAGACAGGACTCACTTCCCTAGACATTGAGGCTTCCTCCTGGGAAGAGCACCTTGATAGTATCACCCGACATGGCTTTTGCATACTCATTGGTGATGACTACTAACGACGTGGTGACCTTGCTGCTAGTGTCCTCGAGGGTGAGGCGCACGGTTCGTGGTTTCACTGGGGGGAAGGTTCCGGCATCCATTATATCTTGGATGTCATGCTTCAGGCGGTAACAACCCTCCGTGTCATGCCTCATGCCCTGATGGTAAAGGCAGTAAGCCTTGGGATCCCAACTCGCATCCTGGGCTCTAAGGGGAGGATTCGGGGTAGGAGCGAGCTGAGATGACTGCCAGTCATCGTTGGCAATCCTAAGTGCTTCGGTATAGGTCATACCTAAATCTGTGAGGCTTCTAAAGGGATGACCCCAACAGGTCGGGATGAATCGGGCCGGCTTGAGCCTTTTTATCTCCCTAGGGATGTCGGAAGTGGGAGGTGCTAGACGAGGTTTTATGTCCTCTTTCTGAGAAAGACCTCATATTGGGTCCTCGTTGATTTTTTCAGTGGCTCCCTCTAACCTACTGAGCTGGAGTAGGATGTTGTCGTGGGCGGTGGACATTTGTGCCACCGTGATTTGGAGGTCCCGGATGAGGCCTAACATAGTATTGGATTTGATCGCTGATGTTGTTGTTGTTGCTAGAAGACATTATTGGGTCTGCGGAACCAAACCGAAAGTGAGAATGGATCCACCGGACTTAAAGACTCGAGGAACGCTCGTGGGTGAGCAACACGGAAATGAGACCCTTGATTCGCGCGTGTTTGCGGTTGGCAGATTTGGGACTCAGGTGTGTTAGACATTTGGTGTACTCGGCGAGACCCAATAATCGCTTTTATGACCCAATAATTGCATGCTAAATCACCTAACACGGAAATCAATACGTAAATAAGCTAAAATTGAACAAAGCGATGGTCGGGTTCCGTATTAGTCTTGGTGCTCGCCATGCATGGCTCGACGCATCCCTATTAATACCGAGCTGACGCATATTAAGCAGAATACCGGGTAAGGTATACCACGAGAACGACTAATATTCGTATTATCATGTTAAAACTGACTTGCTAATACGTATAATACTAGTACTCTCTACTCTCCTATGTGCATCTTTTCATGGCCTGCTTGTCACGTGAAATCGCATGCAAAGAATGTAAACACAACTACTTCGACGATAAAACATACTTGTCCTTAAACAACCAACATAGCAAAAGGCATAGGGTTAAAACAATGGATGTTACAGTATTTCCGCCACAACAAAGGAACGAAGTTATCAGCCCACCAATTGATTAGCAGAGGCCGCTACGTGCGGGCGAGATTGGGTATTGATGTCTAGCGGACGTTGGCTTCCCAATACGTACCCTCACCCCTTACTCAGAATCAACGGTTTCCGGATGTCCGAAACCATTGGCAATGAGAGTCATTCCAGGCATGGTGTGCTTAAGGTTACAAGTCTTTATCTTTAGGTCCCGTGCCCCTCGGCTTTGAGCCGGCCAAGTATCAAAGTTGACTTGAACGGTTTCCGAGTCCCCATAATTGACTCGGTGGCAACTCCACAAATCGACAACGAATTTGGTTCACTAAAAAGGTCACCTTACCAAACATATTGGCCTTTAAACATTTACAACCACGACTCGATCGATTCCAACGGAAACACGGGCTCTCGCGCCCGTCTAGTATAAGTCTGAATCGTCATCCGAATCGAGGTCCAAAACTTCGCCCCGAACGCGAGATCGGACCGGCCCCCGACCGGGAGGGGGCCGCGTAGGTGGCCGCCGCGATTGGAAACCGAGTCGGTCCCGCGGGGGCGCGCGCGGGGCGCTGGGCGGTGCGGACGGACGTCCACAGTTTTGTGACTCCGCTGGAAATTTGGAAATAAGTTTCCAGCGGTGATGTAACTCGAACGAGGTCGGTGAAGCTCATTTCCTAGTTCCTAGTTGTGGTCACTACAGGTTTTGGCCCTAAAAAGTCCACCCTAACCGATATCAGGACCAATCGACCTCTTCGCGGTAAGATCCTTATGGACACGCAAAGAGATCCTCGGTTGACGCTCCGGCCGCCTAACGCGTATCCCGCGGATATACTAAGCGAATGGTCTAAGCCGACGGTACGACGCTCATCTCCCCAGATGATCTGTCGACACCTAAGTAAAGGCTATTCGTGGGCGGTAGCTTACCCTAACCTACCCGTGTCTGCATCCTGCATGAGTGTATGCATTCCTAGTTATGTGTAGCGTGTTTGGACAACCCAAATAAAACACCAAAATCTGGATTCAACCACGCCAACACATTCAACCGCACCCAACTCCGTTTTCGAAAAATACCTCTTCTTTTCAAAACGACCTTTTGAACACCGGTACTCCGGTCAAACCGCAATTTCCAAAAAAAAAAAAAAAGAAAGAAAACGTTTTAGATGCCGTCATCATGGCAAATTTTACACTCACTACTTTCAAATTTTTTAGCGCCATCACCTTGGCCAAAGCAAAACTCGTAGTTTTCCAACAACAACGAGAGCCGCTAATAAATGTCAAATTCTCAATCAATGAGACCGAGGCACCTTAAGCGGTTACATTTTATTTTTTGCACATACCGTTGACACGGCCAAAGCTTCAATTAATGAAGCCAAGGAATCCGAAACGGTTACATTCACAAAACGTTTTTTCACACACCGTCACCACCATCGAAATTATAAGATGGACAAATATGGCCGCACATTTGCAAAAGCTTTCTAAAAAAAATTCACTACCTAAATTCGGTAGTAAAACTTAGTCACATTTTCAAAAGCACCATCACGAGACGTCATGGCCCATCAAGGGCATAGTCTACACCACAATTATCAAATTGGTTGATCAATAGTAGTCTCGATAAAAAATACATTGTCACGCTTTCAAAACCAGATCCTTTAAGAGCCGAGCTTCCTTTGAAAAGAAAAAAAACGTCATTTACGCTTTTGCTATCGTCGAATTCCCGACGCACACGTAGCAGCACAGTTTCACGTCACACCGTCACACCAATTTTATAAACCTCCTTTTTTTTGAAGGAAAAAGGTTTTCTTTTCAAAAGCTCGATCGCTTCCAAAACTCCTTGATCCTGAGCCGGGATCGCGATCAACTTCTTACGTCGTACAACCGTGTGATTAACTGTCTGTGTTAGTTACTAGGATCACCTCTATTCGAAGTCTTATATTTTGGGTCGTCTCATCTCGACAAGTCCTCTTGAATCTCACCTCCGAGATTTGTGTCAAATCGTCTCGTTCTGGAGACATAGATTCACTAGGATCACCTCTATTCGAAGTCTTATATTTTGGGTCGTCTCATCTCGAGAAGTCCTCTTGAATCTCACCTCCGAGATTTGTGTCAAATCGTCTCGTTCTGGAGACATAGATTCACTAGGCGTTTTTCCGAGTACACCGAGAGTCTAAAGCACCCGAGTCCATAATCTGATAACTGCAAACACCCGCAAATCAAGGGTCTCATTTCCGTGTCGCTCGATTAAGAGAATTCCTTGAACCTCTGAGTCATCCGACGGATCCTTCCTGACCTCCGACTTTATCTTGCAGAAATCATCCCCCAACATGTCCTCAAAACCGGGAGTGATTGAAAACCTCTGCCTCAACGTCAACACCCTGACCAAGGTGGTTCACGATATCCGCACCTCGATAGACCATCTGTCCTGCTTTGTTCGTCACATTGACGGTCGTCTTAATTTCCTCGAAAGTGGAGGAACGGAGAACGGCTACCAGTTTAATCAAATACCACACCCGGGAATCCACTCCGAACGGGTCACCTCGGTACTCCGAAAGGGCGAGATCCCCTAAGGCCAGTAGAGAAGTAACCTCGATGCCCCGCAAAGCATTACCCAGCAAAACCAGGACGCCCCGAAAAGAGTTCACCAAGATCAACTCGACGTATGCTGAAACCCTTAAACACTTAATAGATCAGGGGCTGCTCAAACCTCTGGGTCCCACTCCGGACCCGCCAGTTGGTAAACGAGGCAAAATGTGGAGTCCTAACGCTTACTGTGTCTTCCACCAAGGCAATGGGCCCGACACTGAGGCATGTTTCACATTGAAGCACGTCATCCAAAACCTAATCGAAGCAGGAACGTTCTCCTCGGCAAAACGGCAAAAGGCGGACTTTACTTTCTCAGTTGCCGAGGGGGAAATAGTGACATCTGTGGTCGTCACAAGTAACTTTAAACTCCTCCATGAGCCACCTCGGAGGGCCACCTCTAAACGCCCCTCGAGGGGGACGTCTTCCGAGGGCTATGACAGACTCTAAAGCCCAAACGGTGTATGACGCAGTGTCGCAAGGTGGTTGAATCATGATAGTTGCCCCTCAAGGACAGTAAGCCAGTCTTAGATAGAGTCTAGTGCGTCTATAGGGCCTAAACTTAAAACAATAATAAGCACTTTCTCTTTCCGTATGCATCGAGTCCGAGAAGTGCGAGGGAACATGTCCTCCACCTCCCCCCGTCAAACAAAATCACGGGTATCTAGCCCGTTTATTATTATATCAATAAAATAACTTTTCTTTTACAAACATGTCTCGACAATCGCTCGACCTCTTTTAATAACATACTTTATCGCTTGAAACTCGACACTATGCCATTTATCGATAACAATTAAATAAAGCGCGAGGACTACAACAAACGGCCCACTACAACTCCACCCTAAAAAGAGACTAAGAACAACTACCCTAAGTTCAACCCACAACTGGTTCCCCTAACCAAACAACAATACAACCATATACCCATATCAGTCAAACTAGATTTCCCCGTTACCAACAACGCAGCCGAATACGAAGCCTGCCTAATAGGACTAAAAGCCGTCGTAACTCTAGAAGTTAAGAATCTTAGAGTACACGAAGATTCTTCCCTAGTAGTCAACCAAGCCACGGGCACCTGGAAGGTTAATAGCAAAAGCCTAGCTCCATACCAAACCGAAATAGAAACAATATCCTGGGAATTCACCGAAATCGAGTTCATACACATACCTCGCGAAGAAAACCAATTCGCCGATGCACTATCCAAGCTAGCCTCACTAATAAACATGCCTGACCATCTTTTCTCTATGCCTATTTGCGTAGAGAAAAGCGAACAACCGGCCTACATCCATAATTTCGAAACCGACGACACCCCCGGAGAACCCTGGTACAAAGCAATCCTGGACTTTAAAACCGACGGATCATATCCGCCCAACACAAACACCAAAAACAAAAGAGCCTTAATAATACAAGCCGCCCATTACGTCCTAAACCAAGGGCTACTATACAAACGGACCCCACAAGGAGTCCTCCTTAGATGCATAAATAAAACCCAACCCGAGAGAGTCATGGAGGAAATACATGACGGGGAATTCGGACCCCACATGAGCGCACACCTATTAGCCCGAAAGATAATAAGACTAGGCTACTATTGGATTACCCTAGAGGCAGACTGCCGACGTCACATCCGTCACTGCCACAATTGCCAAATATTCGCCAAAATCCAACACCTACCGCCATATCGTCTTCATACCATAGCCACACCCTGGCCTTTCTCTACTTGGGGAATTGACATCATAGGAAAGATGCACCCATACGGGACCGGCGGACACTGTTTTATACTAGTGGCCATCGATTACTTCACCAAATGGGTAGAAGCCACCTTTTACACCGTGCTAACCTCCAAACAAGTAGTCAAATTCCTCCAAAATAACATCATCTGCCGTTACGACATACCTCATGAAATAATCAGTGATCAGGGGGCTCATTTCAGGGTCGATACCCAAAAACTTCTGGACAAATACAAAATACAAAAACACAAATCCTCACCCTATAGACCTCAGACAAACGGGGCCGTGGAGGCAGTAAACAAAACCATCACCACGATCCTTAAGAAAATGATAGACAACTACCGGGATTTGCCAAGCAAAATACCCTTCGCATTATGGGGATACCGAACCTCCTACCGAACACCCACCGGAGCCACACCGTACTACCTAACCTACGGCTCTGAAACCGTGCAACCCGTAGAGCTAGAAATACCCTCACTAAGGATACTATCCGAGAGCGGCATTCCCGAAGAAGAGTGGAACCAAAAATGTTACGATGAACTAGTACTCCTAGATGAGCGTAGGATACACGCACTATCCAACGTGCAAGCTTACCAATAGCGTATACAACGAGCCTTTAACAAACGAGTGAAATCCAGAAACATACATGAGGGAGACTTAGTAGTGAAATCCATTAGAGCACCCCTTCCCGTCGACCCTAGAGAAAAGTTCAAGCCAAACTAGGCGGGCACCTACCTCGTCAAGAAAATACTCTCGGGGGGCGTCGTAATCCTCACCGACCTAGACGGCCAAGAGTTCTCGACCCCGACCAACATGGACCAACTCAAGCGATACTACCCATAAACATCCCAACAACCTCATCCTAATCTCTGAATAAGGGCAAAAACCCGCGTACAAAAAAAAATTGCATCGATAATTGGCATGGCGAGTCAAAAGCAAAATCACTCACACTTAAAAGAACTACGAACATGGTTTGATTCCGTCTAAACACGGATACGTAGGTAACCCTTCTTCGGGTACAACCAACCAAAATGACCAAATCGATTACTCGATTCACATACAAACCGAAACCTATCTCCACGCTCCAGTTAACGAGTGATTCCAATGACGAAGCACAAACGACGAGCCGAGAATGGAGTGAAAACCCGAAAGGGCGCTCCGGGCAAAATGAAGAAATGAGTTGCGAGCCGTCGTAAAAAAAAACAATGATGAGCCGAGGATGGAGTGAAAACTCGAAAGGGCGCTCCGGGCAAAATGAAGAATCAAGTTGCGATCCGTCGAAAAAAAAAACAATAAGAACGAAAGGTGAGCCGAGGACGGAGTGAAAACCCGAAAGGACGCTCCGGGCAAAATAAATTTATCTCTGATGGCAACCAGAATAGAGCCTATCACAACCGCTGATGGCAAGCCGACAAAACCTGAAAGGTGAAACCACACAAGTTAGCCAAACAAACCTTAACTCTTAAAAAACCAATTCCCAAAACAGAAACCGAAACTTACCCGGTATACCCGGTCGCGCCACTCTATCCCGGCATCCATCTCCTCGGCAGAGCACAGGGGCAGAGGCTCGGTGAAAGCTACCCCTGCTGCATCTACTCTAAGCAGTGTCAAGGGGAAGTCTGGGGGCTGAATAGCATCAGTCGGATCGGCCAGCTGAAAGAAAAGCGGCCGATCAAAAAAACAAGAAAATACTAAGCTATAAAAAGAAAACAAGCTTCAAGAACCAAAGATCAAGCACTCATAACGAGGCGGTGGCAAGCTAGCCGTTGGCTGACATGAGATAGATAGGAGGCCCCAAGCACTAGAAGTGCATCGCCTCCTTCTCCATCCCTGCCCTCGAGGACCTCGGCGGTGGTCGGTGGCCTGAACATGGTACGGGGAGGATCAACCGGCACTCTAAAGTCATCGTACAAGCACTGACGCACCAATCGTTCGCCCAAATACCAAATCGAGCGAAACAGCGCAGGAAAGTGCATCCTCCTGTAGCTCGGAGGCCTCAACTATGCCGCCACATAATCAGACACACCCTCGTAGTCGGCCCAAGGACGGGCCATGAACTACACAAACAAAACTAGCATTTCTATAACCCTAAACCCTTGGAGGATATTAAGTAAAACTAGCCATAAAGAGAAAACTTATGTCCTCGAGGCGTAGTCGGTTAACCAGCACGTTCTCCGACGGATAGCGGCTGGTCGTACTCTTAGGCTGGGCCAACCTCCATTCGATCCTCGTCGGGAATCTAGTCGGACGAGCTTGCACCGTCTTAGGTGCCAAGTAGGGAAAGTATAAGTAAATCCAGGCCTGCAAAACCCCAAAACATCCTTAGTAAAACCAAACTAAGCTAAACAAAACCCAAGAAGCAAATACAGGAACAATTACTAACTTCCAGCACGAGACCTGGGCCCACGATGGGCAAAGCTGAGGCCGACTCCACCTGCAACGGCCTCACCATGACTTGTAAGCTGCGAGTCATCTCCGCGAAAGTCGCGGTCACCCAATCAAAACATCCCAGCTGACTGAGCTCAGCTAAGAGAGGCAAAATCCCAGTACTAAATCTCTCGCCCCTATCTGAGAAGTGGGTCGATCCTAGGAAGTACCACAACCACAACCGGGCGTCCTGCTTCGGCGTGTTGGGTGCTCGACCCTTTAACACCGCCACCCTCTCGAAGTGATCAGTGATATACGAACTCACCAGAGCATGAGGTGTGCTGTAAGCCTCACGCTCCAAACAATCCCCGATGAGGCTCCGGACCACATCACTATCTAGCCTAGGGCCCTCGGCAGCCCACCTAATCCTCTCAGGACCCTAGGTTAAGCCTGTAATAACCTCTAAAGTCATCCCAACCTCCCCAAAGGACATATGGAAGGTCGAGGTAGTGTTGTGAAAGCGATCCACCATCGCTCTAATCACCATAAGGTTGCACTTAGTCTTGCAACCCACCAACCTAACCCACTGCTCAACCACGGGATCCAGAGCGGTCCTCAAGATAATCCCCTTTGCCGCGGGGGTCAGCTTCTGAGAATATATCTCAAGGCATCTCGTAAAATCCTAAAAGGTCCTTATAAAACTTTGGGGCTGCAAACCGAAGCAATACAAGTATAAACAAAATAAACCAAACCCAACCAGAGCCAAAAATTCAAGTCATAAACTAATGAACACGAATAAGGATACTCACCAGACCCTGCACAATGCGGTGAGAAATGTGTAAGTTGGTACGAAACAACAACTGGTGACCGTCCCAGTCCCGGGCCCACTCTAGGTCCTCGTAGCCAATCTCCTCGTTCTCTGGCACAGGAATCTGATGGGAGGATTTATCGTGGATCCCACCGGTCAAAGTAAACCAACCTAGGCTTGGTAGCAAGGGTAAGTCGGGTCGAGATCCTCAGGGACGGAAAATGGGTTTAGACTAATGGGTGCTAAGGTCCTAGACTAGGTCCAAGACAAGCTAAACTAGGGTGATTGCTATAGACTATCCTAGGTCTAAAACACGAAAAGGAAGACAAAACAAGCAACTAATGACAAATGGAAGCAAATAAATCAACAAGATGGAAAACTAGGGCTAGGTCGGGTTCATGGATGTCAAGGAGATAAAAAGAGGAAAACAAGGTTACTAGCGTGCTTTCGTAGCCTAGGTTCCGATCGGGCTCTCGCTACTTAAACGGCCTAGGCATCATCCTCACCACGCTCTCTCTACTAATGAGGAACCAAACCAACCAAACAAACAAACACATACAAGAGAAGAGGCAAAAAAAACAAGGATTGATCATCTCTAGTCTCACAAGCATTTTGTCAAACATGTAGAGTGCAAGGCAAATGGGAATCAACAAAAACAACAACTAGTACCATCCATCTCACCCTAATCATCCCTAATCACACCCAATTCCCCTATTAACCCTAGGGAATAACTACTCACGCATATCTAAACTAAAACAAGCACAAACAAGAGAAACAATCACAAGAACAAAAGAAACATTCATAATGAAGAACAAGTATGAACAACAAACATAAACAAAGATGAAAACTTGAGTAACAATAAAGATTAAGAGAAAAGAGTAGAGAAATATTATACCAAACTACAAAGGATGAAAAGATGAGAACTTGTATATAAAGAGCACCCAAAACATCCACCAATGTTGTCAAGATTAAATGGATTCTTCAAGAGATCCCTTAATACAAGATTAGCTAACTAGATTAAGGAATAATTAAGGTCTAATCCACACTAATCTAAGCTAATCTAACCTAAAGTAGTCTAGGGTTTAGTGAGTAATGTCTAACATTACATAATATCCCTAACAATACAAGAGGGGGGGGTATTTATAGGGTTACAATGAATAAGGAAGAAGGAAAAACGAAACAGCTCCATTTTGGGCCCATCCCGGCCGAGATGGAGGGCATCCCGACCGGAAAGGGGTGGTCCCGACCGAGAAGGTGGTGATCCCGGCCGGGATCACATTCCAGTGGCTCGGTTTTGTTCGTCTCTTCATCCCGGTCGTGATGGATGTCTTCCCGACCGGGATGGGTCTTGTAGGCTTCAAATATGGTCTCATAAGTCCCCACTTGCTCTCCCTGGGCTTCTCATTGATTCTCGGTGCTCGGGAATGGGTCCCGAGGGCTCGGGAATGGGTCCCAAGTGCTCGGGATCGAGTCTAGGCCACCGAGTGATCGTCGCTTCTCTTCGTTGGCTCCAAATGTGTCGGAAATGAGTCGGAATCGTTCCATTTCTCTAAGATTGGTCTTAGGAACCTAAAACAAACTAGAAGAAGCATAAGTAGCCTCGAAAACCGCTCCAAAGAGCGATTCTACAAGAGAAACCGGGACCAAACACAAGGAAAAAGCACTACAAACCACACTTATCAACTCCCCCACACTTAACCCTTACTTGCCCTCGAGTAAGTACGAATTAACAACTAAACTAATAAAAACTAATATACTAGCCGAGCGGGTATTAGCGCACCCTACGCCCTTTCAACTCACGCGAGAACACTTAGAGGAAAAGTGCTCTCAGCAAGGCAAGTGAGGTCTTGCGATAAAACTTTGGATGCAACCGAACACGAAAACACACAAACAAACAATTGGTTGCACCCAAAAAGAAACAAATACCGCTTCCCTCAACAAAGCGGTGAAAGAAACACCGGTTAAGGACTCAAGACAAGTGACAACGTTCCCAAACTAATAATACAAACCGAAATGGACAAAATCCTAATAGTATGACAACAAAGCAATAAAAACATTGGTAACTTACCTAGTTCCTCCTAACATTCAAAGAACGTACCACGGGACAATAGGCGGGATGGAAAAATGATGAACCACAGAGTTAGTCGACATTGTAGGTAAGTGAAACCCTGCCCCCTTTAGCGATGACACAAGAGGGTCGCCCCATGCTCAAAAATAGCCCAACTAGTCCATGTAAAAAGGTGGATAATGGTTGCAAAATGAGGGAAGACCGACTATTTACCACTATCATCCTTCCTAAGGACTCGGTCCTTTGGTAGGCTCTTCACGGTAATAGTCGGTAAAAGGCTTATTTTTTAGGGGTGAGAATTCTTTTTGTGAGATGATTTTCTTTGGCATTCTTTTCTTTTGCAATTTGCTTTTGAGTTGCTATGCCATTTCTTTTTCTTCTTTTGTATTTTGTTTTTGATTTGTTGTGCCTTTTCTTTTTCTTCTTTTGTATTTTGTTTTTGATTTGTTGTGCCTTTTCTTTTTCTTCTTTCTTTTCTTTCTTTTTTTTTTCTTTTTGACTTGGTTTGCCTTTTGGATAAATCTTGTATTGCAGGCATTCAATCACAACCAAGTAAGAACTTAGACAATTTGCAACTTATTTGTGGAAATGTGTAGGAGGTAGGGGAATGGGTAAGTCGGGGGGCACGATTTCCCTTCAAACCCACAAAAAAAGGGGGAAACTTGGACTAATCAAAGCAATTTCGAACATGGTCACCTAAGGGACGGGACTCGGCAACCAAGGCCTTTTCACTCAGTGGGTAGTCAAAATGGTCAAAATGCAAATCCCGTAGTAAATCCCTAGTAGACTAGGTGGACTCAAGGTAAAGGACCAACGAAACTATTGATTTAAAGTCATTCTACTAGACTAAAGTCCAAGACTCGATTCATACTATTAGAAAGGGAAAGTAAACACTTGCGCACTAACCTCAAAACTGGGTTTTCGAAAACCTTTTCTATACTAGACACAAACTACACATCACAAAACAAAGACGCAACAAAAACGAAAGGAAATGAGACAAAGACAACAAAACAAAACGAAAGAAAAGAAAGCAAACACACAAGGGAAACAAGCACCACCCCGAAACTTCCAAACAAGTCACCATATCAACCACAACCTTCAACAAGCTCCACCCGAGCACACATCATCACAATATCTCCTCCAAACTCCACAATAAACAAAGAGGAAAAGGGATAGAATGACGTTACCGGATGTCTTGAGCTTTCCGAAAATTACGGCGATCAAGGAACCTACAAGGAAATAGGGAGGCACAAAACACAATACAACAAAAATACACAACACAAAAGCAAAACACACAAAAGGAACCTACAAGAATTACGGCAAAACACATAATACAACAAAAATACGACACAACGACACAAAAGGAAAAGACACAAAAGAAAATCTTTTTGGTTTTTATGAAAAATTTTAAAAAAATTTAGGGATTTTTTAGAATTTTCGAAAAAACTACGAAAATAAAACTAATCTAAACTACGATATCGCTCCACCACACTTAAACCGAGCAATGTCCTCATGCTCGATCGGTAGTGTGTGGAGACACTAAAAAAAGAGGAAACTACGAAAATAAAGCTAAAAAATCAAAAATAAAGGTGAAGAAATGATAGAATGTGTCCGGCCGGGGTGTAATCAAGTCACCAAGGGCCGAGACAAGAGAAGATATGAATGGGGGAAGAAATAAATAAAAGAAAATAAAAGGAAATGGGAGGAGAGGGCTAGGTGTAATCAAGTCACCTAGCCCGGATTCCGCCTAAATCCGATTAAATTCAACCAAGAGAAAAATAAAAATAAGGAAAAAGTGAAAGAACTTGTCAATTTGGATTTTTCAAATGATTCTCGATGTAATCACGTTATCGAGAATCGGGAGCGATAACCACAAAGGCCCCGAGGGCCACCATGACACCAAATACATAAAAGGGAAGGGGGACATACAAAGAAAGACTAGCAATAAAAGACGGAAAAGAAAGAAGAGTCGCCTTACCAAACGGTTAGCAACTCAACTAACTCCATCGTCTCAATGATCATTATAGGCACATTTGCTTGTCTCCATCGATATTCCTCCTCTTCATCAATGTAGTCTCAAGTATCGAGCATGCATGGGTGTAATGAGTTTGGGATTTGAGGTTAAACTTGGTATATAGTGATGAGAAGATGAGATGAAGGTGTAAAATTGAAGTGCAAGGGTGAAATGATAGATGCAAGGGTGAGTAGGGAGGTTGGGTGGGGGTATAAAGTAGTTGGGTGGGCTCAAATGATGAAGAAGAGGCAAAAAGGGCTGCTGGACACCATCCCGGTCGGGATGGAGCTCTTCTCGGTCGGGATGGTCCCTTCCCGGTCAGGATGGAGCTCTTCTCGGTCGGGATCGCACGTCAGTAGCTCCTGTTTCCATGCTCACTTCATCCCGGTCGTGATGACACCCACCTCGGTCGGGATGGCACCTTTCCCGAGCCTTGAAGCCTTCTTTCAATACTAGTTCCACCCACAAGACAAATACAACCTCGGGATCCAAAATCCCGTTCCCAAAAGCTTACGAAAAGCTCAAAAACTGACTTCCTCCACCAAGCTTTAAAGCTTCTATCATCAATACCTCTCTCTAATTCTTCATCTTCAATTCAAACCTATCAAGTAAGCTCAATAAACACATCAAAGATCCCTCCCTCACATCACTCAAGAAAATTCCAAATTACAAGAATTCCACAAAAACTAACAAATCCTAGAAACCAAACTAACCAAACAAACATATACAAATACAAAAGCTCAAAAGAAAGGGAAAAAGATATTTACAACTTGGTACTCTCACCATCTACGCCTCCATAGCCATCAAGAGCTCGGAGAAGTAAGTCAAATGCCCTAGCAACATCTTCATGAAGGCTCACATGGCCAAGCCTAGCTACTTTCAAGAGTTTCCAAGTTAGAGGCAAGAAGCGATCATCTTCATTATGCTCGAGGTTCTCGTGATCTTCCAGGTCTTTCCAACCAACATAGCAACGACTCTTATGACCATCCAGTAGGTATTGTGGTCTAGAGTCAAGCTTGGCATTATGAGTTGGGAGATCACACCCTAAGAGTGTTGCTTCTTCTACGGGGTCAAGGGTAGTACTCTTTTCCACCGCCCGACAAGGATCCACTTCATCAACCGTCTCACAAGACAAGGGACTTGAAATCGAGTGCGATAAAGGAGGGGAAGGCATCAAGTTTTCTTCATTGGAGGCTTTAGGGGAGACCTCATTGTCATTCTTACTAGAATTCTCACCATGAAGAAACTCAAGGCCTTCGATGGTTTGGTCTAGCATAGCATCTCCATATCCCCTAATTGGCTCCTCCAATTTCCCATTCAAGGCAAGTTCTAAGGCATCTACCTCTTTTTCCCAAGTATTACGTTCCTTTTCACTCACCTTGTCAATTTGGTCTTGAGGGGTCATCTCTTCACTTGGGTTTGGATTGTCAACATCCGGTTCATCACGAAGAAAATCATACAAATCCAATTTAATAGCCAATACATTGGCTACCCAAGAGTTACTTTGAGGATCATGTTCAATTTCCTCCTCATGGTCGACCCTTGAAGCTTCACTTTCCTCCATTCTTCCCATAGTTCCACCATCCAAGCAACTCTCAACAAAAATCTCTTGGTTGACCCTCCCTTCTTCATTCGTGGCCTCATAATCGGCTTGATTTCCTTGTGGAGACAACCGATCTTCTTTCCCAAATGAACCTTCCTCAACCCGTTGTGGAGCTCGAGTGGCCGACAACGTGATACGAGCCATGAGTGCATTGATTCGAGCATCTTGCACCTCTTTTTGGGCCTTGAACTCCTCTTTGTCCCTTTTCATTTGAATCATCATCTCTTGTTGACTCTTTTGTAATTGAATCATCATCTCTTGTTGACTCTTTTGCATTTGAATCATCATTTTACAAAGCTCAAAGTCGGGGATTTTTGGTTGTGGGTTATGTGAGGGTATTTGGTAGTTGTTAGGATGTTGGAATGATCCTTGACAACTTTCATGGTAACCATATGAAGAGGGTTCATAAGATTGTTGATGAGGTTGATATGGTTGGTAAAATTGTGGGTCTTGGCAATTTGCCCCATAGTTGTCTCATGACGGTTGATGGTAGCTCGGATGCATAACGTTGCCTTGATTCATTGAATGCACTAGAAGCACTTGAGCAAACGTTAGTAGCCTAGTGCTTTTGAGGCACTAGGAGGAGAGAATAGCACACAAGAAGTAGAACGGAGATACACAAGGAGAATAAAACACAAAAATCAAGAACAAAGTCTAAAACTAAGCACACAAAAGTCTAAACTACGACGTCCCCGACAACGATGCCAATTTGATGGGAGGATTTGTCGTGGATCCCACCGGTCAAAGTAAATCAACTAACCTAGGCTTGGTAGCTAGAGTAAGTCGGGTCCTCAGGGACGGAAACTAATGGGTGCTAAGGTCCTAGACTAGGTCCGAGACAAGCTAAACTAGGGTGATGGCTATAGACTATCCTAGGTCTAAAACACGAAAAAGGAAGATAAAACAAGCAACTAATGCCCAATGGAAGCAAATAAATCAACAAGAAGGAAAACTAGGGCTAGGTCGGGTTCATGGATGTCAAGGAGATAAAAAGAGGAAAATGGGGTTACTAGCGTGCTTTCATAGCCTAGGTTCCGATCGGGCTCTCGCTACTTAAACGGCCTAGGGGTCATCCTCACCACGCTCTCGCTACTAATGAGGAACCAAACCAACCAACCAAACAAACACATACAAGAGAAGAGGCACGAAAAACAAGGATTGATCATCTCTAGTCTCACAAGCATTTCATCAAACATGTAGAGTGCAAGGCAAATAGAAATCAACAAAAACAACAACTAGTACCACCCATCTCACCCTAATCATCCCTAATCACACCCAATTACCCTACTAACCGCAGGGGATAACTACTCACACATATCTAAACTAAAACAAGCACAAACAAGAGAAACAATCACAAGAACAAAAGAAACATTCATAATGAAGAACAAGTATGAACAACAAACATATACAAAGATGAAAACTTGAATAACAATAAAGATTAAGAGAAAAGAGTAGAGAAAGATTATACCAAACTACAAAGCATGAAAAGATGAGAACTTGTATATAAAGAACACCCAAAACATCCACCAATGTTGTCAAGATTGAATGGATTCTTCAAGAGATCCCTTAATACAAGATCAGCTAACTAGATTAAGGACTAATTAAGGTCTAATCCACACTAATCTAAGCTAATCTAACCTAAAGTAGTCTAGGGTTTAGTGGGTAATGTCTAACATTACATAATATCCCTAACAATACACGAGGGGGGGTATTTATAGGGTTATAATGAATAATGAAGAAGGCAAAACGAAACAGCTCCGTTTTGGGCCCATCCCGGCCGAGATGGAGGGCATCCCGACCGGGAAGGGATGGTCCCGACCGGGAAGGTGGTGATCCCGGCTGGGATCACACTCCAGTGGCTCGGTTTTGTTCGTCTCTTCATCCCAGTCGTGATGGATGTCTTCCCGACCGGGATGGGTATTGTAGGCTTTAAATATGGTCTCATAGGTCCCCACTTGCTTGGAAACGAGTGATCGTCGCTTCTCTTCGTTGGCTCCAAAATGTGTCGGAAACGAGTCAGAATTATTCCATTTCTCCAAGATTGGTCTTAGGAACCTAAAACAAACTAGAAGAAGCGTAAGTGGCCTCGAAAACCGCTCCAAAGAGCGATTCTACAAGAGAAACCGGGACCAAACACAAGGAAAAAGCACTACAAACCACACTTATCAGAAGCACTACAAATCGGGACTTGAGCTCTCTTAGCAACCGTCTCGGGAAGCCTCCGCTTTCTTACCCTATCAAAGTCGGCCTCATTGATAGCCTCTGGGTCACGACGCTGCGACGGAACGCTTTGTCGTCTTCTACGAATCCCGCGAGGAGTGCTCGTCCCGGCGGCCTCGCCACTAGTACCAACCGTAGAAGCTCCCTCGGGATGCTCGGTATCACCTCTAGCTACAAAACCAAACAAATACAAAACTTCATGCCTCAGGTCAGGCTAAAACAAATACTAATTGAGCGAGATTGCATAAGACAAGTACGGGAATTACCGAGAAAATGGTCCCTAGCCCTAAGCATTTCGAGTTTATCTCCATAAGAGGCCATGGTCATACCTCAAAGTATCCTATCAAGCTTACAACTACCCTAACAAGCTCTATTCAACCCTAATTTAACAATGGGACTAAGCACAAACATCGAAACTTAGCAAATTTAAAATACCCAAATCGATTTTCTAAGGTTTCAACAAAATCGACCCACAATCAATAAAATTAAGCAAAATCGATAATAAACGAGTAACGAACACTTACCTGGAGTTGACATTCTCACGTATGGCAGAAATTGAGACGGAAATTGGTTAGAAAAATCGAAAAGGCGATATTGGGACGAAAGGGGCGACGCGTTCGAGTTTTGGGACAAATAAACCAAATCCCCCAACCTTCGCTGATTTAAGCAAACCCGACCCACAAGAATCCGGGCGCCTTAGGTCGTGCGTCCGAATCCTGGACCACTGAAGGCCAAGCGCCTGAGAATTGGGGCGCAGAAGAATGCGCGTCCAACTAGTCCAGCACAGGACTAAAACAAGAACAAACGAGGCCTAATATCCAATATACGCAAAACACGCACCCTTTAAACATGCAAACAAACAACGACGAAGCAATTACTAATCGATACCGATAGAGCACGCCTATAGACCAAACCCGAATGAAAAGCAATAATAAAGCAAGCATAAGAACCACGACCAACAAGAATGCTCACGCTCGACCACGTGATAAAACAAACAAAACAAAACCGATCTAAACGAACTTCAAACGAATCCAAGTGCATAACAAATCAGAACAAAGCAAAGCAAATCCGCACAAAATAAGACAAGTCCATAAAGCAAATTTAACCCGAATAAATGAACACCAGCAAACGTCTCCGAGCCCAACGGGTCTTAATTATCCAGAAGGCAATTTAAGTTCGAGCGGATACTGACACGTTCGAACATTTTGGAGTCTTATACCTCCACAGCAACTTAAGTTCGAGCGGATACTGACACGTTCGAACATTTTGGAGTCTTATACCTCCACAGTAACTTGGGTTTGAGCGGAAAACTGACACGCTCAAACACCTTTTAGCCTAACGGGTCTTAGTAATCCTGAAGGCAACAACAACTTGGGTTTGAGCGGATACTGACACGCTCAAACACCTTTTAGCCTAACGGGTCTTAGTTATCCTGAAGGCAATAGCAAACAGCAATTTAGGTTTGAGCGGATACTAACACGCTTAAACATCTTTTAGCCTAACGGATATTAGTTATCCTGAAGGCAACAGCAACTTGAGTTTTAGCGGATACTGACACGCTCAAACACCTTTTAGCCTAACGGGTCTTAGTTATCCTGAAGGCAACAGCAAACAACAATTTGGGTTTGAGCGGATACTGACACGCTCAAACACCTTTTAGCCTAACGGGTCTTAGTTATCCTAAAGGCAACAACAACAACACCTTGGGTTTGAGCGGATACCGACACGCTCAAACACCTTTTAGCCTAACGGGTCTTAGTTATCCTGAAGGCAACGGCAACAGCAATTTGAGTTTGAGCGGATACTGACACGCTCAAACATATTTTGTTCAAGGGGTCATAGGCATCCCGAAGGCAATTGTTCGAATGGAGACTTATGCCCTCGAACATTTTATCTTGTTTCATTTTGTCCAAGGGGTCATAAGCATCCCGAAGCCAATTTTTCGAGTGGAGACTGACGCCTCAAACATTTTATCTTGTTTCATTTTGTCCAAGGGGGCATAAGCATCCCAAAGGCAATTGTTCGAGTGGAGACTGACGCCCTCGAACATTTTATCTTGTTTCATTTTGTCCAAGGGGTCATAAGCATCCCAAAGGCAATTGTTTGAGTGGAGACTGAAGCTCTCGAACATTTTATCTTGTTTTACTTTGTCCAAGGGGTCATAAGCGTCCCGAACATTTTATTTCATTTTCGTGTCTGAAGGGTCATAAGCATCCAAAAGGCATTTTGTTTCATCAAGTCTGAGGGGTCATAGACATTCCGAATACATTTGTTCGAATGGAAGCTGACACATACAAACATTTTTTTCGCATCTACGCTTGACGCGTCACACACAAGGCAACCCAAAATTGAACGGATTCTCGAACATCCGAGACGACATGAAGAACTTAGAACGAGACGACAAGCACGGGCCCGGGCCTCGACAGGCAACCACAGGCGAGGACGTCAGGTATGATTTCTAAGCCCTGGTTGGCGAGCCTCAACACGTAGTCCAACGGAGTTAAAACGACCCGACCGGACAGCCACCAAGTCGTTATCCTCGATTGACCTGGGTGGCTATACTTTGACTTTCGCCTTGTCCAAGCCTCAGTCAAAGTGGGGGCTTCTGTAGAGACCCAGATTTGGACCTGGTGGCTGCAGGAGTGCCCAACAAACACCCGATGATGATCGGACTGCAACGCGACGCGGGTTCGCAATGTTTTAGATAGTTTTTCTATAGAACGGATCAAATAGCTACTCGGAAAAACTAAATTAACATCATGGCAGCCTTAGTTGTCCCATTACGATCGCATAGACACTAATTAGACTCAATTCTGACACAGAGACCCCAAGTCGGTCCCGAAACACGAACCAAGTCAGCACCGCGCCAAGCGAACCTCGGGACGTGCGCCCGAGGCCCATTAGGCGCAACGGCGCTAGGTCAAGGCGGGGAAGACTTAGTCCCCAAGCATGGTATAATACGTGCACTTCTCGGTTTGGAAAGTATCAAAATCGTATCTTCAAAATCTCGAGCGCCTCACCTTGCGCGCCTGTGTCTTCACACGCCTAAACCCAGGCACCTGAGTTTTTGTGCGCCTGAACTCAGGCGTCCATCCAGGTGACGAGAGCTGAAAACACCTATAAATACCCCCCCACCCCACCCCACCCCACCCCACCCCCTTCATTCGACACACAAATTCATTCTCATTCTCTCTTCCCTCTTCACTTGTTAAGAGTTTCTTGCTAAGGGCTCGCACTTCGACACCCGAGGCAAACGATCCACTCGATCATACTTCCAATAAAAGCGAAATCGATGCTACTCCTCACCTTCGAGCACTCCACTCGATCCCGAGGTGCCCGTGTTCAACTAGCCACCCCAAGTCTAACGGAGTTCTGCCGGATTAGCCCAGAACTAGCAAGTAGCAGCGGAGCTCTGCCGGATTAGCCGCAGGAGGGACCAACGGTAACAGAACTCTGCCGAAATCACCAAGCGAGCTAGGAGGATCCGCCTTTTGAAGTCGAATCGTCACTAGGTTGTCATCAAAACAAAACTTTACATTCTTGCACTTTTAATGTGCACTACGATAATGTCAAACGTGGACACTAGGTTCACCACACATACTAACACACGTAACGTCCCAACCTCAACCATTAACTAAAATACCCTAAACAGACCCGAGTAGTTCCAAGATCCGTTCTCAACTTTCTATGCAACGTGTCCCGTTTAGCGTATACTCTGAGGGTGCAACTCCTCACTACGTGATTTAATTATGTTCACATTTACAATTTTCATATGATTTATTACTTTTATGACCCAATAATTGCATGCTAAATCACCTAACACGAAAATCAATACGTAAATAAGCTAAAATTGAACAAGGCGATAGTCGGGTTCCGTATTAGTCTCGGTGCTCGCCTGCATGGCTCGACGAATCCCTATTAACACCGAGCCGACACATCTTAAGCAGAATACCAGGTAAGGTATACCACGAGAATGACTAATATCCGTATTATCACGTTAAAACTGACTTGCTAATATGTATAATACTAGTACTCTCTACTCTCCTATGTACATCTTTTCATGGCCTGCTTGTCACGTGAAATCGCATGAAAAGAATGTAAACACAAATACTTCGACGACAAAACTTACTTGTCCTTAAACAACCGACATAGCAAAAGGCATAGGGTTAAAACAATGGATGTTACAGTATTTCCGCCACAACAAAGGAACGAAGTTATCAGCCCACCGATTGATTAGTAGAGGCCGCTACGTGCGAGCGAGATTGGGTGTCGATGTCTAGCGGACGTAAACTTCCCAATACGTACCCTCACCCCTTACTCAGAATCAACGGTTTTTGGATGACCGAAACCATTGGCAATGAGAGTCATTCCAGGCATGGAGTGCTTAAGGGTACAAGTTTTTATCTTTAGGTCTCGTGCCCCTCAGCTTTGAGCCGGCCAAGTATCAAAGTTGACTTGAACGATTTACGAGTCCCCATAATTGACTCGGTGGCAACTCCACAAATCGGCAACGAATTCGGTTCACTAAAAAGGTCGCCTTACTAAACATATCGGCCTTTAAACATTTACAACCACGACTCGATCTATTCCAACGGAAACACAGGCGCTCGCACCCGTCTAGTACAAGTCCGAATCGAGGTCCGAAACTTCATCCCGAACGCGAGATCGGACCGGCTCCCCGACCGGGATGGGGCCGCGTGGGTGGCCGCCGCAATTGGAAACCAGGTCGGTCCTGCGCGGGGCGCCGGGCGATGCGGACGGACGTCCAAAAGCGATAGTAACGGTATATCGTTGTTGTTCTTTTTAAATGACGAGTTTTGTTTTGGCCAAAATGGCGCCAAAAATGACTTTTGAAAACGATAAGTGTGAACTTAGCCAGGGTGATGGCGCGAATATATCTTTTTGAAAATAATAAGTTCGATTTTGGTCGGAGTAACGGCGCAAAAAGGTGGTTTTGAAAAAGATTTCCTTTTCGAAAACGGAGTTTAGGTGTAGTTGAATATGTTGTCGTGGTTGAATCAGGATTTTAATGTCACAACACGCTACACATAACTAGGAATGCATACACTCATGCAGGATGCAGACACGGGTAGGCTAGGGTAGCCTACCGTCTAATGAATAGTCTTTGCTTAGGTAGCGACGGGTCAGCGTGGGAGGTGAGCGTCGTCCCGTTCGCTCAGTTCAGTTCGCTTGGCATATTCACGGAATGCGTGACTACCTTGGACGGTCGGAACGTCAATCGAGGGTCTCTTCGCGAGTTCGTTAAGGATCTTACCGCGAAAAGGTCGATTGGTCCTAAAATTGGTTAGGGTGGGCTTTTTAGGGCCAAAACCTGTAGTGACCACCTAAAGAAACTAGGAAATGAGTTTCACGGACCTTGTTCGAGTTACACCACAGCTAGAAACTTGTTTCCAAATCCCCAGCGGAGTCGCCAAACTATGGACGCTCGCCCGCACCGCTCACCTCACGTGCACAAGCGCGGGGCCCATTCGCGGCAGCCACCCACACGGCCCGTCCTCGAGGGCCAATCCGATCTCGCGTACGGGGTGATATGTCGGACCTCGATTTGGTTGACGGTTTGAATTGTACTAGACGGATGCGGGGACATCCGTGTTTCCGTTAGAGTCGGCCGAGATGTGGTTGTAAGTATTTAAAGGTCGATATGTTTGGAAAGACGACCTTTTTAGTGAACCGAATTCATTGCTGATTTGTGGAGTCGCCACCGAGTAATTTTGGGAACTTAGAAACCGTTCAAGTCAACTTTAATCCTTAACCGGCTCAAAGCTGAGTGACATGGGGACCTAAAGATAAAGACTTGTACCCTTAAGCATTTCATCTCTAGAATGACTCTCATTGCCAATGGTTTCGGGCATCCGGAAATCGTAGATTCTGAGTAAGGGGTGAGGGTACGCATTGGGAAGCCAACGTCCGATAGACGTCAATACCCGATCCCGCCCACACGTAGCGGCCTCTACTAATCAATCGGTGGGCTGATCAATCCGTTCCTTAATTGTGGCGGAAGTACGATAACATCTGTTGTTTAGTCATAAAAGTAGTAAATCATAAGAAAGCGGTAAATGTGAAATATATGTAAATGAGTAGATCACATAGTGAGGAATTGCACCCTCAGAGTGTACACTAAACGAGACACGATGCGTAGATGGTTGAGAACGGATCTCATGACTACTCTGGTTTAGTTAAGGGTGTTTTAGTGCTTATGGTTGAAGTTGTGGACATTACGTATGTTTACGACGCGTCATGGACCTAGTGTCCATATGAGTCGGACTCGACGTTATCGAAGTACATAATTAAAAGTACGGAATGTAAAGTTGTGTTTAGATGACAACCTAGTGACGATACGACTTCTTAAGACGGATCCTCCTAGCTTTCCTGCGGCAAATTCGGCAAAGCTTCGCTACGGTGGCTTCAGTTGGCTAGTCGAACACGGGTGCCCCTTTTCCTTCGGATCAAGCCAAGGACTCGAGAAACTACGAGGAGTAGTGTCGTTTTACATATCAGAAAAAACGATCGAGTGGATCGTCCTTATTGTCGGAGTGTGACGTTAAGGTAGAGCAAAGAGCTCGTAGAGAGAAAGAGGAGAAGTTTTAAATTGCAAATTGTATTCGAATTCTAAATTGTGTGTTGAAATGAGAGGAGAAGGGGGGGTATTTATAGTTTTTCTCGTAGCTCAACTCGAGATCTCAGGCGCCTGGTGGCGTGCGCACTAGAACTGACGCGCCTGAGGGTATGCGTAGGAGAATTGAAGCGCTTTGAGTGAGGCATTTGGGATTTTGAAGATCCGATTTCAAAAATTTCCAAAGCGGAGATTATACGTAATCTTTGCTTGCTTGGGCGTTAAGGCTTCCTCCGTGACCTAGCGCGTCATGCGCCGATGGGCCTCGGGCGCACGCCTCGAGGTTCGCTCGGCCTGACGTGCTGACTCGGGTTTGACTTTGCATACTTCGGGACCGATTCGGGGCCCCGGTGTCGAATTGGACTCTAATTAGTGTTGACGCTACCGTAATGACACGCTAAGACCATCTTGATGTTGAATTATTTTTCTGAGTAATTATTTGATCCGTTCTATAAAAAATCATCTAAAACATCGTAAAATCCTATCGTGTTGCAGTCCGATCATCATCGGATATTTTTTGGGCACTTTTGCAGTCACCAAATCAGAATCTGGGTGTCTACAGCAAGCTCGAGCTAGCTAACTTTGACAGGGCATCTGCCTGGTTCAGTGACCTCGGGGCTTTCTTTACCTCATAGCATATCGCCCTTCACCCTTTTCAGGTATAAGGCCATGGTTATCATGGTTATCTCTCTGGCTTCGTATTCTCCATTGATTTGGTTTACGATGAGCTGAGAGTCAGTGGCTAAGAGTATCCCTTCTGCCCCCGCGGCAGCGGCTAGACTGATGTCGACCAGCACGACCTCGTATTCCGCTTCGTTGTTAGAGGCGGGGAAGGTGAACCTTAGTCCGTGTTCGAAGTCAATCCCTTCGGGGCTTGTGAAGACAATTCTTGTCCCCGCGTTGTTGGCTGTGGATGATCCGTCGGAGAATACTAGCCATTCTCCGGCGGGCGGAGAATTCTCCTCTGAGTGGGAGCATTCGGATAGGAAATCTGCAAGGGCCTGAGCCTTGATGGCGAGTCTAGACTGATAGGATATGCCGAGGCCACTCAACTCTATTGCCCATTTCAACAATCTTTTTAACTTCTCGAACTTCTCCAAGATATTCTCCAATGGTTGATCTGTGAGCACGGTCACTAGATGCACATCGAAGTATGGTTGGAGCTTCCGAGCTGCTATTACTACAGCATAGGCTGCCTTCTCGACCATAGGGTAATTCTTTTCAGCTGGTCCAAGGGCATGGCTAACGAAGTATATGGGTTCCTGGGTTCCAGCCTCTTCTCTTAATATGACTGCGCTTACCGTCGTGTTTGTAACTGCTATGCAGAGATACAACCTCTCACCTGCTACCGGCCTGGCTAGGGTCGGCAGGGTCTTAAGGTGCTCTTTGAGCCGCTCGAAGGCGACCCTTTGCTCAGCTTCCCACTTGAACTATTTGTTTCCTTTGAAGACTTTGAAGAATGGGGTTTTCCTGTTGGCCAACCTAGCTATGAACCGAGTGAGGACGGTCAGACGTTGGATGTCTCGGATCGTCAGAGGCTCTAATAAGTCGTGGATAGCCTTGACCTTCTCCGGATTAGTGTCAATCCCCCGAGCGCTAACTAGAAACTCGAGGAACTTGTCGGATCGAATGTCGAGAGTACATTTCTTAGGGTTTAATTTTATTTGGTAATTTCGGAGTGAAGTGAAAGTCTTCTTTAGGTCGTCCAGGTGTTGGTCGTCTCCTCTGCTCTTGACTATCGCGTCATCCACATATACTTCTAGGTTGTGATCTTTATGTTCCTCGAACACATGGTCAACCTGGCGCTGGTACGTAGCACCGGCATTCTTCAGTCTGACTAGCATCATCCTAGACATAAAGGTGTCGGCGCTTGTAATGAAGGCCCACCTGACCTTGTCAAGCTCCCACAGGTGAACCTGATGATAGCCTGAAAAAGAGTCCAGGAAAATGAGCATTGAGTGGCCGCTCATTGCATCTGCGTCAGACTTGTCGTCGCCTTGTTCGATGCAATAAGAAACTTTGCGTCGGATTAATAGACGCGGCCTATTCTGAACCCGACGCACAAACAACTTGTATCCAATTATATTTTAACCTTTTTTTTATAGTTTATGCGTCGGACTTGTCGTTGCCTTGTCCGACGCAACAAGAAAGTTTGAGTCGGATTAATCGAGGCGACCTCTTCTGAACCCGACGCACAGACGGTCTGTATCCAATTCTATTTTTTAAAATATTCTGTGTCGGACTTGTTGCCGTCCTTTCTGACGCCAATTACTTACGCGGCCTCTTCTGAACCCGGCGCACAGACAGTCTGTATCCAATTATATATATTTTTTTTAATAGTCTGCGTCGGACTTGCCGTCGCTCTGTCCGTCGCAAATTAAGTTTGTGTCGAATTGTATGACGACAAGTCCACCGCAGACTATAAAAAAATTTAAAAAAAAATAAAAATTGGGTTATTAACCCCAAAACATGTAACCCTCAATTTATAACACCCCAACCAAAAACACCCAATTCCCAAACCCTAACCCCAAATCCCTCTCTCTCTCTCTCACCCTTCACTCCACTAGTATGTTGTTTATTATTGGTGTTCATTATCGTTAATGTTATAGTTATTGTTTTGTTATTATTGTTATTGTTATTGAGTTGTTATTATTGTTATTGTTATTGTTATTGAGGTCGTTGATGATGTGTTTGTTGTTGTTATTGTTGTTGGTGGTGTTAGTGTTGGTGTTGGTGGGTTAAAAGTTTTAGGGAAAAAGTATTATATTAGAACTATTAGGAGTGATTAGAATTATTAGTAGTAGTGGTTTATTAGAATTATTAGTAGTAGTATTCTTGAGGTGGTGTTGGTGGTAGTAGTAAAGTTCTTGATGAATGAGGGATTAAGTAGTAGTGTTAGTTTAGTAGTAGTGTATTATAATTATTATTATTAGTGTGTTAGTAGTGTAATAATAATAATAATAGTAGTATGTAGTATTAGTATTAGTGGTAGTAGTAGTATTATTGTTTAGCTCCACTAGTAATATTGTTATTGCTGTTTTTTTCGTTATTGTTATCATGGCGTGGTTGTTTTAGTTTGTTGTTGTTGGTATGAGGTATTAAGTAGTAGTAGTAGTTTTGTTATTGTCGTGTGTTTTTTGTTTATTGTTGTTGGTTGTTGTTTGTGTTGTGGGCGTTATGTTTCAGTAGTAGTATTATTGGTTTTCGTTATGTAGGTTAATCAAGCATGTTATCTTCTCATACCTACTTCCCATTCAAGCATGTTATCTTCTCAACGAGTAATTCTTAGGAGTAATTCTAGAATAGTCCCCGTTTTGGGACTGTCTTTGTACGTTTCATGTCACTTATGTGGTAAACACAAAATTGTGTTATGATGATAAGAAAAAAAAGTTTGGTGGCAATTCCCTCATTATTTGCAAATGCAGAGTATTCATATACTCCACATCGTGCATTTGGAGAACTGAGGCGAATTGTTGCTGAATTTTTTTCTTATCGACAAATCACAGATTTGTGTTTATCAGTGACATGTAACGTACAAGGACGGGTTCAGCTTGGAGTGATAAGGTCACAAAGTGGTGAATTTTTTCAGAAATGATTAAAATGGTAGTCAAAAATTGGATGAAATGTAGCATATTTCATTGATTCTGTGTGGTTCACGTTGTTGTATCCTATTTAAATAACGTTAGTACTCTTAGGGAGTGTTTGGTTGACTACTTGGAATGGCTTGGAATAGATTTGCTCAATTCCAATGTTTGGTTGAAGGATTTTGGAATGGCGTTGGATACCTAATGGATTCTAATCCATCACAAACCCTTGGAATCTCATCTCCACCTTCCTCTCTTGGATTCCAACTCCATTTCTTCATGCTTGAAAGTAAAGTGAACCAAACAAGTTTCAAAAGGTATGGATTTAGAATCTCATACCTCAATGGGTTCTGAATTCATCACATGAGTGTACAATAAGTTTTTTTATATAACATGATTTAATTATATATGTTGTAACGGAGGCGTCCCGTTACCAACGGTTTGTTAATTACGCGAGAAGAATAAAACAAATAGCAAACAATGATAAAGTGACACACAGATTTACGTGGTTCACCAGCAAAATTACTGGCAACGTCCACACCGACAAGGAGACCAAATTCACTATTGTGGAGATAATAGTACAACAGTAGATCGTAATACACGCGCTTAATAGCTCACAGCTAAAGCCAAAAGTACTACCAATTCTACCAACCAGATAGTAATCTCAAACTGGAAAGAGACTACCCAGACTGAGTCGACCTGCGACGAACTCACCGACGAGACGAAGGACAAACGATCTTGCGGCCAACCAAGATCCGAACAAACTCCAACGGTCTCCAACGAAGACGAGATCAATAGAACCACCAAATAATAGAGACTCGGAACAAACGGAGTTTTCCCTCAAGAAAACCTCACAAATCAGCCCTCTATATTGTGCTCTCAAATCATCTCTCTGTCCTAATTAACCTAGAAACTAGTCAGGTCTTTATATAGTATTATTCCACCTAAACTAGTTACCTAAACTAATTAGGAAACCAAGGTTAATCTTTCGTAAAACCAAACAATCTTATGTTACCAAAATAAGAAGATCAACTTTAGAAAAGATATCAGGAACAAATCAATTCATAGCCCAAAAAAGACAATTGCAAGGCACTTATTTCCTAACAATATAATTTATGTTGAAAATAGAAATTGAATTGAATTTCACTTCTACTCAAAGTTATGGGGACCTAATTACAACATTTGTAACTTATGGGGTTTAATCCCACAATTGGTCAAAGTATTAATTACTACTTTCGCGAATTCCGTTGCTAGTTTGGGTAATAGAACTTGATTGCTCATGTTACCTAGATATTTGTAGCAAATATTTTTCATCAATTTGTATGTATATTTCATCGTTGATGATTTAAAAGTAAACAATATTTGTGTGAATCAAATTGTATGACCACTTTTGTATGCAATCATATCTCGTTGTCAATTCCTACGATTTATTTTACGTTTTGAACTAGGTTATCATATTAGTAAGGGCTATTTGTGTACGCTTTCGTACTAAATAGCTAAACTTAATTTGAAACACCCCATATTAATTGAAGAGATCCTATTTTTTATTATCTTTGCTTAAAGGAATTTGAAGTACTACTCATATAAACAAAGTGCACTTTCTTTTCTGGTCATCCACGCAAAAGAACTTCACAGTTAAACGTGCTTGACTGGGAGAAGTCTTAGGATGGGTGACTTCATTGGAAGGTTTCCGGGATGTGTATGAGTGAGGACAAATTGCGCTGAAAAGGACTCTTATTAGTCTGTGGGACCAGTACAAAGCCTGGCGAGCTACCGCAGTTAACATTTACGGTCCTAGGTTTGAGTCGGAGTGTTACAAGTGGTATCATAGCAACCTTGTGACCGTTTGGTTTGCACCTAGCAGGGGTGGATTCTGGGTCAGCCATTATGCTGGCAGATTAAACAAGGTCGTTGCATTCTTCAAGTGGGAGTGATTGAAATACCCCATGTTAATTGAAGAGATCCTATATATTAGCTTTGCTTAAAGAGATTTGAAATACTCCCTCCGAGTTCCTATTATTGCCCCACTTTCCTTTTTGGGCTGAGTTTGATTTTTGTCTCACTTTCCTTTTTAGGCCATCAATGTGTGGTTCACAATTATTCCCCAATTTCTCTCTCTTCCTCTTTCTTTTTTGAACCACTCATTTCTCCTTCCTTATTTTCCACCCCAAAACCTTTTGGAACAATAATAGGAACTCGGAGGGATCGGATTACTACTTATATCAACAAAGTTTTGGGATGCGCATGAGTGAGGAGAAATTGCGTTGGAAATGACTTGTGTTGGTCTGTAGGACCAGTACAAAGCCTGGCGAGGTACCACGGTTGACATTTTCGGTCCTAGGTTTGGGCCGAGGTGTTACATAATTGGAATGATAAATTGTTACTCCCTCTGGTTTTAAATGATTTCCCCGTTTCTGCAAAGTATGTGAGGAGTATTATATTGAAATGAGACAATTATTTACAACCGGAGAAAGTAATTTTTACATGACAAAGTATTCAAAGATAATTTAGAGTAATTGAAGTTAGTTGGTGGAAATTAATTGTTCAAATATTAGTTTTATAAATATTTTCATTACCATATCGTTGTATCTTATTTTAGTAGACTTAAAATAATCCAATTCAAAATACCCCCAGGTGGTTACTTAGAGATACAATTCCTACACACATTTGATTGAAGTTTATACCTCCCTTGTGGGTTTGACCCCTACTTATACTTGCTATTAGTTTGAGTTTGTTGTGGATACAAATACTAATTTGGAGACTCACGACAAGTCTAGCAACACCGCCTTATCTCGGTAGAAGATTCGAAACACTCTAATATAAGGGTCAAATTGTTTTATTTAGAAAGCAAAGTCGATTCGATATTATTTTCATTATTTTCCTAATTCGCACATAACTTAACTATATGACACAAAATGAACCTAATGAGGTTTAAACTAAAATGAACTAAATAGAACTTAATTAAACTGAAATGAAACGGGTTGCAAATAAACCAAAAAACAACTACGTTCTGCGAGGAATCAAAAGAGACAAGGGAATGGTATTTTACCCGGACAAACACTAACAAAAAGAATGAGCCTATTTGTTTCCTTATACCCCTCACCAAACTCACCACAAGTGTAGTTTTATCCAACGTATTCTGATTTTACTCCAACTAGGTAGCACGGACACTTCTCCTAATTAATGTGTTCGTGTCAAATATCGTGTCGGACACACGAAAATATGTGTTGGAGACCTGTAAAATCGTGTCCGGTTGTTTTAATTTATTTGGACACGTGTCGGATACGGTTTATGATATTTGGAGACATGTTGGACACGGTTCGTAGTATTTGAATATTTGGAGACTCGTCAGACAAACCTAACGTTGTTTATGAGTTTCCAGACTTTAATAAATGACAATATTGTAGGTTTATGATGACTATTTGATACTCCCTCCTTTTCAAATCCAAATGATACGTTTGGTTTTTCACACTTGCCGAGATACGTTTTACACCGTCAATATCTTTCGTTTTACACTAACAAAAATTATAAAAATTCAAAAGTCTTAATTTACTCATAAAGACAAATCAAACAAGATCCCACGTGACTATATTTTCTCTTATAGATTGTTAGAAATATTAATGATTATCTTGAGTTGTGAATAGTGTCCAAAAGAAAAGTGTACCCTTTGGATTTGAACGGATGGAGTACTATAAACACTTATCGTAAAACTAAATAACTAACTGTGGACATGACATAGGTCCACCCCGACGCGGCCACGCGCGGGTTTGGGGAGGCGAAAGAATCTCCATATGAGAATGGATCGAATTGAAATTTAAATCGAAGTTGGAGTCGCCACCAAACTTTGTGGGAGTTCGGGCCCTTTCGAACCCACTCTATGTCGTAGTGGGCCGTGTACAAAATACGGCCCATTTCCGATGTCAGAGTTTATTGGGTTCGTCCCTTAGCGTTTGATACCGATACCGACTTGATCGGATATCATGTATTGAATGACTCTCGTTGCCAATAGTTTCGGACATCCGGAAACCGAGGTTCTGAGTAAGGGGTGAGGGTACGTGTTGGGAAGTTCACAAAGAACACCCAACCCCGCCCGTACATTAGCGGCCTCTACTAGGATATCGTTTGATGTTTTAATACGCGTGTTAGTTGAACGATGAATGATATGCAAACATTGTTTTCCTAAGCATGTGAATAATTGAATGGGTTGCTAAGTCGGTTTAATGCATGAAAAATTTAACGTCGAAGTTGAATTTAGCATGTGAGGTTCGTTTTAGTATAATAAAACAAACGATCAAAAAGAATGAATTTGCTACAAGATGAACAAACGAGTTAGTATCGATTTGTGAAGAAATAATATAGCAAATATGATGAATATGCAAGATTGAGAAAATATTAGTCGAAATCTGAAAAATATTGTTAAAAAGACGTTGTTTTGTATAAAAAAACGATGTTTGAAAAATAATAAAAAAGGAAAAAAAATGGGACACGTTTCCAACGTTGCCCGCGACTCGCCCGGGGTGCGCGCGACTCGCGCCCCGGCCTGTTTCGAGGTCGATTTTCTGAAAATCGATGTTTTTATTAAACCGCGTACGAATATTACATAATTCGTGCTCGACTTAATATTTTCGATATTCGTTATATTCGATAGTCGATGATGAAATCGATATCAAATACTCGGAATAGTTTTAGAAAAGATACAAATTTTGAGAAATCGTTTTGTGGAACAAAAAACGAACGAAAAGCTAAAAAAAAAAAAGGACTCGAGTTTCAGGCCCATGCGCGAGTCGCCTGGGATGGGCGCGACTCGCGTGCGGGTCTGTCCCGATCTCGTTTTTTGTTCGAAAACAGCTAATTTGATAAATCGCGTACAAATACGAACTAATTTATACTCGATTTATGTTTTCGATATTCGTCATACCCGATATTCGATTATGAAATCGATATCGAATATTCGGAATGAATTTAGAAAAGGGTTTTGAAAGAAAAGTTTGTTTTGAACGAAAAGTAAGAAAAAAGAATTTTGAACGAAAAAGATGTTAATTCTCTCCGCGTATAAAATCGTCGAATTTTGTTTAAAAAGATGTGACGATTTTATTAGTATTAACGAGAATTAATTAATTTTGTTCTTGTTAGATACGATATTCGATTAGAGAATCGGTATCGTATTTTAAGAACGTTATATAAAAAAAAATAGTTTTTGTAGTATCGATTATTAGAAATAAAAAAACGATGATGACCCGTAAAAAGGACGACACACGACCCAAAAAAATAAGACGGACGAGGACCCTTATAAAAGACGGACGACGAGAAGGAGAAGAGAAGAAGAAGGAGAAATCGGGTTTGGTACACCCTCAACCTACATGCTTCGGTTTACTCGGATCGGGGCTCGTCGGGACGTGGCTTGGGCACAAGAGCGTCGAGTTTAACGTTGGTGGGTTATGGTGGTTTGGTGGGACGTGTAAAGTGTCGGGCAGGAGGCCGGTTTCGTCGGGCTAGAGCGGCGGGATCTCCGGTTCTACTATCGGTTTTTTGATGCTAAGTGTATGAATCGTAGATGTGTAAAAAAGTTGATGATTTTTCTGAATCCTAGATGTTTGTTGTATCGTGCGTCAGGAATTCTGTCCTTAGATGTGTTGTGCAAGGGGCTATTTATAGGAAATTCCCGACCTTGGCTAGGAGAGGTGCTTTTGAATTAGAACTACCGCTTAGGATAGGAAACGTAGGAAGTTGAGGGGAGTGAAATTCCGTTTTCTTGTGAAGGAAGAAAGGGAACCGGCTGGTTGGTAGGCTGCTCGGCCAAGTATAATAGCTCGATCGAGTGTTTGATTCGGTTTTCGGATAGAATTCCTACTTGAGATCGAATTCTACCCTTAAACGGATTTGTTTAATATTTTGTGTAGCTGATTTTTGTAGTATTGGAGTCCGAATCAGCCGCGTGAGGTGTCACGGCTGACTCACGTGTCTCGGGAAAATCTTTGACCGGATTTTGACTCGATCGCTAAAAGACGGTTTTACCCCTGGTGTCGGATTCGACCCAAATTAGTCTTATTTGACTCGAAACGACCCACTGGGCCTGAATTTGAGGTTGGTTTCATGAGATTTGTACTCCTTAAAAAGCACAAGCCAAATGCCAATGATTTTGAGCCCATTTTCGAGTACGTTAAAGCACGTTTGCGTCCGATCATCATCAGCGGCATTTAGCAAGATTAAGACCTGGCAGACTTCCGATCGGGTCGTTTAAAGTCCAATAGACCTGCGTAAACGGCCCGCCGGCCATAGACTAGAAATGTACCTGAGCTGATGATAACAACGTGGAGGATTGAACTCGTCGTATAAGACTTAAAATGGGCCTATATATGGGCTCATCTTGCTAAATGCCGCTGGAGAGTTACGCGAATTGCACGGTCCTGTTTGAGTCGTCCTGTACATATTTAGATAATATGTACATATTTAGATAATATTTCGCTCATATTATAGATCTGGATAATTTTCGATAATTTACGAGTATTAATAAACGATATTTTAATAATTATTTTTCCGTACATGGTATTAGCTATATTGAGATTTAGGTTGACATATGATATAAAATAACATACTTTAAAATTAATAAGTAGTCTATCATTAAAATTTAAAATATTAGATTACTAATTTTAAAATGAAAATATCATCTAACTAGCGTCTCTTCTGAAACGAGTCCAAATGTGTTCCACCAAGTCGTGTATGATTATTCTCAATAACCTATCCCGATTAGCACAGTAATTTGGATGTATACCAGTTTGAAATTCAGGTATTTATCGTGAATTATCGCTTCTGTCAAATTGGATATTGTTGGAAAGAAAAAATTGTATAAATGAGAGTAATTTATCGGCTCGTATGTCGAGAAATGTTTGTCACAAATCACGACCCCACAAAAGTCTTAAGTTTTGGGTACAATACTCACCTCATGAATACCAATAATTTTCACAAGACTACTAATAATCTTAGAACTTTCTCAAAACTACCAATAATTTTAAGGTTTTCCTCAAGATTTTGCAACATTATTATATAAGTATGTAGTTGTTGATGAATCACATATTTGAGGGAAACCACGGAAATTTGTTGACCGTAATACAATCACGACGTCCAATCGTCGAAATTAAAATTGAAGACAACATTAGTCGTGGTTGGGTTTTCGTGAATGATGATCCCATTGTATGATCGGACCTGGCAGACTTCCGATCGGGTCGTTTAAAGTCCATTAGACCTGCGTAAAGGGCCCGCCGGCCATAGACTAGAAATGTACCTGAGCTGATGATAACTCCGTGGGGGATTGAACTCGTCGTATAAGACTTAAAATGGGCCTATATATGGGCTCATCTTGCTAAATGCCGCTGGGGAGTTACGCAAATTGCACGGTCCTGTTTGAGTCGTCCTGTACATATTTATGCAAAGTTGCAAAGTTTTGCATGTAACATTTGTAGGAAAAAAAATGACTCGCGCTGGGAAATAAAAATTTTGAGAAAGGTTCTGAATTTTTGAGTTTGTAGGAGTCTTTGAAAATTAGAGAATTTTTTACTCTGAAAAGGAATAGGAATGCTCGGGATTACTTAACTAAACCTCAGGATAAGGATAGTATGCTAAATACTCTAGGATTGGGAATCCTAAGGTGAGGAGGAGAATTTGGTTTTATGCTATAAATACCCCCTCCTTGCTTCATAAATTCTCACAATTCCCACAATTCCCTCTCTTCCCTAAAGAAAAAAAACAAGCCCTGAGAAATTTCTTCTTTCTTTTAGAAATCCAATTATGGGAATCGACCGTTTAATTGGAATGTTGCACGAGTGGTCCAAATATTTCAGAGATGCAGATAAGGTCATCCTAAATCAGAATGGCGTTACCCAATTGTTTGTGATCCGTCAGATGCAAGTAGATCGTCACTTCTTGGATGCTTGCCTGTCCTACTGGGACGATACTTATCATGTATTTGGTTTACCTCGGGGCGAAATCTGTCCTATCCCTGAGGAAATTGCTACTGTAGGAGTATGGAATCCCATACTTCGCCCTGCTATCCCTTTTTCGGTTCCTGACCCAAGGAGTAAGTTACGGGAATTTTTAGGGCTTTCTCACATGGAGGTATCCCGCATGCTGGAAGAAGATACCATTTCCTTGATCGATCTAGCTGAAATATTTATGAACCCAGATGACGTCCGGGTCAGGCCGGTCCACAGCCGTAGGGCCTTTACCTTTTGTATGCTCCATGTCTATGCCTTCGAAGGCCATATGGATTTATTATCTTGCATGGGCCACGTTAGACTTTTCACTGTGGCTGACCTGATGGAAACGGAGCACAGCCCGGCTTGGTTGATTACAGGAGAGATTATCCAGGGTTTGGATAATCGCAAAAGGGATCCGTCAGTCCGGTTAACTGGGAGTACCCGTCTTTTACAGGTATACCGGTTTTTTTATTTTTTTCGTTTTTTTTTTTTATTTTTCCGGTTTTTTCCAATTTTTCGGTTTCTGCGGTTTCTTCCCGATTTTCCCGGTTTCTGCGGTTTTCTCAGTTTTCACGTTTTTTTTTTCACGTGATTTTGACAATTTTTCGCGATTTTGATTTTTGTGGGTTTTTCAGCTGTGGCTGTTCGAGAGGCTATCGATCTTGGATCCTCCCCTAGACGTGAGCCGGTATCAACCCAAACAAGTGATGATGAGGAGATGAACCATTGCCTTTTCTCACTTCAACACCCAAAAACACAGGGATGAGGTGTTATCTTTCCATGAAGGCCCATTGATCCGCTGGACCGTCCCATGGTGGCCGATTTATGTTCGGACCGGTTTAGAGTCCCGAGATAGGGCTCGATATCAGGTAATTCTGTCTTTTAGACAGACAATTCACCTTTTTACCGATCGCATACTTAGGCAATATGGTCGGGTGCAAAGAATCCCAGAAATTGAGGCAGTCGTGAGTGAATCTACTCAGTTGACGGATGTAATATGTGACACCTGGATGCAAAGGTGGTATACACGAGCTTCTTGGCCCGTTCCTAGAAATCCTCATTCGATCTGGGTATCTGACTCTTATGTGAGATGGACAAGAGCTGACTCAGCTAAAACCCGAGCTGCATTGAAGACTGACGAGGCCTTCGACCTGTTACGTCGGGAACACGCTAAAGATAATAGAAGCTTCTTTGATGAAGACACTACTCCGACAGGTCAGAAAGGGACATCTAAGACTCAGACTGAAGGGTCCAGTACTAAGGGTGCACGGGGGAAGGTGAGCCCCCAGACGGATTTAGAAAGGAGACTAGGGCCAAAACTGGCGGTTAAGGACCGACTTGGTCCTCGAGACAGACTTCCCGAGCCTGTCAGGGCTCGGCTTGGACCGGTGCAGACGGTAGAAGACCCAAAATCGAAGAAACGGGTTCGAGCAAAAGAAGTTCCCCTTGTGATTAGGGAACGTTCGCCCCCGCCTCGTCGGCCTCGGGCTCCACGTGACCCGAAAGATAAGGGGAAAGGAAAAATGTACGAGTAGTCTCCTAAATTTATTATTTAAGTATTACTATTATTTTTTTAGTGTGATTTTTTGTTGTTTGTTTTTGTGGTGTATTTTTTGAAATTCCCGAGTTTATCGGTTTTTTTTCTTACATAATAAAAAGACATATTAGTGAATACCGTTCCCGTCTTTTCCGTTATTGCAGTGGTTGTACCCTTTTGAGGGGTTGCCTACGTATCCAAAATTAATGGAATCAAACCTTCCGTAGTTCAGAAGTATTTTTGCAATTTTTCGAAATACATCAAGATTATTAATTCGAGATGTGCAACGGTAGGACAAGTAATCCTAACTCATTGACTTGCTTAAAATTTCTGAAAATTTTATAAAAAGAAAAAAATTTATAAATTTTGCAAATGACATTGAGACAAGGCTTATGGATAGTAACGCTTCAGTTGGTCCAAGTTTATTGGGTTGACGAACTCGTTTCCGTCCAAGTCCGTTAGCATTACCGCTCCTCCCGAAAGAATTTTCTTCACTAAATATGGCCCAGCCCAATTGGGTTTGAATTTTCCTCTTGGGTCAACTGGTAGTAAAGCTCGAACAAATTTTAGGACTAGATCGCCCTCTTTGATATTCCTGGGCCTAACCCTCTTGTTAAAAGCTCGTTGGATCCTTTTCTGATATATCTGAATATTATTTAGAGCCCGAGAACGCCGTTCGTCTAAGAGGACTAGTGAGTCATGTCGGGCTTGGACCCAATCTGCTTCAGGTACCTGACTCTCGAGTAGAATTCTGAGAGATGGTACTTCTAGCTCGACTGGTTGGACTGCTTCCATTCCATATGTCAGATAGTATGGAGTTGCTCCGGTTGCAGTTCGAATTGATGTCCGATATCCCCATAAGGCGAAGGGTATCTTGTCGGGCCAGTCCCGGTAATTTTCAGCCATCTTTTTAAGTATGGTGACAATTGTTTTATTGGCTGCCTCCACCGCTCCATTTGTTTGGGGACGGTAAGGCGACGATGTATGCCTTTGGATCTTGTACTTTTCCCACAAAGTACCAGTTTCAGCTTGAAAATGGGTCCCGTGATCACTGATGAACTCGTGCGGAATCCCGTATCGACATATAATCTTGTTTTGGATGAATTTAGCCACATGTTTGGCATTCAAGATCCGGTACGACTCGGCTTCGACCCATTTAGTGAAATAGTCGATAGCCACTAGGATGAAGCAGTGACCTCCCGTCCCGGAAGGGTTTACTTTCCCGATTATATCAATTCCCCATGTTCAGAATGGCCATGGTGATGTCATTGTTTATAATAGGGATGAAGGCATATGCTGAACATTGGCGATAATCTGACAATTATGGCAGTGTTTGACGTATAACTGACAGTCAGTTTCCATGCTATTCCAGTAATAACCGAGTCTCGTGATTTTCCGGGCCAACATATGGGCGTTCATATGCGGACCATTTTCACCATCATGTACCTCGGCCATGACTCTTTCGGCTCGAGTTTTGTCAATGCATAGGAGTAAAGCCCTCTGTGCTGTCTTCTTATATAACTGTCCATCGTCTGTGCGGATGAACTGGGTGGCCCATCTTCGTAGAGCTTTCTTGGCCCGGTTTTCAGTCCCCGGAGGATATTCCCCTGACGTTAAGTAGGTTAGAATAACCTGATACCAAGGTTCTGGATCAGTTATCTCAATATCTTGGATAGCGTGGATGTATGCCGGCTCGGACCGTCTTTCGACGCAAATGGGCATGCTGGTTAGATGTGCTGGGATATTCAGTAAAGATGCTAATTTTGAGAGAGCATCTGCAAACTGATTTTCTTCCCGAGGCAGATAGATGTACTCTACTTTTTGGAATTGTTTTTCGAGAACCCTTACTCGTGCTTGGTAAGCCACGAGATTTGCGTTCCGAGTCTTCCATTTTTGTAGGGCTTGATTTATGACTAAAGATGAGTCACCATTGACCCGGAGGTTTGTTACTCCTAAATCAGCGGCGGCTTGCAGCCCGTGAATGCATGCTTCATATTATTCGGCTGCGTTATTAGTTACGTCAAAATCTAGCTTGATGGATAACGGGGTGTGCTCCCCTTGTGGCGAGATTAGCAAATTCCCGACACCAAATCCTCGAAAGTTGGACGCTCCGTCAAAATACAAATCCCATGTCTCGGTGTCGGTATGGAATATGTCTTCATCCGGGAAGGCCCAAGTATCGGTGTGTTCTTCTTCGGATATCGGACTATCGGCGAGGAACTCTGCGACTACCCGGCCTTTGATGGCTTTTAAAGGTACGAACTTGAGGTCGAACTCAACTAGCATTAAAGTCCATCTGGATATACGGCCGTTGAGGACGGGCTTCTCGAATAGATACTTAATTGGATCCATTTTGGATAGCACATGTACCTCGTGATTAAGCATGTAGTGTCGGAGCTTTTTAGTGGCCCAAACCAGAGCTAGGCACGTCTTCTCGAGCATTGTGTATTTGTATTTGTATTCCAAGAACTTTTTACTGATGTAGTAAATAGCCCGTTCTTCAAAATCGACCGTCTGGGCTAGCATAGCGCCCATGGCCGCTTGGTCGTTGTTAGGTATAACGATAGAGGCAAACCATGCTGAGGTGGCATTAGCACCGGTGGAGAGGATAGAATCTCCTTGATCTTATCGAAAGCCATTTGACATTTGTCGTCCCATAGTGTTCGTTCTCCTATCTTCAGTTTCTTGAAAATGGGCTCACATACCATGGTTAGCTTTGAAATAAACCTGCTGATATACTGGACTTTCCCGAGAAACCCTCTTATATCCTTTTCAGTTTTAGGCGGTTGCATCTCGGTAATGGCCTTGATGTTTGCTGGGTCAACTTCGATGCCACGCTGGCTGACAATGTGGCCCAGTAGCTTGCCCGATGTTACCCCGAAACTGCATTTGTGAGGGTTTAACCTCATGTTGTACTTGCGTAGTCGGGTGAAGAACTTTCTTAGGGCCGCAATGTGCCCGTTTCGGTCCTTGGATTTGACGATCATGTCGTCCACGTAGACCTTCACTTTCTTATGCATCATGTCATGCAATAAAGTGGTGGCGGTCCGTTGATAAGTGGCACCAGCATTGATAAGCCCAAATGGCATCACGGTATAGCAGTAAGTCCCCCAAGGTGTGATGAAGGTGGTCTTACTCATATCTTCTTCCGCCATTTTGATCTGATTATATCCGGCATACCCGTCCATGAATGATAGAAGGGCATGGTCGGCCGTGTTGTCCACCAGTATATCGATGTGGGGCAATTGCACTAGTAGAAAAATATAGATTTGAGGCTCCATAAAACCCTCCATTTGAGGCGTTTTTAATGTTGCCTCATACGAGGGGGCCGCACATTGAAAATAATGGTGCTGCGTCATTTAGAAGCCTCTAATTATGGTCTCATTTGCGGCGTCTTTTCCAAATAAAACGCCTCAAATAGGCAATTTCAAAAATAAAAAAAAGAATACCTATTTGAGGCGTCCTATTTAAAAACGCCTCAAATAGTCATTTTTGTGAACAAAAAAAAATTAATTAAAAATTAATTCTTAAAACATTTCACAATATATATTTACATTATTTGAATTTTCATGATATAAAAATAAATAAACAATATAGAGATTACACTTGCATAGTTGAATACAGCTGATTTATATTTCGTGTTAACAGCCTCGCACAACTGCATATATGTCAACCACTTGGCATGATGCAGACATCATCAACCATTCCTGGATGAGAAAGACAATAAAGCCTTGTCATTAGCAAAGACATCATAAGATAAATAGCAAGTGTTGCACAGAGTACCAGTGATAGCCATAATTATCCAAATCTACATCCCTATATTTACAGATGTCCAAAAAGTGATATGAATACATTTCCAATCTTAATTAAACGAAATCAAATCATGCCCAAATGCTCCAATTAGCTAGTCCACTTCACGTACAATAACGATTCGTAAAGTACATAGCCCACTTGTTTCGTAATTCATTCATCTCACCTTTTGTTTCTGACTAGCAGACATTTGTATTCCTCTCACCTACCTGAAAGTCTACATTAGTTTAACAATAGAAAAGAATAGACTAATTCACCATGTCTATTAGACATATAAAAGACAATCACCTATATAACATATAAAGTAAATCAGTTGCTACTTTATCAAAACATAGACATTGGTTCTGTCAAATTCAGACATAAACTGGGTGTTGCCATTTGCCAGCTACCAAGTCTCGAGAAGAAAACTCTCACAACCCGCAGGGATATGTGCAGGTGCTCCGATTACGTAACATTAACAAAAGAAAGTTGAACTGCCAGTTTCCCTTTCAAGGTTAGATAGGAGTATATGACCAGTTATGTAGTTTACTTGATTTCAATGTAAGTGATGTACTTGGATGTTACCTCACAAAGGAAGTGAAAGGTGTTTCTAAAACGACCAGCACGAAAAAGTGGGAGGTATATTCGGATCAACTCTGTGGAAATATAGAAGGTATTTGTAATTGGATAGAATATTTTACAAACTAATATTTGTGCCCGATCAAGTTTAATACCTGCGTTTAAATTGGATATGTCCATCCACTTTATCAAGTTTTTCACCTCTAATTGAGTTAACTTTTCTAACTTTGGCTTTCTCTATCATCTTAAATATTGGATATGCCACCACTCGAGCTTGAACGAATGCAGATATATCAGGAGCAGCCTACCCCAGTTATCTGTTACACGAATTAGAGAAGTGTTATGCAGCGGTAACCAAAAAGGACTAAAATTAAATAAATAAGTTGACACTCGGTAGGCAATAAAAGATTGAAACATAATTTCAGTTATCATGAGCCACTTCTAATTATTTGTTTCTAGGTTTCATTTTATTACACCTTTACTCTAGACATCATCGATAAAATGATAAGAATTCTCTACATTTAGACAAGGAGACGGGGGCTTAGCATCTAGTCTAAGGAATGATAATGAATATTTGTACGGTACAATTTTGGCAATAAGAGCAGTGGAATGACAAACAACGAAACAATAGAAGAGCATTCGGAAACTTGTCAAGCCCTAGCCTTGGCAATTCCTCCTTTCACCCTATATTTGTATGTTTTCATTAGAGCTTCTTTGTATGAATTCACGGCTCTTTCTTCTCCGAAAAATGATAGGATTGTCCTCAGATTGTCAATCACCTACAAATACACAGTTGTTCACAGTGCACCAAAGAAGTATCTGTGCAGTTTCATGTTACATGAATAAGAAGATCAAACAAAGCTTTACAACATCCACAAGTGTTACCATCAAAGCAAAGATACACAAACTGTATGACTAAATTCAAATAACCGATGGTGAGATGTTGATAATTTAGAACAAACCCCCACTGTATTGTGAGTTGCAGACTGGATATGGTAGCCATTCAATAAACAAATCAAGGGAAAATTAATTTATATTCACTCTAGATGATTGCATCTAGCACTATGGAAAATAACATTATCACCATATCATTTATCATTGGAACTCCAAGGACAAAACCATAGAAGCTTAGTACGGAGTAACAAACAATATTGCTTTAGATACGATGGCGGTGTTTTGATATATACGGAGTAAAAAATAACAAGATTGTGAGGTAGACGGTTTCTAGGAGTAGTAGTAAATAGACAGGTGGGGTAAGTAGAAGTAGTAAAGAGGGATTCTACATCCCTTACTCTCCCTCCTTTCCCTTTCCCTCCAAATCCAACACTCGAAACTAAAGCTAGCAGAATGTAACAGCTTTGTCGGTTCCTGGAAATGATTAAGTCATTAACAGCCTGGTCGGCCTCTCCACCGCCTCCATCAACGCCTGGCCCACCCTTCTCAGCTACTGCGTCTACGTCTCTACGATGAGCCTATAATAACCTGGTTGCAGTAACCTGTCTCTACTCCCTCAACATTGTAAGGAACAAATGAAGACTAAGTTCAACAACAGGACAACGGCAGGTTATTCTTTTCATGATTTATTCAGTTACGCAAACTAAGGCTTCAAACAGTGCCTCTTGACGGAACAATGTAACATGAAACAGGAACGTATCAGAGCATCACAAGGTCCACAACATCTCGATTATATGTTACTCTCTCCGCAACCTCTGTCCTTTCTAAATTAGATAACGAGACCTCATTACAGTTTGCACCATCAGAAATTCTATTAAAACAAATATGGAGTACTTAGAAATTAACTACGGATTATCATTGAGTGGTTCTTCTCAGTTGCACATTCTCAATCAGACAATCGAAACTGAATTCTCTTCTTTCTACATATCTCTTCCCCATACAAAATCAATCAATAACACGAAGCGATACTCAAACACAAAAACCGCATCGAAAACCTCACTACACCAAAATCTAAATTAGATAACGAGACCTCATGACAGTTTGCACCATCAAAATTTCTATTAAAACAAATACGGAGTACTTAGCAATTAACTACGGAGTATCATTGAGTGGTTCTTCTAAGTTGCACATTCTCAATCTTAGCAATTAACTAATACAAATAAGATAAAACGATCAATCTTGTTTCCGAACCCCATCACAAGATTGCTTCGAAAACTACACCACTAATTGTAATATACAGTATACTCCGTATTATGGAGTATATATTACAACTGCTTGTATAACCTACTTTGTCAAAATGTCATTAGCAAGAACACAAACTTTTGAGACACCTCTCAGACTAAGGGGAGTTATTTGAGATCCATTTTATTTTTAGTGGGGGACGGTTACTCCATAGACTTACTCAAGCAAGAATAGATTTCCTATATTCCATATATTATAGTTGCAATTCTACAACTAGTTTAGAAACTGAAAAGGCATACAAGTGATCAACAAATCCTAATGCTTCAATTTGAAAAGATTAACCAACAAATTCTGAATGTCAATGTTGTTGGTGAAATTATATAGGATTGATTCTACTTCATTAAATCTAAGAACACAAATGCATTGCACATGCTGTGCGACAACATAGACGGTAAAAGATTACAAGACCGGGCAAAGAGAGTACCCATAACGACCCCTAGAAGAATCAATGGAAGCATCCTCTGTACATTAAAATGTGCAAGAGCAAAGACAATAGAGCTTACCAGTATCACGCACCATTCGGGCATGTACTTCGTCAAAGAAGGAAGAAGAAAACCTCGAAAGACGATCTCTTCCCAAATCGGAGCGCAAAACGAAAAAACCACGATGTATAACCCCATTGCAATTGGGTCCCGTGCTAAGATTGACTGCTCGATGCTAGAAAGAGTGACGGGAGTTGAAGGCAATAAAGGCAGTAAGTCGAGGTTGAATTGAGAAAGATGATTTACTAAGGAGAACATAAGGCATCCAAGAGCGACATCGAAATGTCACTTCTCTTTTAGGCTAAATCAGAAGCACTAAAAAAATATACAAGTAGCATTTTAATTAGGATGAACACACATGATCAATCAATTCCGGAGGAAGAAAGCAACAAAATTGAAATTGAAAGTCACCTGCGAAATAGAGATCTTTCGAAATTAAATCTCGATGATTACGAATACAAAGAATTTTCGTTCAGAAATCGATGTAGTAAGGTTTTGGAGAGTCTTTTAACCGTTGATTGAGCGGTAGATTTGATATAAGGTAGATGCATTGTCACCCAGATGCACACTTGCCTGAGCAAGAAACGGACCTCCGGCGAGAATGGAGAGGCGACTATGGAGAATAGGTTGAAATGGACAATGGATGAGCACCGAGTGGCAGAATTTGAGGTGAGATTCCGTTGAGGATGAGGAACTGGGTTTAGTCGGGGATGATAGGAGTTGGGATGACAGTACGGTTTAAAATCGAATATAGGGATGAGGAGTGGTTTGGTTAATTAATTCTTTTATTTTTTGATAAATTAAAATAATACATAAAAAATAAAATAATATTGCTTGAGAGGCGTCAAGTGGGACGCAGCACCAACATACTTTCTTGAATATAGAGCGGCGTCAATAGTGCAAGGCGCCTCATTTCATTTTTTTTTACTATTTCTTGCAATTCAACTTTAGAAACAACTCTCTAAAGTATTTTTTCTTAAACTAAAAAATAAATTATTTGCAGCTATTTAACTAAAATGCCTCAAATAAGGAGACGCAATTCCACCTTTTTCTACTAGTGCAACGGAAAATCGTCTTTTGGGCTGGCCTTATTAAGGTCCCGAAAGTCTACACATACTCGGACTTTGCCATCTTTTTTGGGTACTGGTACTATGTTTGCAACCCAGTCTGGATATTCAGACACTTGGATAAAGCCCGCTTTGAATTGCTTATCGACTTCTTCCTTGACTTTGAGAGACCATTTGATAAGTGTAGTTTGTAGTGCCTAATTTTCTGTGTTTTGGTCCCATTTTCCTAGCGGAATCGCTCCTTGGGAGCGGTTCATGGGCTACTTATGCTTCCTCTAGCTCGTTTCAGATTCCCGAGACCATTCGTGAAGAGTTGGAGCGATTCCGACTCTATACATACACTTTTCGGAGCCAACGAAGCGGAGGAACGATCACTCGATGCCTTGGATTCGACCCCGAGACCTTGGGACCCGATCCCGAGCCCCTTAGGCTCGATCCCGAGACCCGAGAGTCGATAAGAAGTCCATGTGAAGCAAGGAGGAACCTTAAAGATCATATTGGAGGCCTACAAGACTCATCCCCGACGGGAAGGAACTCATCCCGTCCGGGATGAGGTGCGCATTTAGCATAGGTTCTGTTTTGGACCCGTCCCGGTCGGGACCAACCCGTCCCGGTCGGGATCAGACCGTCCCGGGCGGGACCAAACCGTCTCGGGCGGGACGAGCCAGCTGAAGCCGCGTGACTCTTTTCTTCCTCCTTCATTCTTGTAACCCTATAAATACTCCTCCTTTTTAATGTTTAAGCACCATACTTTAACCTAGATTGTTTTAGGCCTCTCTTAAGACTTCAAAACCCTAATTAATCTCTTTTAATCTTTAGTTAATCTTAGTTTAATCTAGTTTAGATAATCTTGTACTAAGTGGATTCTTGAAGATTTCTCCAAGCTTGACATCCTTGGGATTAATTTGGGTTCTTATTTAGACAAGATTGCATCTTTTTCTTCCTCTTGTTGTTGGTATAATCCTCTTTACTCTTGTTCTTGTTTATTTAATCAAGTTTGAATCTTTTTATATTGTTATTGTTATTGTTATTGTTCTTCATTATGGATGTTTGGTTTGTGATGTTGTTTTCTCTTACTATTGTTAGTTTATTCTTGATAATGAGTGAGTAGTCTCCTTGTGGGTTAGTAGGGGGATTAAGGGTAGATTATGGGTGATTAGGGTTTGATTAGGGGTAAAGGGTGAATCTTTGTTGTTAGTCACATATTGGGCACTTTATGTGTTTGTTGATATGCTTGTGTGAGTAGTAGTGGCCATGCTTCCCATACTTGTGCTCATCTTCTCATTGTTTGTCTATTTTGTGGTTGTGTTGAGGTTAGTCTTAGACGCGAGAGCGCGAACTTACCTCGGTGTTGGTCTACGTAGCGAGAGCCCGGACCGACTCTAGCAATTAGGAGACACCTACACCCTTGACCACCCCAATTACCCTACTACACTTATGAACCCGACCTAACCCACTTCTTTTCATATTTGATTCAACTTCTTAGTTAGCCATCGGTTCTTCTAGTTTGCTTGTTAGTTTGATCTTTAGTTATTCCGTTTTAGCATTGTATTAGTCTAGTCATTGTTAGCCCACTTCCTTCATCTCCAACCACCATAGTTTACCATTTATTGTCTTCTTTGTGTTTGTTTGTGTGACTTAGCCTTGTTTGTGAGCGGACCTAGTCTAGACTTTACCATACCGTCTCCGTGGATATCGACCCTACTTGCCCTAGCTACCCACTAGGAATAGTCGGTTAAATATTGATCGGTAGGACCCACGGCAAATCCCACCATCAATTTGGAGCCGTTGCCGGGGACGGTGCATTGTTTAGACTTAGTTTGCTTATAGCTAGACTTAGTTACCCTTCTTTGTGCTCTTCTATCATCTCTTGTGCATATTCTCTAGATTTTTCTTGTTTCATTTGTTTTATTTCTCCCTCTTTTCTCTTTGTCTTTCGATTGTGCTTGTTTATTGTCGTTACCTAGTGACCATAAAGCACCAGGTGTTCTCACGTTTGTTCTAGTGTGTAGTGTATGCCTAGGGTGGGAGGCGACTTCTTTCTCTTTAATCCAGAGCCGGAAAGGCTTTTTCGAGCCTTTCGCCAACGGACAATTAACCGGGTTAGGATCTCTCAACCAAGCGCTAGCAATACCCATCAAGAGCAAGCTCAAGGAACCGACTTTAACGAAGCATCTAGAGAGACGGCCGAAGGGAATTTCATCAATCCCTTTGGAGATTCTAGTCCTAGTTCCCCCTCTACATCTACTTCAACTCCGTCTTCACCACCATCTCCCTTACATCCAATTATGCCAAAGTTTTCGTCTCACTCCACATTTACGGAAGATGTCTTGCCGGGACCGAATACTCTACCGGCCGCTTATGCCGGAAATTTTGTGGCCAAGACTCAATTCATCCAACTTGTGGAGAGAAATCAATTTAGTGGTTTGCCCACCGAAGACCCGCACCAACACATGGAGATTTTCTCCGATTATTGTGACGCTATTTCTCAAACCGGGGTTACACAAGATCAAATCCGTTGGGTATTATTTCCATTCTCATTAATTGGAAAAGCGAAGCAATGGATCAAGAGTCTCGATAGAGCAACCATGGGCATTGACACTTGGAAGAAACTTGCATTGGCATTCTACCAAAAGTTCTACCCTCCGGAGAAGACTAATTTGCTAAGGGCCTCCATCACCGGTTTCCAACAACGGGATGAAGAGAGCCTTTATGAAGCTTGGGAGAGGTTTAAATCTTTGGTTAGATCGTGCCCCCACCATGGACTTTCACAATGGTTTTTAGTCCAACAATTTTGGAACGGTCTTTATGAGGACTCAAGAACTATACTCAATATGGGCTCCAATGGTAGGTTCGCCGAGGTCGATGATGACCAAACATGGGCAAGAATCAAGGAGATGGCGGTTCATAATTCTCAATACTCAAGGCCTAGGAAGGCAAATCGAGGAGGTAGGCACGAGGTTGATGCTATTACTCAATTAAGCATTGATCTTGGAGCTCAATTGAAGACCCACATGGAGAATATTGACAAGAAGCTCCAAGGCCACCTCAATCAAGTTCAAAGCATTAGTTCCTCCAACCAACACTCGATTCAAGAAGTGAATGCTTTGGGATTTGCACCTCCTTTGCCTTATTATGGGATGTGTGATACTTGTGGAATCGTTGGTCATGATCTTATGCATTGTCAAGGAAGTATTGAGCAAGTGAACGCCTTTCAAGCGTTCAAGCAAGGTGCCTCCTATTCCAATCAATACCAAGCTTCCAATCAAGTCCCTCAACAACAAGCTATGCACCTCGTCCCTATGTTCCACCTCCCTTAAGGGACAACAATCAAGGTTATCAAGGTTATGTGGGTAACTCAAGGCCCTTCAACAACTTCAAGCAAAATAACCAAGGTACCTTCCACAACAACAATCAAGGGTTCCAACAAGGGAACTTCAATCAAGGTGGTTTCCAAGGAAACCAAAACTTCCAAAGACAACAAAACCACAACAATGGCATCAATCAAGGCCTTAATCAAGGCAATTCTCATGGGTTCAAAGGGAACCATCAACAACAAGCAACTCAAGCTAACCGTCAAGAAAGCAAGCCTAGGAGCTGGTCTCCTATTCATGATTACGGTACTCCATTAGCCCTCACCGATACTCCGCACAATCCGCAATCTCCACCTCGTGATTTCGACAATCAAAAATCTATGTTGGAGATGCAAAGGGGTCAAATGGAGATGTCAAAAAACCAACAAGAGTTCTATGCTTTTATTCAAAGGGACAACATGGCGAGAGATGCTCATACGAAGATGCTTGAGACCCAAATAGCTCAACTTGCTTCGGGTAGCTCTTCAAGGCAAAAGGGGCTATTACCTCCTCAAGGTGAAACACCGAAATTTGAGCATGTAAATGCTATTACCACGAGGAGAGGTACATCTTATGATCCCCCTTCATTCCCTAGTGAGCAAGAACCAATGCAAGAACACATCCAAGATGATGTATCTCCGATTCAAGAAAACTCAAGCAAGGAAGATCCAATGGAGGAGCAAGTCTTATGGGAGATTGAGAAACCCCAAGAAGACAAGCTTCCCCCACTTCAAGCAAAAGACAAGGGTAAAAGGAAAGTGTCGTTTAAAGAGTCCACCCCTATTGAGCAAAACAAGATTCAAATCAAGTTGCCTTTCCCAACAAGGCAAATGAAGACTAAGGTGGATGTCCAATTTGACAAATTCCTAGACATTGTGAAGAAATTAGATGTTAATGTCCCATTCACCGAGTTACTTACCCAAATCCCGGCATATGGAAGATTCATGCGAGAAATCCTAGCTAGGAAGAGATCCATCGACAAGGAAGAGACTATTGCGTTCACAAGGGTGGTGAGCGAGCTTATTCAAGGTTCCACACTTCCAAAGTTGAAAGATCCGGGTAGTTTCTCGATCCCATGCACCATAGGAAATTACAAGATCGAGAGAGCATTATGTGACTTAGGTGCGAGTGTGAGCATCATTCCTTATTCCATTTGTTGCAGACTCGGGATGAAGGAGCTAAAGCGCACTTCCATTACACTCCAAATGGCCGATAGTTCATTCAACCGACCATTGGGGATGCTAGAGGACGTGCCGGAACGGATCGTGAAGTTCTTCATTCCGGTCGATTTCATCGTGCTCGATATGGCGGAAGATGCCAACACTCCCATTATCCTTGGGCGCCCATTTCTACACACCTCCGGTGCTATGATCGATGTGAAGAATGGTAGGATCACCTTCGAGTTAGGCGAAGAAAAGCTAGTGTTTGACCTCCAAGGCAACACTTCGCCTACTAATGATGAGTCTTGCAATATGATCCACGCCACGAAAGACATTGATCTAGGGGTTGAGTTGGGACAAAGCTTGAAGAGCAATTCATATGAGCTTGAAGAGCAATTCATATGAGCTTGAAGATGATGACTCCGAGATTGGAGGAGATGAGTGCCCATGTCATGGGTTTGATGACAAGTTGAAAGGTAAGAAGCAAGATGAGCCTCCCTTGGGACCGCATGAGGACAAGTGGACGTTTGGGTATATCCCGAAGGATCGTAAGTATAAGTTCAAACCATTGAACTTGGTAGATCGCGATGCCCCGGGGACGTCAAGACAAGGTCATGGAGAACCTTGGGATGTGGACGGTTATATCTCGAGCTAGATTGAAGACTTTGCTAGAGCCTTCGACTTGTTTCTTCGTGCCCTTGATGGAGATGGAGTAGGTTATAGTGTTGTTGAAAAATATTGAAGAATGCACCACCCTTGGTTTGACGGAGTTCCACAAGAACCGTCTCTTTGTATATATCTCTTTCTCTTGTAATCTCTTTTAGTTTTGTGAAATTCTTGATTATTTGGATTGATTGATGAGCGATGTGAGGGAAGGAATTTGATGTTGTATTTGAGTTTATTGTGATAGGTGTGAAGTGAAAGTGTCTCCTAGGATGGAAGGGTTAATGTTAGAGCTTGGATAGTGCGAAGGGGAGTCGGTTTTTGAAGCTTGGAACGAGCTTTTGGGAGCTATAGAGGGTTAGGAGACTCTTCTCGACCGAGAAGAGTGCATCCCGACCGGGAAGGGCGTCATCCCGTCCGGGATGAGTGTGACAAAAGATGGGTCTACTGGAGTGCCATCCCGACCGGGACGAAGGCTTCCCGACCGGGACGAGAAGGTCATCCCGACCGGGACCAGTCATCCCGACCGGGATGGACCCCTGTTCCTCCTTTGGCCTTTTCTTCGTCGTTTGAGCCCACCCTACCACTTTATACCCCCTCCCAACCTCCCTACATGTCCTTACTCTCCTTATATGACCCCTACACCTCATATGCACATTTTCACCTCCATTTCTCTTCACTTTACACCGACTTTCACATCAAAACCCACCTCATTATACCTTTGTGCTCCAACCATGGATGCGTATCGCGATTGGAGAGGAATAACAATGACGACGACTAGCTACGTGCCGATATTGACTTATGAGACGATGGAGCGAGTGAGTTGCTAACCATATGGTACGGCAACTATCCTCTCTTTTCCGTTTTTTATAGCTTGTCTTCTTTTGTTAGTTCCCCTTCCCCTTATACACTTTTGTGTCATGGTGGCCCTCGGGGCCTTGGTATTTGTTGCTCCCGACTCTCGATGATGTGACTACATCAAGAGTCATTTCAAAATCCAAAATTTACAAGATTTTCACCCCTTTTGTAGGAATTAGTCGGATTTGGGCGGAATCCGGGCTAGGTGACTTGATTACACCTAGTCCTCCCCTCCCATTCCCTTTTATTTCTTTCTTTTTATTTCTTCCCCCATCCATATATTTTCTTGTCTCGGCCCACGGTGACTTGACTACACCCCGGCCGGACACTTTCTACCCTTTTCTCCACTTTTTGATTTTTACCTTTATTTTCGTAGTTTCTTTTCTTTTGTGCTCCCATGCACTACGGTCGAGCATGAGGACATTGCTCGGCTTAAGTTTAGGGGAGCGATATTCTATCGTAGTTAGTTTTATTTTCGTAGTTTTTCGAAAAATCTTTAAAAATCCTAAAAATTTGAAAAAAAATTCACAAAAATCAAAAAGATTTTCTATTTGTGTGTTTTCCTCTTTATGTCGTTGTATCGTATATGTGTTTTGTTGTGCGTGTTTTGCCTCCCTTTTTCCTCTTAGGTCGCTCAATCGCCGCTAACTTTGGAAGGCTTTCAAGACATCCGGTAACGCCTTTTATCCCTTTTTCCTCTTTACCTCTTGTGATGTTCGGAGGAGATTTGTGATGATGTGTGCTCGGGAGAAGCTTTGTAAAGTTTGGTGTTGGTTGGTTGCTTATTTGGAAGTTAGGGGTGGTGCTTGTTCCCTTTGTTTGTTTGTTTTGTTTTGTGGCCTTTTGTCTCTTTTTCTTTCATTTTCGTCATGTCTTCGTTTTGTGTTGTGTTAGTTGTGTCTTGTGTGTTTAAAAAGGTTTTTGAAAACCCGGTTTAGAGGCTAGTGTGCGAGTGTTTACTTTCCCTTCCTAGTGGTAAAAATCGAGTCTTGGACTTTAGTCTAGTAGAATGACCCTAAATCAATGATTTCGTTGGTCCTTTACCTTGAGTCCGCCTAGCTTACTAGGGATTTACTACGAGATTTGCATTTTGACCATTATGACCACCCACAGTGTGAAAAGGCCTTGGTTGTCGAGTCCCGTCCCTTAGGTGACCATGTTTAGGATTGTTTAATTAGTCCAAGTTCTCCACTTTTTGTGGGTTTGAAGAGGGATCGCGACCCCCGACTTACCCATTTACCTACCTCCTACACATATCCACACAATAAATTGCAAATTGTTGAGTTCTCTCTTTCTTGTTACATAAAGAAATGCCAAAAAGCCAAATCAAGCCAAAAGGGCAAAGAAAAGAAAAAAAAAAGATTGAAGAAAAAGAAAAGGCACAAAAAGAAAGCCAAAAAGAGAATAGAAAAGAAGAAAAAGAAATGGCATGGCAACACACAAAGCAAAAATGCAAAAGAAAAGAGAAAATGCCAAAAGAAAATCGTCTCACAAAAAGATCCTAACCCCAAGAAAATAAGCCTTTTTCCGACTTTTGCCGTGAAGAGCCTACCAAAGGACCGAGTCCCTAGGAAGGATGATAGCGGTAAAGGTCGGTCTTCCCTCACTTTGCAATTATTTCCACCCTTTTTACTTGGGCTAGTTAGGCGGTTTCGGACTTGGGACGACCCTCTTGGCTCATTGCTAAACGGGGCGGGGACTCACTTACCTACAGTGTCGACTAACACCGTGGTTCATCCTTTTTCCATCCCGCCGATCGTCCCGTAGTACGTTCTTAGAAAGTTAGGAGGACCTAGGTAAGTTACCAACATTTTATTGCTTTGTCGTCATGCTATTAGGGTTTTTGTCCATTTTGGTTTGTATTGCTAGCTTGGAAACGTTGTCACTTGCCTTGAGTCCTAAAGCGGTGCTTCTTTCACCGCTTTTTAGAGGGAAGCGGTATTTGTTTTTTTTTTGGGTGCAACCTTTTGTGTGTTTGTTTGTATATTTGTTTGTTTATGTGTTTTTGTGTCCGGTTGCATCCACGGTTTTGTCGAAAGACCTCACTTGCCTTGCGGAGGGCACTTATCCTCTAGGCGTTCTCGCGTAAGTTGAAAGGGCGTAGGGTGCGCTAATACCCGCTCGGCTAGTTTAGTAGTTAGTTTTTGCTTAGTCGAGGGCGAGTAAGGGTTAAGTGTGGGGGAGTTGATAAGTGTAGTTTGTAGTGCCTAATTTGCTGTGTTTTGGTCCCATTTTCCTTGCGGAATCACTCCTTGGGAACGGTTCATGGGCTACTTATGCTTCCTCTAGCTCGTTTCAGGTTCCCGAGACCATTCGTGAAGAGTTGGAGCGATTCCAACTCTATACATACACTTTTCGGAGCCAACGAAGCGGAGGAACGATCACTCGATGCCTTGGATTTGACCCCGAGACCTTGAGACCCGATCCCGAGCCCCTTAGGCTCGATCCCGAGACCCGAGAGTCGATGAGAAGTCCATGTGAAGCAAGGAGGAATCTTAAAGATCATATTGAAGGCCTACAAGACTCATCCCCGACGGGAAGGAACTCATCCCATCCGGGATGAGGTGAGCATTTAGCATAGGTTCTGTTTTGGACCCGTCCCTGTCGGGACCAACCCGTCCCGGTTGGGATCAGACCGTCCCGGGCGGGACCAAACCATCCCGGGCGGGACGAGCCAGCTGAAGCCGCGTGACTCTTTTCTTCCTCTTTCATTCTTGTAACCCTATAAATACTCCTCCTTTGTAATGTTTAAGCACCATACTTTAACCTAGATTGTTTTAGGCCTCTCTTAAGACTTCAAAACCCTAATTAATCTCTTTTAATCTTTAGTTAATCCTTAGTTAATCTTAGTTTAATCTAGTTTAGATAATCTTGTATTAAGTGGGTTCTTGAAGATTTCTCCAAGCTTGACATCCTTGGGATTAATTTGGGTTCTTATTTATACAAGATTGCATCTTTTTCTTCCTCTTGTTGTTGGTATAATCCTCTTTACTCTTGTTCTTGTTTATTTAATCAAGTTTGAATCTTTTTATATTGTTATTGTTATTGTTCTTGTTCTTCATTATGGATGTTTGGTTTGTGATGTTGTTTTCTCATACTATTGTTAGTTTATTCTTGATAATGAGTGAGTAGTCTCCTTGTGGGTTAGTAGGGGGATTAAGGGTAGATTATGGGTGATTAGGGTTTGATTAGGGGTAAAGGGTGAATCTTTGTTGTTAGTCACATATTGGGCACTCTATGTGTTTGTTGATATGCTTGTGTGAGTAGTAGTGGTCATGCTTCCCATACTTGTGCTCATCTTCTCATTGTTTGTCTATTTTGTGGTTGTGTTGAGGTTAGTCTTAGACGCGAGAGCGCGAACTTACCTCGGTGTTGGTCTATGTAGCGAGAGCCCGGACCGACTCTAGCAATTAGGAGACACCTACACCCTTAACCACCCCAATTACCCTACTACACTTATGAACCCGACCTAACCCACTTCTTTTCATATTTGATTCAACTTCTTAGTTAGCCATCGGTTCTTCTAGTTTGCTTGTTAGTTTGATCTTTAGTTATTCCGTTTTAGCATTGTATTAGTCTAGTCATTGTTAGCCCACTTCCTTCATCTCCAACCATCATAGTTTACCATTTATTGTCTTCTTTGTGTTTGTTTGTGTGACTTAGCCTTGTTTGTGAGCGGACCTAGTCTAGACTTTACCATACCGTCTCCGTGGATATCGACCCTACTTGCCCTAGCTACCCACTAGGAATAGTCGGTTAAATATTGATCGGTAGGACCCACAGCAAATCCCACCATCACCATTCGGGCCTCATTCTTCGAAGTTTCTGTTTTACCGGCTTGTACCCGTCTTTGATGGGTATTCGGTGTTCAGCTATCTCCCGGTCTATTCCCGGCATGTCCTTGTAGGACCATGCGAAGACGTCTTTGAATTCTTGGAGGAGATCCGTGAATTGTTGTTTCTCCTCGGGATCTAAAGATAGGCCCAACTTAAGCATCTGAGGTTCTAAAGGGGTTCCTACGTTGATGGAATCGGTTTCTTCGATTACCGGATTTTGGGACTCCCTTTGCTCGAGTTGCTCGATTAGATGCGGAGGCAATGGTACCTGTTCATCGAGTTTCTCAATATCATTGCAAGTAAGATTTTTAAAAATGTTTTGAAAATAAGACAACTCGTAAGCAGAACGGTTATCGTTATTATTGATAGTGAATTTTGAAAATAGCTCGAAGAGAGCTGCCATTTGATCGTTGGTCAGAGGCGAGATAGGGAGAGCCCTCGGGACAGACTTCGGGGCTCCCGATGGTGTGACTAAAGAAGGGAGAGGGGTTACAGACTCGATCCTAGTACTGGACCCTCTAGACTTCGACTCAGACTCCGACTCTGACTCTGACTCGGACTCGGACTCGGATTCGGCGCCATGCATATCTCCTTCACCAGTAGTTAGCTTGTAGATTCGACCCTAACTGTCGGTCCACTTAGTTGTCTTCCTCCAAGCTCTCTTCCTAGTATCGGCACCCACGTCGGAGATTAGTTTGGTTGGATCGAACTTGCTGCGGCAGAGAATCAGGCTGACTAACTCCTGTTTAGGGGTCGGAACGACCTTGTCTTCCCCAAATAGTAGTCCTAGGATGGGCTCAGTATTGCTTGTGCCCTCCTTTGATTCGGCCTGGATAAGGGCAAAGATATCATCTGGGATGAAATTGCATTCCCGAGCCGATTTGGTCCCGGGATATGAAATGGTGGGCTGATAGAGGCCCATTTGAACAGTTCCAAATACTGGAGTGACGAACGTGACCGCCTTGGTTTGGTCCGTGCATCCTGGCGTCATAGTGTAACCTAGACCGAGGCGAGATTGCTCGTTGTTCAAGGCCTCGATAATCTTCCCAGCTGGATTATAGGGCCTTGATGTAACTCCCGGTAGGTAGCCCAGATTCTGTAGCATCGTATCGATGCTAGTGGTGAAATAGGGTCGGAAAAGATATTCCTCCTCGATCATTCCCACAAAGTTGAAACCTCGTGGGTCAGTTGAGCCTACCGTGTTGCAACTTGACACGGTTATAGGGGTAGCTTTGAGAGTAACGATCCCATCTTGTAAGGGTAGCTTGACCTTCCTGTGAAGGGTGGAAGACACGGCTTTGACCGCGTGAATCCATGGTCTCCCGAGTAATAGATTGAAAGATGAAGTGACGTCGATCACTTGAAATTCTAATTCCTTCTCGATCGGGCCTGTTATGATTGTTAGCTTAACGGCCCCAGCAACTGATTTTGGGCTCCCATCAAAAGCCTGGATAGTTTGTGCAGTCGGAAGGTAGTCAGCCTCGGTAATGCCGAGGGCCTTGGCTGTCCTTTAGGGAAGGACGTTTACTGCGGACCCATCATCAATCAGGGTCATTGGGAGATATTTGTTGCGGCAGATTACCGTGATGTATAGGGCCAAGTTATGGGTGGTCCCGAATGGTGGAAGATCGGACTCAGAGAAAGTGATAAGTGGGCCTTCTCCTTTAGACTTTCCCTTGAGGTGTGGCAGGATAGTGGCTACCATCTCGGTGGGGGTAACCGATGAGTCAACCTTGATTTCATCAAGAGCCCTAGTAAGTGATGCCCGATGCTCTTGAGAACTAACCAAAAGCTTCCATATAGTAATATCAGTTCGGACCCTCTTTAGTTGTCTGACTAGGGCCGCGTCAGCGTTTGGCTCTTCGAGAATGAGTTCCGTCCTGGAAGGTTCAGTGACGGTTTCCAGAGTGGCGAGACCGGCCGTGATGGTGTGTGTGCCGACCAGAGCTCTGGCTTTAGCCTTCCGGATTTCTTCGATGGTGACGGGGACAGCTTCCCCCTTGGCCAGATAAACATCATCTTCATCGTCGTTCCATATCCCATTGATTTGGGGAATGAAAGGGGAAATGAGATGAGAGCAGTCGACTACCTCTCCAGTAAAAATGGCATGAGTAGCAAGAGGATTATTTTTGTTACTTGGCTTATCACTGGGTAGTGGTATCTTCCCACTTTCGATCAGATCTTGAATAAGATGCTTCAACTTCCAGCACTTCTCCGTGTCGTGCCCGTTGCCTTGGTGATAATGGCAATAGGCTTGAATGTTGTAGCTCTTAGATCGCTTTTCCACGGGAACTTCCGGAATTGGGCTTATCGGTTGGATTAGGCCTTTTGAAGACAGCCTTTGTAAGGCATTAGCATAGGTTGTCCCTATGTCGGTGAATACCCGATTTGGAGTATTCTTTTTGGTCGAGGTGTCCAATGAGTTAACCTCGTCGAAGATACTTCGGGCCGCCGTGGTGGTTGCGGGCTTGCCAGAGGATGAACTGGCTCCTTGATACCCCTTGGTAGAGGCCTCAGTAAGGTTCTCTAGCCTTAGATCGTCTTTGATTCTCGTACCCATTTCGGTCAAAGTGGCGAAATCAGGTATGATGGCATACCGGAGATGGACTCGGTAAGCGGGGAGGAGGTTTTTGACAAAGGCCTCCACTAGTACTTTTTCGCTGGGCTTGTCCACCAGCTTAACACTTTCGGTCCTCCACCTTTGAAGGTATTTAGTGAAACCCTCCTTAGGCTCTTGGGCCATAACTTCCAGAGTACGCATGGTAGTCTGGATTTCAGCATTATCCGCGTAGTTTCGCGCGAATTCCATTGCAACATCGTCCCAGGTTTTGTATTTCTTGGGATCAAGCCTGTAGTACCAGGCTTTCGGGTACTTTTCCAGAGAGGAAGCAAAGAGATGCTTGAACATGGTCGATTTGACCCCCTTAACAGCCATAAAGTCCTTGAAAGCCCGAATATGGAGTACCGGGTCTTCAGTTCCGTCGAACATTGGCAAGCCCGTTAAGTTGAGGTTAGCGGGCAGTTCATCGGTAAAGGGCGAATAGATACGAGCATTTTCCGTGAGAATTGTGTTTCTGGTGGTCGAGTGGACCTGTTCTTGCAGCTTTTGGACCGCGCCGGCCAATGCGGCCAAGGGTCTGTCATCTTCGATCGAAGCATTGGGGGTTCCTTGTTCTACGGCACTCACCCGAGTGACGATGGCAATCTGATCCTCCCTCATTTGTCGCAATTGATCTTGGATTTTGTTCAACGAAGCTGTCAACTCATCGATGGCTTCTTTCGTCATGGTTCGAGTGAAGGGTGGCCTGTCTGTAAGAACACCGCGTAATCAGCAACTTAACCCGAATCCTAAGAAAAGTACATCCCGAGCAAGGGAAAAGGAAGAAGACTAAGACGGTAATGACTCGGGAAAGACACCTAGACGGGCGACTTGCGAAAAGGTGGGCCTTCCTCAGGATCCAACTGTGTGGGTTGGGCCCTGTTAAGAGGAAGGTTCACGTGAGACATTCCCAGACTTTTAGACTCGATTGTGTAAACTGGGCCAACCTTTGTAGGAGTATGTCCTACGTAGGTGGGCCTTGCCTTAGTAAAATAAGGCGGACTGGGATAGGGGGGAAACCCGTGATGTAAGATCGACGGAGTTTCGACGCTAGAGACTTCAACGACTTATGACACGACCCGACACTGCTAAATACGGGAAGTCTAAGAAGAGGAAGTTTCAAAATAGGATATTTTTTTTGAAAGGCCCGAAAAATTCGGGGAGAACCGGCCCCTTTTTTCGAGGAAAATGGAAAAGGTGGGCTGGGCGAAGTTTTGAAAATTTCGAAAATAATTTCGAGTTTTGAATTGGGCATAATACCGGCTAGAAAAAGGCTATTTTGAGTAAAATCGTTAATCCTAAATTCGGTATATGCCCGGGGTTTTGAAATTGGATATTTTGAAAAGGATGCAAATTTTTGAAAATGACGGTTTTTGAAAAAGATGTGGATCAAGTAGCACGTAGTCATGGAAACAGTATAATGACACCATGTATGCTCTTAAGCTAAGTCTCGGTCAGTCTATAAGGGTCTATACCAGTGTACATAGCCTATTCGAGAAACGGGGCGAACTTCCTAAGTCGGATTGAACTTAGAACATGCCGTAAAACCCATACGAATCTGCTATGCACACCTTTTGACATATCCAATTTGGACTACATCAATGGTATAGTGGGACGTCGGTCACCAGTACCGGCCCGGGAAAAATGGGGTTATGCATGAACCGTAAAACTAAAACGCGTATTGTACTAGTCAAACGATTTCTATTCGAGTCTCACCCTGAGGATGCCGATGGTAAGTTACACATCAGTTCATCCCCGGCGGAGCCAAATTGTGGACATGACATAGGTCCACCCCGACGCGGCCACGCGCGGGTTTGGGAAGGCGAATGAATCTCCATATGAGAATGGATCGAATTGAAATTTAAATCGAAGTTGGAGTCGCCACCGAACTTTGTGGGAGTTCGGGCCCGTTCGAACCCACTCTATGTCGTAGTGGGCCGTGTACAAAATACGGCCCATTTTCGATGTTAGAGTTTATTGGGTTCGTCCCTTAGCATTTGATACCGATACCGACTTGATCGGATATCATGTATTGAATGACTCTCGTTGCCAATGGTTTCGGACATCCGGAAACCGAGGTTCTGAGTAAGGGGTGAGGGTACGTGTTGGGAAGTTCACAAAGAACACCCAACCCCACCCGCACATTAGCGGCCTCTACTAGGATATCGTTTGATGTTTTAATACGCGTGTTACTTGAATGATGAATGATATGCAAACATTGTTTTCCTAAGCATGTGAATAATTGAATGGGTTGCTAAGTCGGTTTAATGCATGAAAAATTTAACGTCGAAGTTGAATTTAGTATGTGAGGTTCGTTTTAGTATAATAAAACAAACGATAAAAAAGAATGAATTTGCTACAAGATGAACAAACGAGTTAGTATCGATTTGTGAAGAAATAATATAGCAAATATGATGAATATGCAAGATCGAGAAAATATTAGTCGAAATCTGAAAAATATTGTTAAAAAGACGTTGTTTTGTATAAAAAAAACGATGTTCGAAAAATAATAAAAAAGGAAAAAAAAACGGGCCGCGTTTCCATCGTTGCCCAAGACTCGCCCGGGGTGCGCGCGACTCGCGCCCCGGCCTGTTTCGAGGTCGATTTTCTGAAAATCGATGCTTTTATTAAACCGCGTACGAATATTGCATAATTCGTGCTCGACTTAATATTTTCGATATTCGTTATATTCGATAGTCGATTATGAAATCGATATCAAATACTCAGAATAGTTTTAGAAAAGATACAAATTTTGAGAAATCGTTTTGTAGAACAAAAAAACGAACAAAAAGCTAAAAAAAAAGGACTCGAGTTTCAGGCCCGTGCGCGAGTCGCCTAGGATGGGCGCGACTCGCGTGCGGGTCTGTCCCAATCTCGTTTTTTGTTCGAAAATTGCTAATTTGATAAATTGCGTACAAATACGAACTAATTTATACTCGATTTATGTTTTCGATATTCGTCATATCCGATATTCGATTATGAAATCGATATCGAATATTCGGAATGAATTTAGAAAAGGGTTTTGAAAAAAAGTTTGTTTTGAACGAAAAGTAAGAAAAAAGAATTTTGAACGAAAAAGATGTTAATTCTCTCCGCGTATAAAATCGTCGAATTTTGTTTAAAAAGATGTGACGATTTTATTAGTATCAACGAGAATTAATTAATTTTGTTCTTGTTAGATACGATATTCGATTAGAGAATCGGTAACGTATTTTAAGAAGGTTATATATAAAAAAAATAGTTTTTGTAGTATCGATTATTAGAAATAAAAAAACGATGATGACCCGTAAAAAGGACGACACACGACCCAAAAAAATAAGACGGACGAGGACCCTTATAAAAGACGGACGACGAGAAGGAGAAGAGAAGAAGAAGGAGAAATTGGGTTTGGTACACCCTCATCCTACATGCTTCGGTTTAATCGGATCGGGGCTCGTCGGGACGTGGCTTGGGCACAAGAGCGTCGAGTTTAACGTCGGTGGGTTATGGTGGTTTGGTGGGACGTGTAAAGTGTCGGGCAGGAGGCCGGTTTCGTCGGGCTAGAGCGGCGGGATCTCCGGTTCTACTATCGGTTTTTCGATGCCAAGTGTACGAATCGTAGATGTGTAAAAAAGTTGATGATTTTTCTGAATCCTAGATGTTTGTTGTATCGTGCGTCAGGAATTCTGTCCTTAGATGTGTTGTGCAAGGGGCTATTTATAGGAAATTCCCGACCTTGGCTAGGAGAGGTGCTTTTGAATTAGAACTACCGCTTAGGATAGGAAACGTAGGAAGTTGAGGGGAGTGAGAATTCCGTTTTCTTGTGAAGGAAGAAAGGGAACCGGCTGGTTGGTAGGCTGCTCGGCCGAGTATCCTAGCTCGGTCGAGTGTTTGATTCGGTTTTCGGATAGAATTCCTACTTGAGATCGAATTCTATCCTTAAACGGATTTGTTTAATATTTTGTGTAGCTGATTTTTGTAGTATTGGAGACCGAATCAGCCGCGTGAGGTGTCACGGCTGACTCACGTGTCTCGGGAAAATCTTTGACCGGGTTTTGACTCGATCGCTAAAAGACGGTTTTACCTCTGGTGTCGGATTCGACCCAAATTAGTCTTATTTGACTCGAAACGACCCCCTGGGCCTGAATTTGAGGTTGGTTTCATGAGATTTGAACTCCTTAAAAACCCAAGCCAAATGCCAATGATTTTGAGCCCATTTCCGAGTACGTTAAAGCACGTTTGCGTCCGATTAACATCGGGTGTTTGTCGGAAACTACTATAGACACCTGGCGGTCAAATGTGGGTGTCTACACTAACTAATAATTATTGGGAAAAAAAATAAAAATAAAAAAGGCTACACTTACCCAAAGTGTGAGATTTTCATACACAACTAATCACATTGCGCCACGTGTCATTTTATACTAACCATGGATGATTAAATTAAGGTTAGATTTGTAATTGTACACCATTAGTTAATATGTTACCATACTATAGTTAAGATTTTTATTTTATTTTATTTACTTGATTAGCTTTCATTTTTATTTATGTAGCTTTCATTTAATTTCAGTTTATACTGATTGTAAAGACAAAAATTTAATATAATTGTCATTAATGAAATTATTATTTTTATTAAAAAAAAAATTATTAACATAATTATTTTCACATCATTTAATAAATATCACTGTATATTCACTTTTTAAATTATTTTTTTTTATATAATCTATGGGTAATAATTAATTGATATTATTGTTTAATGTTTATTTACGTTTTAGTATATATAAATTTTTATTCCGATTTTTAAAAAAAATTATACAAAAAAAATGAAAATTATAAATTGATGAGAAAAAAATCAAACGAACTACAAAAAAAACGAAGTTTACCCAACCATTTTTAATTTTGGGTCAATAAATAAAATAAATAAAATAAAAAAATATAAATGTCGACAAATCAAACTAAAAAAAGAAATAAATAAATTTATATTGTTGGGGTGTTTGGTAAATGGCGGATCTGCAAAAAATCGGCATATTGAGAGCAAATGGCGGGGTTGACCACATAATATGCTAATGGTAGTGTTTGGTAAATGGCGGATTGTAATAGCATATTGGGGACGAATATGCAGTTTTGCAATATGCTGCTAGGAGCAACATATTGAGCTTAGCGGATTACCTTCCTTCTTTATTTACCTCTTTACCCTTTTACAATTTAAACCGTACTTTCATTATTCATGTTTTCATTATTCTAAACTCTTCCACAGAATTCATCATTCTAAGTACGTTTTCCTCCATTTTTTTATCTTCTCATTCTTTTAATACATAGGTGGAGTATTATATTAAAATGAGAAGATAAAAATTAAATGGAAGAAGTATGATGACTGTCAGTTGCGGTGCGGATTGACGTTCGGTACCCCCATAAGGCGAAGGGTATTTTGTCGGGCCAATCCCTGTAATTCTCAGCCATCTTTTTAAGTATGATGACAATTGTTTTATTGGCCGCCTCTACCGCTCCATTTGTTTGAGGTCGGTAAGGTGAGGATGTATGCCTTTGAATTTTATATTTTGCCAGCAATGCGGCAGTTTCAGCTTGAAAGTGGATCCCGTGATCACTGATGAACTCAGGTGGGATCCCGTATCGGCATATAATCTTATTTTGGATAAATTTGGCCACGTGCTTGGCGTTCAAGACACGGTATGACTCGGCTTCGACCCATTTGGTGAAGTAGTCGATGGCCACCAAAATGAAGCAATGACCTCCCGTCCCGGAAGGATGCCTATAGCAGTTTGACTAACAGGTGTCTATAGCAGTTTCCAAAAAATACCCGATGATGATCGGACGCTAACATGCTTCTGTGCGCTCGGATACGGGCTCAAATCCATTAATCGCTGGCTAACACACTTACAGAGTACAAATCTCACAAAATCAACCTCAAATCCAGGCCCAGCGGGCCGTTTCCAATCAAATAAGGCTAATTTGGGCCAAAACCGACACCGGAATTAAAACCGACTTTTTGCGATTGGGTCAACCCCGGTCAAAATCGTTTCCGAGACACACAAAAACAGCCATGCAACCATCAAAAGTCCAAGTCAAACACAAAACCCATCAAACACTCAAAGTCAAGGTCCAAAACAATGGACCCGTGCACCCGACTGGGCCACTCGATCGAGTGACCCACCCACTCGATCGAGTGGGCTTCTTTTGAGCCCGGCTGCAGGCTTCACGGGCCACTCGACCGAGTTAGCCCTTTACTCGGTCGAGTAACCCTAATTCGGGTGCCCTAGCCTTGCCTATATAAGCAACCCTCATGCACCCCTCTTCAGGAACCTTTTTTTACAACTTTCGAAACCCTAGTGCAACCATACTCATACATACTACACCTTTTACAAACCCTAATCAAACCCTAGCAATTCGACACTAGCCAAAACCCTAAACTAGCTTTAGGATTCATCAAACCCGAGCCACCATAACTCAACCTTCATAAACCTCGAAGACTCTTGTGTTATAGCCACGGTTACGAGTCCGCGCGGAGACAAGAACATGTAGGTTGAGGGTGTCAAAACCCCGCTTCTTCTCCTTTCTTCCTCCTCCTCGCGTCGTGTCGTCTTTTTTTTTACGGGTCGCGTTCTCTTTTTTTATTCTTATTATCGCATCATTAATATCAATAATACTAGTATCAAGACATTAAAATATCTATCAATTTGTGTCGAGTATGAAGTGATATCGGAATGAGGAAACACGAACATACAAGTGTACTGCACACAGCGTTGACGGTCGCTTGTTCCGATATCCCAATTACTTGATTATTGAGATAGATTAACTTCAACCATAATCTTTGCACCATTGTTATTGTTCGCATATCTCATCGATTTCTCAAAAGCAAACATTGTATTTCTATAAGGGTCGAAACCCGTTGACACGGACCCGACATCACAATCCCTAGGGATTTATTCCGATGTCGGAGAAGTCGAGGGAATCAAGTTTTTTTTTATGTATTCAATTAAAGCGTCGATTTTGGATTCGATACCAATTCCATAATTGGATATCGAGTCTAATAATCAAGTCATACGAATTAATTAACGCGATTTATTGATATCACGATAATTAATTTGAAGCGACTAAAATTAATTTATTTATTCTCTATTTCACTCTAATATATCGATTCAAATAATCGAGTGTGGAATATAACGAGTATTCAAAAGTAGAATCGAGTATAAATTCAACAATATTTATATTCGGTTCAACAAAATTTGCGATTTATAAAAAACCAAGTCGAGCGTAAATTGTGCAATATTTATGTCCGATTCGGTAAAATCGTCAAATTCTCAAAAATCAAAAGCAATTTCAAAATCAACATCAAAATTGCAAACGAATTACAATTCGTACAGGGGGCACTCGACCGAGTGCCTAACCCACTCGGTCGAGTGGTACCCCAAAAGTCGGATCAGAATGTCTGTTACGACACCCACTCGGTCGAGTCTCACAGTGACTCGGTCGAGTGGCCATGTACTCGACCGAGTTAGCCAATAACTCGGCCGAGTATGGTCCATAACGCGAAACAGAAACCTATTTTCGGGGTTTACTCGATCGAGTCTATCGACTACTCGATCGAGTGACCTCGTAACGACCAAAACATGAGTCGTACATCCTTCTTTTCAAAACTCGATAGTATTTTACGACTTAGGTCAACACGTGCATAATTAATCACGTGTATACTATCTTTTTAAACCATGCATCATCTTGTACATCATTCAATTCAATTCTATATTTGCACAAACCGTTATTATTCGTTATATCATTGCATCGTTACTAACGCGTTTGTTATTTCTTTTGTCAATTTAATTCTTGTTCGTTTATTGTACTAAATGAACCCGCATGCTAAATTCCACTTTGACGTAGAATTAACTGCATTAAATTGACTTAGAAACCCTTTTCAAATTCAATTCACATGTTTAGGGAAAATACTCTTTGCATATCATTTTCCCGTTTAACTAGCGCGCGTATTGTAAGTCATTCGAATTCTTAGTAGAGGCCGCTAATGTGCGGGCGGGGTTGGGTGTCCTTTGTGGGCTTCCCAACACGTACCCTCACCCCTTACTCAGAACCTCGGTTTCCGGATGCCCGAAACCGTTGGCGCACGAGAGTCATTCAATACACAATATCCGATAATGTCGGTATTGGTATCAAATGCAAAGGGACGAGCCCAATAAACTCTGACATCGGAAATGGGCCGTATTTTGTATACGGACCACTACGACATAGAGTGGGCTCGAATGGTTCCGAATAACCACAAAATTCGGTGGCGACTCCACATAGACCTAAATTTCGATTCGATCCGTTTCATATGGAGATTCATTCGCCTACCCAAACCCGCGCGTGGCCGCGTCGGGGTGGACCTATGTCATGTCCACAATTTGGCGACTCCGCTGGGGATTAACTGATGTGTGACTTACCATCGGCATCCTCAGGGTGAGACTCGAATAGAAATCGTTTGACAAATACAATGCGCGTGTTAGTTTTACGGTTCATGCATAACCCATGTTTTCCCGGGCCGGTACTGGTGACCGACGTCCCACTATACCATTGATGTACTCCAACATGGATATGTCAAAAGGTGTCCATAGTCGATTCGAGTGGGTTTCGCGGCATGTTCTAAGCTCAACTCGACTTAGAGAGTCCGTCCCGATCAACGTCTAGACTATGTACACTGGTATAGACCCTTGCAGACCGACCGAGACTTAGTGTAGAGCATACATGACGTCGTTATAATGCTTGTGTGACTACGTGCTACTTGGTTTCCGAGTCGTTTTCAAAAATATCAACTTTTCAAAAATTACATCCTCCTTTTCAAGATATTCAATTTTCAAAACCCGGGACACATACCGAATTTAGGACTTATGATTTTACTCAAAATAGCCTATTTTCTAGCCGGTATGCTGCCCAAATCAAAACTCGAACTTTCAAAACTCATGACCCAATGACTTTTCGTCCTCTTTTTCGGAAATTTGGGCCATTCACCGAGTCCACTCGGTCTTTTTTCAAAAATCATCAATTTTCAAAACCTTCCCTCTTCTAGAACTTCCCGTATTTAGCAGTGTCAGGTTGAGTCTTAAGTTGTCAAGGTCTTTAGCGTCGAAACTCCGTCGATCTTACATCACGAGTTTCTTCCCTATCCCAGTCCGCCTTATTAGACTAAGGCAAGGCCCACCTACGTAGGACATACTCTTACGAAGGAGGGCCCGTCAACACAATCGAGTCAAAATGTCTGGGGATGTCCCACGTGAACCTTCCTTCGAACAGGACTAGGCCCACTTGCCGAATCCTAAGGAAGCCCCACCTTTCGCAAGTCACCCGTCTAGGTGTCTTTTCTGAGTCAACCTTTTACAAGGCATAGCCCTATAACAAAAGGTTTACGGTCCTTACGTCTAAGGGTCACTCGTCCCACACTCGAGTCTTAACAAAATCTTCAATCCCACTTGGGGATTACCCCTTAGCAGGGCGATCAATCACGGTTCCTCTAAGGGTCATGTCTTACACGTGTCTCACATAACCCACTTTCGAGTCACTTAGATGCCACACCATCTGAGTCCCTAGCCTCACTTGGGGGCTATTCTCCGACGGAATGACTAATCACAGTCACTTCGAGAATCGTACCCTACACATTTGTCTTAGGGGAGTCTAACCCGAGTCAAACTGGGGCCGTCCCTCCTCTTACGCTATTTCCTATGCCTTGGTGAGTTTGAGTTCCGAAGCAACCTCTCTGATTACGTGGTGCTCTTACAGACAGGCCACCCGCAACCCGACATCAACGCAAGATGGAAGAATTGAAAGATGCCCTAACCAAAATCGAGACTCAACTGACCTCCATCCTTGCTAACCAAGCAACTTTGGACACTCGCCTGAGCACTGTAGAGAAGACGGTCCCAGTTGAAGGAGCTGAGTCCACTGGGCCCATAGCCGAATTGGTCAGTGTTGTTCGCAGGCTCGAGGAGCAAGTTCACTTATCAACAAGCAACTCAATCCACTCCGAAAATGCTCGCATTTATTCACCTTTGAGTAACGAGCTACCGGCCAACCTCAACTTGACGGGAATTCCTATGTTTGAGGGTACCGAAGACCCGGTCCATCATATCCGGGCCTTCAAAGACTTCATGGCAGTCAAAGGGGTAAAGTCCACCATGTTTAAGCACTTGTTCCCTTCCTCCCTCCAGAAGCACCCCAAAGCCTGGTACTACAGGCTCGATTCCAAGAAATACCCGACTTGGGATGATGTGGCAACAGAGTTCGCTCGGAACTACGCCGATAATATCGAGATCCAGACTACAATGCGTACTCTGGAAGTCATGGCCCAAGAGCCCAAAGAAGGGTTCACTAAATATCTTCAAAGATGGAGGGCCGAGAGTGTAAAGTTGGTAAACAAGCCCAACGAGAAGACACTAGTGGAGGCCTTCATCAACAACCTCCTACCTTCTTACCGCGTCCATCTTAGGTATGCCGGCATTTCAAACTTTGCCGTACTTACCGAAATGGGCATTAGGATTGAAGACGATCTTCGACATAATGAAGATCTGGGTGAAGTTGATACTAAAGGCTATACTGGACATCAACTCGAGTCCTTAGAAGCCGACGACTAATGACAACATTATCCGAGAGTCCGGATCCGATTTGAGTCTGAGTCTGAGTTCGAGTCTAGGATGTACTATTCCCTTCAAAGTCGAAGTCAAAGTCAAAATCAGAGTCAGAGTCAGTTGTATTCTGTCCTCTTTTTCAAAATTCAATAAAATCAGCTTTCAATATTCTTTCTCATATATATTCCTTATGTGTTTCCGAGAACATGATGAACACCATCATACACTGTGAGCACACGCACGTGACTATTATGGGCACATCTATAATGACTGCAGGAAACCGAGCCCGTGTTTTCTTTTTTACCTATTCCGTGTCTGGTATAGAAAAACCACATAACTACCCGTAGCAGGAGCGGTACTGAATCCTATGACAAATCTAGGTAATCTCCTAGTTTGGGTTCAAGACGGGAGGCAAGCCCATTTCCCACCATAAAATACCCCTCCAATAAGACTGACCAATCCCTACCTTAGGTGTTAGTCTGACCGGCAAAAAAAAAACACTGGGCAAAAAAAATCAAAAGTAAAAAAAAAAACAAAAGAAGGCCATCAAAAAAAAAGAAAGGGCCAAAACAAAAAGAAGACCATCAAAAAAAAAGAAAACTGGACACAAAAAAAAAATCGAAAGTCCATGAGGAAAAAAAGCAAAAGGCCAAAAAAAAAGCAGGTCATCATCAAAAAAAATTCAGAATACCCATGACTGTGGTCAACGGTCAATTCAAGGGAAACCCCCACGACCAGGGTACGGTCAAAACTATCAAAACCCATGACCGCGGCTAAGAGGTCAATCAAAAAATCAAATACCCATGACCGTGGTCAACGGTCAACTCAAGTGAAAATCCTTTGACCGCGGTACGGTCAAATTCAAAATTATCCATGCCATCCAATAGGAGAGTAACAATCAAGCTGGTCAGCTAACACCACACTCAGCCTTCCCACATTACAACCCTCAAGACCTTCCCGAGACCCAGGCCAGAGACAGCCCGGAATTTTGAGGATTCAAGCTCCATAGGATACCCCTAACAATTAGGGCCAAACATGGAAACCAGATCCCGCATTATCAAACCAGCCCTCGAAGCCTTAGCTCCACAGAACCGAGCTCCAGATTTCGAGTCATCAAAACCAGATCCCACATTATCAAACCAGCCCTCGAAGCCTTAGCTCCACAGAACCGAGCTCCAGATTTCGAGTCATCAAAGCCATTTACTTCCTAGCACCACACTTCCAAAAACATCAAATTTCCCGAGAGCAGAACTCGTTAAAAATCCCGAGAACAAAACTCGTTAAAATTCCCCGAGAGCAGAACTCGTTAAAAATCCCGAGAACAAAACTCGTTAAAATCCCATCCAAACCAGTTACCAACTCCAAACACGGGAACTCAACTTGCAGTCGGCATAGAACCGCAAAAGCACTCGGCGTCACCGATGCCGATTACCTTCCGACGGCGCAGACTATCCAGGCTTTCGACGGAAGCCCAAAACCTGTCGCTGGTGCCGTGAAATTGAAGATCATAACGGGCCCAATCGAAAAGGAATTGGAATTTCAGGTGATAGATGTCACCTCATCATTCAATCTCTTGCTGGGAAGGCCTTGGATCCACGCAGTCAAGGCCGTGTCATCTACCCTCCATCGAAAAGTCAAGATGCCCCTCAAAGACGGTATCATCACGCTGGAGGCGACCCCAATTGCCGTAGCAAGCTGCAACGCTACGGGCCGGGCCGACCCGCGATGATTTGATTTCGTGGGCATGATCGAAGAAGAATATCTCTTTAGGCCCTACTTCACAACTAGCATCGACACGATGCTACAAAATCTGGGTTACCTACCCGGGATAACCTCAAGGCCATATCTTCCAGCTGGGAAGATCATCGAGGTCCTAAATGATGGCGAGTCACATTTCGGATTGGGGTATGCTATAACCCCGGAAAACGTGGTTCGGGCCGGTATTCACAAGGCCGTCGACATTATCAAGGGTATTTACATAAGCCCTTATAGCCTGAAGTTAACGGATTACTTCGTTACTCCAGTCTTCGGAGGCGTCCAGGTGGGCCTCTACCAACCCACCGTCACATATCCCGAGACCAAAAAGGCTCGGGAATGCAATTTCATCCCTGATGATATATTCACTATCGTCCAGGCCGAATCAAAGGAAAGCGAAAGCAACTCTGAGCCCGTGCTGGGGCTCTTATTCGGAGAAGACAAAGCCGTCCCCGCTCCAAAGAACGACTTGGTCAACCTGATCCTTCGCAGCGATCGGTTCGACCCAACCAAGCTAATCACCGAGGTCGGCGCCAACACCGAAACGAGGGCTTGGAGGAAGACCATAAAATGGACCGACGGTCAAGGACAGGTCTACAAGCTGACCACCGGCGAGGGAGACATGCCGGATACCGAGTCTGAGTCAGAGTCAGAGTCGGAGTCTGAGTCCGAGTCTAGAGGGTCTGGTGCTAAAGTCGAGTCTGCAACCCCTCTTCCCTTATCCACTGAGGTCTCGGGGCCTGTCCCAAGACCTCTCCCTATACCGCCGCTAACCAATGATCAGATGGCAACTCTATTCGAGCTATTTTCAAGATTTACCATCAATAATAATAACGAACACCGTTCTGCTTACGACTTGTCTCATTTCCAAAATTTTCTCAATTTCAAAAATTTTATATGCAATGACATTGAGAAACCCGACGAACAGGTACCCCTACCTCAACATCTGGTCGAGCAGCTCGAGCAAAGGGAATCCCGAGATCCGGTAATTGAAGAAACCGAGTCCATCAATGTGGGAACCACTTTAGAGCCCCAGATGCTTAAGTTGGGCCTATCTTTAGATCCAGAGGAGAGAAAACAATTCACAGACCTTCTCCAGGAATTCAAAGACGTCTTTGCATGGTCCTACAAGGACATGCCGGGTATAGACCGGGAGATAGCCGAACACCGAATACCCATCAAAGAGGGGTGCAAGCCGGTAAAGCAAAAACTCAGAAGAATGAAGCCCGAGTGGTCTCTTAAAGTCAAGGAAGAGGTCGATAAACAATTTAAAGCAGGCTTTATACAAGTGTCTGAATATCCAGACTGGGTTGCAAACATCGTGCCGGTACCCAAGAAGGACGGCAAGGTGCGGGTTTGCGTGGACTTCCGGGATCTTAACAAGGCAAGCCCAAAAGACGATTTTCCGTTACCACACATCGACATACTGGTGGATAACACGGCCGATCATGCCCTTCTATCGTTCATGGACGGGTATGCCGGGTACAATCAGATTAAAATGGCAGAAGAGGACATGGGTAAGACCACCTTCATTACACCTTGGGGTACTTACTGTTACACCGTCATGCCATTTGGGCTTATCAACGCCGGGGCCACTTATCAACGGACCGCCACTACCTTGCTCCACGACATGATGCATAAGGAAGTGGAGGTCTATGTGGACGACATGATCGTCAAACCCAAGACCGAAAAGGAAATAAGGGGGTTTCTCGGAAAAGTCCAATACATCAGCCGGTTCATTTCGAAACTAACCATGGTATGCGAACCCATCTTCAAAAAGCTAAAAATCGGAGAACGGGTGCTATGGGACGGCAAATGTCAAGCGGCTTTCGACAAAATCAAGGAGATGATGTCTGCTCCGCCGGTACTAATGCCACCTCAACACGGTCTGCCTTTGTCGTTATACCTAACGACGACGGAGACGGCCATGGGGGCTATGCTGGCCCAGACAGTCGATTCAGAAGAACGGGCTATTTACTACATCAGTAAAAAGTTCCTCGAATATGAGTGCAAATATACAATGCTCGAAAAGACGTGCCTAGCATTGGTTTGGGCCACTAAAAAGCTCCGACATTACATGCTCAGTCACGAGGTACATGTGTTATCCAAAATGGATCCTATCAAGTACTTATTTGAGAAGCCCATCCTCAACGGCAGGATGTCAAGATGGACTTTAATGTTATCCGAGTTCGACCTCAAATTTGTACCATTAAAAGCCATCAAAGGCCGGGTAGTTGCCGAGTTCCTCGCTGACGGCCCAATATCCGAAGAAGGCCACACCGATACATGGGCCTTTCCTGATGAAGACATATTCCATACCGATACGGAAGTGTGGGATTTATATTTCGATGGGGCATCCAACTTCCGAGGATTTGGGGTCGGAATCCTATTAATTTCACCCCGAGGGGAACACACTCCCTTGTCCATCAAGTTGGACTTCGACGTGACCAACAACGCAGCCGAATACGAAGCATGCATTCACGGGTTGCAAGCCGCCGCTGATTTAGGGGTAACAAACCTCCGGGTCCACGGTGATTCATCATTAGTCATCAATCAAGCACTCCAAAAATGGAAAACTCGGAACGCCAATCTCGTGGCTTACCAAGCACGGGTAAGGGTTCTAGAGAAACAATTTCAAAAGGTAGAATACATTTATCTGCCCCGGGAAGAGAATCAGTTCGCAGATGCACTTTCCAAATTAGCATCTTTACTGAACACCCCGGATCACCTGACCAGCATGCCAATCTGTGTCGAAAGACGGTCCGAGCCAGCCTACATCCACGCCATTCAGGATATCGAGATAACTGACCCGGAGCCTTGGTATCAAGCTGTCCTAACCTACCTGACAACGGGAGAGTACCCCCCGGAAGCTGAAAATCGGGCCAAAAAGGCCCTACGAAGATTAGCAACCCAATTTGTTCGAACTGATGACGGGCAATTGTACAAAAAGACGGCACAGGGGGCTCTACTCCTATGCATCGACAAAATACAGGCCGAAAAGGTCATGGCCGAGGTCCATGATGGTGAAAACGGCCCGCATATGAACGCCCATATGCTAGCCCGAAAAATCATGAGGCTCGGGTACTATTGGAACACCATGGAAACAGACTGTCAGTTGTATGTCAAACACTGCCATAACTGTCAGATCTTCGCCAATGTACAGCATATGCCATCTTCCCTATTATATACCATGACATCACCATGGCCATTTTCGACATGGGGAATTGACATAATTGGAAAGGTGCATCCTTCCGGGACGGGAGGTCATTGCTTCATCTTGGTGGCCATCGACTACTTCACCAAATGGGTCGAAGCCGAGTCATACCGTGTCTTGAACGCCAAGCACGTGGCCAAATTTATCCAAAATAAAATAATATGCCGGTATGGGATCCCTCACGAGTTCATCAGCGATCACGGGACCCACTTTCAAGCTGAAACTGCCGCATTGCTGGCAAAATACAAAATTCAAAGGCATACATCTTCGCCTTACCGACCTCAAACAAATGGAGCGGTAGAAGTGGCCAATAAAACAATTGTCACCATACTTAAAAAGATGGCTGAAAATTACCGGGACTGGCCCGACAAAATACCTTTTGCCCTATGGGGATATCGAACCTCAATCCGCACCGCGACCGGGGCAACCCCGTATTACTTGACATACGGAATGGAAGCGGTCCAACCAGTCGAGCTAGAGGTGTCATCCCTTAGGATCCTACTTGAAAGCCAAGTACCTGAGGCAGATTGGGTCCAAGCCCGATACGATTCGCTAGTCCTTTTAGACGAACGGCGATCCCGGGCTCTCAACAACATTCAAATATATCAAAAAAGGATCCAACGGGCTTTCAACAAACGGGTTAGGCCCAGGAACATCAAGGAAGGGGATCTGGTCCTAAAATCGGTTCGTGCCTTACTGCCGGTTGACCCAAGGGGTAAATTCAAACTCAACTGGGCTGGGCCATACTTAGTCAAGAAGGTCCTATCAGGAGGAGCGGTGATGCTGACAGACTTGGACGGGAACGAATTCGTCAACCCAACCAACTTGGACCAGCTAAAGCGCTACTACCCATAAACCCCCATCTCAATGTCATTTGCAAAAATTTATAAAAATTTGTCCTTTTTATAAATTTTCAAAATTTTAGACAAGTCAATAAGCTAGAACTAATATATTCTACTGTCGCACATCTTGAATTAATAATCCTGATATATTTCGAAAATTGCAAAAAAAATCAATCAAATCAAATTTTGAACTACGTTAGGTTTGATTCCGCCATTTGCGGATACGTAGGCAACCCTTCAAAAGGGTACAACCGCTGCAACAAACGAAAGACGGGATCGGTGTTCAATAATATGTCCTTTATTAATATCTTGATAAACTCGGGATTTTAGTTACTCGGGATTACCAAAACGGCATTCACACAAAAAGATCACACCACAAAAATAATAATAATATTCAAATAATAAAATAAGGAGACTAGTATCCGGGCATCTTCCCCTTCCCCTTGTCCTTCGGGTCGCGTGGAGCCTGGGGTCTTCGGGGTGGTGGCGAGCGTTCCTGAATCACAAGTGGAACCTCCTTAGCCCGAGCCCGTTTCTTTGACGACGGGTCTTCAATCACGGTCTTCGGCCCAAGTCGGGCCCGCACATGCTCAGGCAGTCTATCCCGTGGGCCAAGTCGGTCCTGCACGGGTAGTCTTGGGCCCAGTCTCCTTTCCAAGTCCATCTGGGGGCTCACTTTCCCCCAAGCACCTTTAGCACTAGACCCTTCAGCTTGAGTCTTAGTCTTCTTCTTGTGACCAGACATTAGACGAACTAGGGTAGCTGGAGTGTCTCCTTCATCAAAGAACCCCCTGTTGTCTTTGGCTTGCTCCCTTCTCAGCAGGTCGAAGGCTTCATCAATTTTCAAAGCGACTCGGGCTTTAGCATCTCCTGCTTTGGTCCACCTCGTATAAGAATCTGAAACCCAGATTGAGTGGCGAGATTTGACAATGGGCCAAGTATGCCGTGTGTACCACCTTTGCATCCAGGTATCACACATTACATCAGTCAGTTGGGTAGGGTCACTCACAACTGCTTCAACTTCAGGGATTCGCTGGGTCCATCCATACTGCCTTAGTATGCGATCTGGGTAGAGATGAACCGTCTGCCTGAAAGATAGGATCACCTGATAGCGGGTTCTGTCCCTCGGGTCCAAGCCACTCCAAAGGTAGATGGGCCACCACGGAACTACCCATCGGATTAACGGACCACCATGAAAAGACAAAACCTCGTCCCAATACTTTTGCGTAATCTGACGAGAGAAATCAATGGCCCGCCTCCTCGTCATCACCTGGTTATGACGATAGTTGCCCGCATCAAGGGGAGGATCTATCACTGATAGCCTCTCATAAAGCCAAATCTGCAAAAAGGAAACAAAAACATGAGTAAAAAAAATCAAAAAATCGAAAATCAAAATTTTTTGCAAAGTAACATACTTGCAGCAATCGGGTGCTTCCGATAAGACGAATTGACGAGTCTCTCTTACGGCTGTCCAATCCTTGGATAATCTCGCCCGTGATCAGCCAAGCCGGGCTGTGTTCAGTCTCCATCAAATCTACTACGGTCAGAAGACGGGTGTTTCCCATGCAGGATAACAAATCCATGTGACCCTCGTAAGCATATACGTGGAGCATACAGAAAGAAAAGGCCCTGCGGCTGTAAGCCGGTCTGACCCGAACATCAAGAGAATTCATAAATTTCTCAGCCAAGTCGATCAGAGAAATCTTATCGCCTTCCATCATGCGGGATACCTCATTGTGAGAAAGCCCTAGAAATTCTCGAAGCTTCCTCCTCGGGTCATAGATCAAGTACGGGACGGCTGGACGAAGCACCGGGTTCCATCCTCCTATAGCAGCAATCTTCTCAGGCAAAGGGCAAACCTCGCCCCGGGGAAAAGCAAAGACATGATATATGTCATCCCAGTAAGCCAAGCATGCATCCAGAAAATAACGATCAACCACCATCTGACGGAACGGGTACAGCTGAGTTATCCCCGCTTGATTCAAAGCCACCCTATCCGTGTCCCTAAAGCGATGGGACCACTCCAGCAACATCACACTCAACCTATCGATTCCCATGACTAAATTCCTTAAGAAAATAAGGAGATCTTCTTTTTGCCTTAAGGGAAATAAAGAGACTTTCTTTAAAGAAGGGATTGATTTGTAATGAGAATTGTGGAGAAATCAAGGACAAGAGAGGACTATATATAGCATTAGCCTTGCAAACTGTTTAGGAAAATTTTCTAATCCTAATTGGAATCAAACCGCAAGCCTAGTCTCGATACTAGCACGGAAATCTCCATCTCGAACTTTCCTAATCCTTGTTAAGAGTCAGAAATCTCAAAGTTTCCAAAAATTCAAAAATCTCAAGATTTCAAAATTCAAAATTTCAAAATTTTCAAAATTTCAAAAAATCATTTTCCCCAGCGCGAGTCATTTTACTATCTACGTGTCGCATGCATTTTATGTGACTTATACAGGTACGTCTCAAACAGGGACGTGCAACCCACGATATCTCCCCAGCGGAAGCCAACGGCGGCATTTCACGGGATGGGCCTACATACAGGCACACCCAGGACTTATGCGACAAGTCCAATTCCCCACGAAGTTATCGGCTCAGGTATGATTTCTAGCTTACGGCTGGCGAGCCCTTCACGCGAGTCTAATGGACTATAAACGACCCGACCGGAAGTCCGCCAGGTTTCAATCCTTGATTGGCCTGGTGGCTACTCTGACTTTCGCCTTGTCCAAGCCTCAGTCAGAATGGGGGCTCTGTAGACACCCGCATTTTGACTGCCAGGTGTCTATGGCAGTTTCCAAAAAACACCCGATGATGATCGGACGCTAACGTGCTTCTATGCGCTCGGATACGGGCTCAAATCCATTAATCGCTGGCTAACACACTTACAGAGTACAAATCTCACAAAATCAACCTCGAATCCAGGCCCAACGGACCGTTCCGAGCCAAACAAGGCTAATTTGGGCCGAAACCGACACCGGAATTAAAACCGACTTTTTTGCGATTGGGTCAACCCTGGTCAAGGTCGTTTCCGAGACATACAAAACAACCATTCACAACATCAAAAGTCCAACTCAAGAAGCAAAATCAACAGTCCATCTTCAGATGGGCCATCAGGTCAAGTCCGTCAAGGCAAAACCCTAGACACCAAAGTGCATGACCATGCCTATATAAACACCCCCATGCAACACACTTTCAGACATTGAAAAAAACCCTAGAGCAACCCTACACACACATATAACATCTATTACAAACCCTAATCAAACCCTAGCAATTCTACACTAGCAAAAAAATCCTAAACCTAGTTTTAGGAATCAATCCCGAGCCACCATAACTTAACCTCCATAAAACCTCGAAGACTCTTGTGTTAAAGCCACGGTTACGAGTTCGATCCGAGACAAGAACATGTAGGTTGAGGGTGTCAAAACCCCGTTCTCTCCTTCTTCTCTTCCTCTCGTCATCTTTTTCGCTTTTTCTTACTTTTTATTTTTTATTTTTTTTCCTTTATTGCATCATAATATCGATAATACTAATACAAAACATTAAAATACTTATCGATTTGTGTCGAATAAGAGGGGTATCGGAATAAGGAAACACGAATATACAAGTATACTGCACACAGCGTTGACGGTCGCTTGTTCCAATACCCCGATTATTTGATTATTGAGATAAGTTAACTTAAACAATATTTTTTTTATTTCGTTTGCATCATTATCATTAGTCGTATATTTACATTATTTTTCAAAAACAAGCATTATATTTAATAAGGGTCGAAACCCGTTGATGTGGATCCGACATCAAACAATTCGCAAGAATTAATTATGATGTCGGGATGCGGAGGGAATCAAGTCGAGTTTTTTTTAATTAAAGTATCGATCTATTAGATTCGATACCAATTCCATAATTGAATGTCGAATCTAATGATTTAGTCAAATAAATTAATTAACACGATTTTCGTTGATGCTAATATAGATGTCCTCTAATTCAATTGGATTAATTACGACATTAATAAACGCGGAGAAAATTTATATCGTGCTAGTTAATTTAAAACGACTTATATTATTTTCTTTATTTTTTCACTTTAGTATTCCATATCGATTCCATAATCGGATATGGGATATAACGAGCATCAAAATCAAAATCGAGTATAAATTATTCCAAGTATTTAATATCGATTTCATAATCGAATATTGAATACGACGAATATCGAAAATATTAAGTCGAGTGCAAATTACGCAATATTTGTACGCGATTTAATAAAATCATCAATTTTCCGAAGAAAACAATTTCGCTCTTTTTTATTATTATTATTCTTCGAACATCATTTTTTAGACAAAACATTTTTTTTAGATCTCGATATATATTTTTCCTTGACCTCGGTCAACACGTGTTAATCCATCACGTGACCTACTATTCTTTCCAAAATCATGCATTCATCACATCTATATCTTTACTCAATTTATTACTCGTTACATCGTTACTAACGGTTTGATTGTTTCCTTTGTCGATTTTTGTCGTTTATTTTATTTTACTAAAATGAATCCACATGCTAAAATTCCACTTTGACGTAGAATTAATTGCATTAAATTGACTTAGAAACCCATTTCAATTCCATTCACATGTTTAGGGAAAATAATCTTTGCATATCTTTTTCCCGTTCAATTAACGCGCGTATTGGAAAGTCATTCGAATTCTTAGTAGAGGCCGCTAATGTGCGGGCGGGGTTGGGTGTCCTTTGTGGGCTTCCCAACACGTACCCTCACCCCTTACTCAGAACCTCGGTTTCCGGATGCCCGAAACCGTTGGCGCACGAGAGTCATTCAATACACAATATCCGATAATGTCGGTATTGGTATCAAATGCAAAGGGACGAGCCCAATAAACTCTGACATCGGAAATGGGCCGTATTTTGTATACGGACCACTACGACATAGAGTGGGCTCGAATGGTTCCGAATAACCACAAAATTCGGTGGCGACTCCACATAGACCTAAATTTCAATTCGATCCGTTTCATATGGAGATTCATTCGCCTACCCAAACCCGCGCGTGGCCGCGTCGGGGTGAACCTATGTCATGTCCACAACTATATCATGATGTATAATGTATTATTATTATTATTAAAGTCTCACAAAGCCTAGAATTACCCGCATAGGTATTAGGTATCATATTAAGAGAATTAGGATTAGAACCGGCATAGGTATATTATACTCCTATTATTATAATCAAACATATTATTACTATTATTAAACTATGTAAACCCATTCCAACACCTAAACTTTAATTAAATAAAATAATAAGTAAATTTTAATTCTAAATATAGTAAAAATAATATTAAATAATTTCGACCAATCAAATCGCTCGGAAAGTTCCTACTTTATTAATATATATTGATTAAAAGAAATCGACGATATTGATTATTGAAATTTTTGGTATGATATATATTGACGTATATTTAATTAAAAAATTATTTATGTCCTTTTTTGTCATTTTACAAAATAGTTAAACAATCCTGTGGACATGACATAGGTCCACCCCGACGCGGCCACGCGCGGGTTTGGGTAGGCGAATGAATCTCCATATGAAACGGATCGAATGGAAATTTAAATCGAAGTGGAGTCGCCACCGAACTTTGTGGGAGTTCGGGCCCGTTCGAGCCCACTCTATGTCGTAGTGGGCCGTGTACAAAATACGGCCCATTTCCGATGTCAGAGTTTATTGGACTCGTCCCTTTGCATTTGATACCGATACCGACGTTATCGGATATCGTGTATTGAATGACTCTCGTGCGCCAACGGTTTCGGGCATCCGGAAACCGAGGTTCTGAGTAAGGGGTGAGGGTACGTGTTGGGAAGCCCACGAAGGACACCCAACCCCGCCCGCACTAGCGGCTTCTACTAGGATAACGAATGACTTTTGAATACGTGCGTTAATTAAACGGGAAAATGATATGCAAAGATTATTTTCCCTAAGCATGTGAATGTAATTGAAAGGGTTTCTACGTCAATTTAATGCAATTTGATTCTAACGTCAAAGTTGAATTTTAGCATGTGGGTTCATTTTAGTACGATAAAATAAACAACCAAAATTGACAAAAGAAACAACAAACGGTTAGCAACGGTATAACGATATTAACGGTTTGTGCAAATATTGAATTGTGTAGAATGATGCAAGTGAGTTAATGCATGGTTTTGAAAAAGATGTTTCACGTGATTAATTAGGCACGTGTTGACCTAAGTCACAAGAAACGGTTAACGAGACTCGAATGCTACTGTAGGACTCACGGTTTGACGTGATAAAGGACCACTCGACCGAGTCATTGTGGGACTCGATCGAGTGGACCTCTAAAAAAGATTCTGTCCGGATTTTATGACCCTACTCGACCGAGTTATTGACCAACTCGACCAAGTACATTGCCACTCGACCGAGCCACTGTGAGACTCGACCGAGTGGAGGTCGTAAAGACATTCTGTTTCGATTTTTGTGATGTCACTAGATCGAGTGGCGTAGGCACTCGGTCGAGTGGCACCTGTACGAACCAGGTTCGTTTGCAATTTTGTTGTCGATTTCGAAATTGCTTTTGATTTTGACGATTTGATGAATTGGGCATAAATATCGCGGAATTTATACTCAATTCTGAAATTGCATACTCGTTGTATCTCATATTCGATTATTGAATCAATATGGGATAGTAGAGTGAAAATAAGAGAAAATTGTTTTAAGTCGTTTGAATTAACTATCGCGATATGAATAGATTCTCTCCGCGTTTAATAATGTCATGATTCTAGCGAATCGTATGACTATTATTTTAGCATCAACGAAAAAAAATCGCATTAGTTAATTAAATTGACTAGATCGTTAGATTCGACATCCAATTATGGAATTGGTATCGACTCTAACGGATCGACACTTTGCTTGAATTAAAAGACTTGATTCCCTCGGCTTTTCCGACATCGAAATAAATCCCTAGAGATCGTGATGTCGGATCCGCGTCAACGGGTTTCGACCCTTATTAAAATAGAATGCTCGTTTTGGAAAATCGATGGGAATATGCGATGCAAACGAAAATAGACGAATTATTGTTTAGGTTGACCCGTTTCAATAATCAAGCGATCGGGGTGATGGGATAAGCGACCGGCAACGCTGTGTGCAGTACACTTGTATATTCGGGTTTTCTTATCCCACCATCACTCACACTCGACACAAATTAGCGAGTATTTTAATGTTTTATGGTACTAGCGATATTAGCGATATTACAGATGCGATAATTAAATAAAAATAAATAAAAAGAAGAGAAAGAAGACGAGAGAAGAGAAGAAGGGAAGAACGGGAATTGGCACCCTCAACCTACATGTTTCTTATGCTCGGTATAGACTCGTAGTGACGGCTTGCACGGGAGTTCGAGTATGTAAATTGAGTTGTGGTGGTAGGGATTCGATTCCTAGGTTTAGGGTTTGCAAGGTTGTTGAAGGGTGTGTTGATTAGGGTAGAATTAGGTCAAAAAAAGTTGTTGCGATTGATGTTGCATGGGGTGTTTATATAGGCAAAGCCTAGGCACCCGGCTAGGGTTACTCGATCGAGTAAGTGACTGACTCGGTCGAGTGGCCCAATGCGTCAGCCGTCGGGCTTGAAATAGGCCCACTCGATCGAGTGGGTGGGGCACTCGATCGAGTGGCCCAGCTGGGTCGCGCGGGTCCATTGTTTTGGACCGCAACCTGGGTTTTTGATGAGTTTGTGTTTGACTTGGACTTTTGATGTTGTGAATGGCTGTTTTGTGTGTCTCGGAACGACCTTGACCGAGGTTTGACCCAATCGTTAAAAAGTCAGTTTTATTTCCGGTGTCGGTTTTGGCCCAAATTAGTCTTGTTTGACTCGGAACGGTCCGCTGGGCCTGATTTTGAGGTCAGTTTTGTGAGATTTGTACTCCGTAAGTGCATTAGCCAACAACTAATGGTTTTGAGCCCATATCCGAGCGCGTAGAAACACGTTAGCGTCCGATCATCATCGGGTGTTTTTTGGGAAACTACCATAGACACCTGGCAGTCAAAATGCGGGTGTCTACAAATCCGCTAATCTAAAACAGCTAATGACCAAACACTATTAAAAATTTCTGCTAAATAAATCTGTCAGTCAAACCTGTCAATTGATTCTACTAGTCAAATCTGCTTCTGCTAATATTATTCCGCTGTTTACCAAACAGGGTTTTTATATGTGAAATAATGTTTATTAGGATTCAGTTGTTTTGGTTTAGTAGTTATTGCCATTTTCAATGACTTCAATATTTTCTAAAAGATATTTTCAAAGATATTGATTTTGTTTTCATAATTTTATTTTCTTCTGAGCATTATATATATTATGTGTTTTTCTTTGATTAATTTTTCATTTAAAAGTTAATTTATACGTTTATTATTTTTAATAAACACATAATTATGGATATAATATTTTTTTTTTAAAAAAATATCATAAATATATATAAAAAACAATTGGAACATACATTTTATAACAATAGATTAAGATTTTTAAATAAAATTCTAAATTGTAATTATATTAATTCTTTTTCCTTTTCAATTTAAATAAGCCGAAATTATATAAACAACATCAAATGATTATTTTAAAAAAACAAAAATGTAAATTAAAAACAAAAATACAAAAAGTTTCTAAAATTAACTTAACTGGATTAAGGTTAAAAAATTAACTAAAAGTATAAAATTAATAACCTAACCTTAAATTAATTAAACTACAAATAACACATGGCGACTTCTTATTGGTTGTGTATGGAAATCATATACACGTTGTGTAAGTGTATCATCTTCCATTTATACTATTATAGTTCAATTGGGAATTTTTAAGATTTGGTTTTTAACTGAGTTTATCGGACTTTAATTTTTGTTTTGTTACTTACAATAATTGCGATAGTGTAAGTAACCGAGTCTATATTTTAGGTATAAATCTTCAAATTCTCTTTGCTTAAATATGTATATTGATTTTTTCTTCCATCATGTCAACGTCTCATAAAACTTACAGTGTCGTGTCACGTATATGATACATCTCCATGACCGTGTCAATGCTACCTAGGGATGGCAACGGGTCCGGGACCCTGCCCAGACCCTGCGGGTCTTACCCTAACGGGTCGGGTACGGGTCCTAATTTTTTTGGACCCTACGGGTACGGGTCGGGTATGGGTCCTTCAAAAATGTTCCGGGTCCGGGTCCTAATTGTCGGACCCGGACCCGACCCGTGGACCCGTGTAAAAAAAATAAAATAAAAATATATATAAAACTAATGATAAGTGATGACTAATCTGAAACCTAATATCAATTCTTTTCTTCATCCTTACTTCCCCAATTCCTTTTAACGTCATCTTCGACCCAGCAGTTCACCACCACGCCAACCGCACCTTCCAGGCCTCTCATACTGTTACTTCTTTCGTCCACCACCACTCCTTATTTGTTTATTTTGCAACTACACAACAACGTGATGACATATGAGAAGGAGCTCAGAGTGACTTGATTTTATTTTGCCTTTTAATTGTCTTTTTAAATTGTCGGGCTATAAATCGCATATATTTCAAATTGTCGCGCATTGGACCCGTGACGGACCCAGACCCTACCCGTACCCGTCGGGTCCGGGTAAGGGTCTAAAATTTATGGACCCTTAAGGGTCCGAGTCGGGTCCGGGTCCAAGTTTTGAAGTTCGGGTCCGGCCGGACCCGACCCATACCCGCCCCGTTGCCATCTCTAATATTGATACCTAGTGCGACAATGGATTCAAAGGTGCGGAGAATACGTCCATTGAGGTAATGGCAATCTTGGGAACACCCTATGAACTTGGCATGGGTTGGGCACTTGGGATCATCCTACACCCTATGGCGCACCTTGGGCTGCAAAACCTGAACTCGTGTTGTTCCGTGTTTTTTCACGAGCTTTTATGTACCTTAAAACTTTCCGAAAAGATATTCCGGACCGTGATTTAAACATATATCGACGCACCAACACATCTAGTTTCTAGTACGGACTACTATATTTTGTATTGTTTGTAGTTGCAATCCCTTGTACTCCACTATTTTCGTTGTTACTTGTAATCTCCATCAACAAAAATGACAAGGACAGTAGAGTCAAAACTTTCATGCAGTTCTTACAATAATTCCAAGACAACGTCCTGAGTTGTGAGCAAGAGAGAATAATAAGATCCAAAGTTTTATAGACATTTGGAAAAGTGTACGAAGTTGATTGGATATGAAAGACGCGACTCGCACTTTGGCTGCATGGCCAATAGATGTAGAAGAAGAAACACTGACATTTAAACTGAATGCATACTGCAAACACCACCTGAATTCCGAATGCAGAATATGCCCAAGTTTGTAATATCATGCTCGATCAGCTGTGAAGATTGGTGATCATTTGATGCTTCCTTTTCGAATCGAGGATGTGCACGGACCACCAGAAGTCATAAACGGTATTCCTTTGTATGTAGCCACCCCATTCTCATCCGTAAACAAATGCTGCATTCAAGAGTCCGTTCAGAAATTGAATCAGACACCCCGCCCCAATATACAATCAATATATGATCAAAAATCTCCAGTGTCAGACTATGTAAGATGAAAAAAGATGAAAAAATAGACAACAGGCTCACTTTTCTCCAACTTTGGGATATGAAGCAATTAGAAAAAATATCACTAAACCTGTATGTTGTTTTAGTCAAAACTCTAGCCTCACATACTACAGTGTGAATCCATTTTTCTAAGTATGTTTAATAACATCTCACAATAACTTTATGTGAAACGGTCTCACGGAAGCGTATAAACTATTTTGTTTCTCTTTGGTTAGTGTCTCACAAGCCCGTGCAATTTTGTACGGGGGTTAATACTACTCATTGTCTACTCCTACTTGTTTTAATTTACAGTCCGGAAGATTTGCTATCATACTCTTCTGTTTCAATCATTAATTTATCATACTCTGCTATCAATCATTCATTTATCATTTGGTTCTCTTTGGTTACCCATATAGGTTTCTTTCCGATTCTTTCTGATGCTTAGAATTTGGGATGCTTGACCATATGAAACTTTTCGAGCGATAATAGAGAGTTGAAGGTTTGAGAATCTCTTAAAAATACAAAACAATTTAAAATTATTGTTATCATAAAAAGAGTAGATAAAAAAAATATCCTCTCAGAAAATTTGAGAAAATAAAAAATTTAAACAATTTAAAATTATTAGTTTCTTACTAAGAGTAGATCCAACTCTTTTCCTCTTAACAATTTTTTTAGAAAAACAAAAATATAAGCCAATTTACAATAATTATTATCCTAGTAAGATTATATATAATTTTTTATCCTCATGGCCATTTTGAAAAAGTTACTCGTATCCTATAGATTTATAAATATATTATATTCTCTTAGTTTTTGTTTCATTCTTTTATTTCTATAATATATAGTATCATACGTACTAATTTACATCTTACACTTTTTCCCCTTCGATACGTAAATACTCTACGACTCTGTCATACTCCCTCGGTCACAATTTTTCGCCATACTTTCCTTATTTAGTAGTCCCTCCGTTCCAATGAATTGTTTGCCTTTACTTTTGGCACCAAGGGGAGAGATCCAATGAGAAAGTGACATGTGGAGCCAAACTCATGAGAAATGTCAAATTACATATAAAAAACATTCCTAAAATAGAAAGGCAAACAATTCATTGAGACGTCCCAATATAGAATAGGCAAACAATTCATTGGGACGGAGGGGGTAGGTTTTTATTTTTTGCCTAACTTCTCTACTTTCCTTTTATATCTTACTTTTTACCATATTAACCTTCTTTTTATCCTTTATTTACAAAGAAATGTCAATTGAATTTTACACTGTCCACCCTTCATTTCTTTACTATTTATATTCATTCTTCACTACCCACTATCATTTTTTTTACTATTTTATATTCATTCCTTATTTTACGTGCAAAAGAGAGCGGGACGATAAATAATGATCGGAGGGAGTAATCAATATCAATATAATATATATATATATATATATATTAGGCTTTTTTCGAGCGATCTCATTGGTCCGTTCAATCAAACCTCAAATTAGGAAAGTATCATAAATAATAATAAAATCAACTAGAGAATCTTTTAATTATTATAATATATATTTAATTTATTATATTAATATGATGTTTTATAATTCTGAGGTAAAAACCTTTAGAGTTCATTTTTAAAAAATATTATCGTAAAATAAATTATAAAAATGAAATAATTAGCTTTGTGGTAAAAAATATTTTCATTAGAGTATAAATTTCATATTATTTGTTTTATATTATGTGATGAATTTATTACATATAACAATTGTAAAATTATCCCACATCGACAAATTATAATATGATATATAATCCACTACAAAAAAATAGATGGCGGGCACATCGAAAATACTACATCGTAAAATTATTTCCACATCGAAAAAATTATAATAAGGTGATGAAACTTTATAGAATAAATAAGAGCAATTATGTGTTCTTTTGAGTTGTAAAATAAGCTCTTAAGACTATAAATTCAGCTGAAATTAAATTTGATTACTAATATAACGTGATCATCTTATTTATTGTAGTGACATAGTTTTATTAAGTTTCTTATTTAAGGAATATATATCATCAATGTAATTAAGCCAACTAACCCGTGCAGCGCACGGGCTTTAATCTAGTATACTTAAATAAATGGGTTATTTAACAATAATAATACCAATTATAGGACGTCTTCCTAAAATAATGTCCCAAAAGCTTTTGGGGTGAAAAATAAGGAATGAGAAATGAGTGGCTCAAAAAAGGAGAAAGAGAGAGAAATGGGAGAGTAATTGTGAACAACACATTGATGATCTAAAAAGAAAAGTGAGACAAAAATTAAACTCAGCCCAAAAAGGAAAGTGGGACAATAATAGTAACTCGGAGGGTGTACTAATTTTAATAAATTTGAGAATAATATGTAATAATCGGAAAGCCTGCACGGGCTGATTTTTAGTGACAATGATAATGACACAAAGCTAGAGGATTGCATAAATTGGTGACTACACAACAGTAAAAAGTCAGTCGAAGGTAAGATAATGTCTAATAGTAAAGAAATATTATCAACATGCACAAATGCGTTTTTAGGGAGATAATATATGCGGTAAACGTCAAATTAAATTGTAGACGTGCATTGCAATTAGAAATAATAATTAAGGTATCTCGCACACTAGTAGATTTTCAACTACATATTGGTACCAATATTCATTTATATTTATATGGAGTATTTACTTACTACTTTATTAATTTTGCATTCAACAATATTATCAACGGATTATTATTATAAATGTAATAACTACTCGTAATAAATAATAAGAGTCCTAATTTGACATAGATAAATCAAAAACATATCGTACGTAGCATGTATATAGCGATATGAGTAATAAATTTCTTGATGATAGTATAAATAAACGTGTTTATTTCTTACATAATAAATATATAAATAATTAATCTAATAGAGGAATAAATAATGATAAGTTATCACTCCTAAATTTGATTAGTGTATATTAGTTTTATTTTATTTTTTTGGTAAAAGTTATATTAGTTTATTAAGACTAAGTACACGTAAGATTGTGTAACACTTTGAGAAAATTTCTACAAATTTTCAAATATAAATCTCTTACGTTATCTCACTTTCTTTAAAAAAAACTCTTGAATCATGCCATTAGTAATAAATTATAGTCAAATACATTTCAAGTATCTTGTACGGAGTTTAATAGTACATTGATGAAGTACGTTTTGTTATTCCCAGAAATATTTTTGGTTGATATAATGATATCAAAGGATAAATGATTTCTCTTATTTAATGGTTGATATAATGATATTTAAGGATGAAGGATGAATGATATCTTAATTTCAATGGTGTCTTTTTAATCACCAAATATAACCCATTTTTATTTAAAAATATTGATATATTGTCTTAAAAATTCTTTTTAAATTCATTTTATGACGCCAAAGATTTTTGGTTAATACTCCCTCCGTTCACTATCTACTCCTTACAAATAATGATCAAACGGGGCAAAAGATTATGAACAGAGGGAGTATTTAATAATGAATTATTACTCTTATTTATATAATCGAAATCCATGACTTCATTAGAATTTTTCAATGTGATATACTTTTATAGTCCTAAGAATTTTTTTGTTGATATCTACGAACGGATGATTGCTCTTATTAATATACTCCTTCCGTTCCAACAAATGATCGAATTGTATATGTTTGTTTTTTGCACAAGGATTTAGGTGGTGGTAGGAAAGAGACTTTTAGGGTAAAAATTACTCATTTGCCCTTTAAATAATTGGACAAATTTTGGTGGATATATTAACGGAAGGGTACTCTAATCTTTTAGAAAACAATTTTGTGGACAATAAAGGAAATGAATACAAATAAATGGAACTGATCAAAATGAAATATGTATACAATTCAATGTAACGATATGAGCATTTCTAAGACTCAAATAAAAGATTGTTAGTTGATATCTATGAAAGAATGATTGTTCTTATTTATAATATAGAATTTCATCACCTCATCATAATTTTTAGGATAATTTTTACACTCAAAAGAAGATTTTTGGTTGATAACTAAGAACGAATGATCGCTCTTAATCTTTTTTATGACTCAAAAGATTATTGGTTGATATCTAAGAACGTATGATTGCTCTTATTTATTATATAGAATTTTATCACCGCATCATAATTCTTCGATGTGGATTATATTCTTAGGTGATTTTTTTAACACCCAAAAGATGGTTGGTTAATATCGAAAAATGAATGATTGTTTTTATTTATAATAAAAAAATTCGTCACCTCATCACAATTTATCGATGTTAGATAATTTTACTTGAGTTTATAATCTTGCTCAAAAGATCAAAAGATTGTTGGTTGATATCTAAGAACGAATGATATCTCTTATTAATAATCTCAGGAGTAATATTGAATATCATCACCCTATGTCCATATTATAATTAATTACTATAGATTAAAGCTCGTGCTCTGCACGGGTTAGTTAGCTTAATTACATTGATTGATTATGTATATTCGTTAAATAAGAAACCTAATCAATCTATATCATTATAATAAATAAGATGATCACATGATATTAGTAATCAAACTTAATTTCAACTAAGTTTGTAGTCTTAAGAGCTTATTTTAAAACTAAAAAAAATACATGCGATTAAATTTTTTGATTGATATATAATACGGAGTATAAGATTCTATTGCCTCATCATAATTTTTCGATATAAGATAATTTACTCAAAGTTTATAGTTTTAAGATGAGTAATTTGCGAAACACTACCTAACTTTTATCTCTATTTGCGAAGAACTACCTAACATTTTTATTTTTGCGAAACACTACCTAAACTTTAATGAGTTTTGCGAAACACTACCAAGTGACGGTTTCTGTTAAACTTCCCTCATAGTGGGCCATGTTTGAAGATATTTTCCTTCCCCCTTTTCCCTCCTTTTCATCCTCTTTCTTCTGTACTCGTGCATCCACGACACCATCAACCATCGGCAATTAATGCTAAAGTATATATTAGTAATGAATTATTATTGTAGTTGATGTCAAGTATTTGTAACCACATGTCAAGTATTTGTCTCATAGCTGATATCTTTGTTCTTATTTATGTTGTAACTTAGTCTTGGAGCTGCAGAAATTCTTAGGATGAGAGAAGAAACAAAGGAGGGTAGATTGGAAATGGTAGAAAAGAGATATAATATATTAGAATGAAAAAAAAGTGTATACAAAAGAAAGAAGTGGGAAAGGAGGGAAAAAGGGAAGGAAAATATGGAGAAAAATATCTTCAAACATGGCCCACTATGACGAACATTTAACAGAAACCGTCACTTAGTAGTGTTTCGCAAAACTCGTTAAAGTTTAGGTAGTGTTTCGCAAAAAAAAAATGTCAGGCAGTTCTTCGCAAATAGGGGTAAATGCTAGGTAGTTCTTCGCAAATAGGGGTAAATGCTAGGTAGTGTTTCGCAAATTACTCTTTTAAGATATGCTTTTAAGACCCAGAAAACGCACGATTACTCTTATTTATAATATAGAACCATAACCATATTATAATTTGTCGATGTGGGATAATTTAAGTAACATTTGTAGTCTTATTTATAATATAGAATCATCACCGTACCTTATTTTAATTGTTTCAATGTGGGATAATTTTAATTTTTTAGTCTTATTAAGAATTTTTTTAATTCAAAATATTGTTGGTTGATATTTAAAAACAATGATTACTCTTATTTAGTAAAAATTCATAACCTCATCATAATTTTTTGATGTGAGAGAATTACTTAAGTTGGTTGATGTCTAAGAAAAAAATTATAATTAGTCTTTTGTGTAGTCTTAAGAACCTTGTTAAGACTCAAAAGATTTTTGTTTGATAAAACTTTATAATTTTTCGGATGTGGAATAGTTTTACTTAAGTTTCACCTTATTATAATTTTTCGATGTGTGATGTGTCGTGTTTATATAGCGTTATTCCCTCGATTCCGTTGTCTTTTCCGGTCGGAACGCGCTCTTTAGAACCGTTTCTTCTAACATTTTGCTTTGAGTGAGTGTTTTTGTAGATTCTACACGATTTCAGGTATTTGCGTGCATTTACACTCATATCTGGTTAGAAGAACGATCCCGAGACAAAACCCGTGCTTTAGGACGTCTAGGCGAAGAAGAAATGAGAAGTGTCGGTTCATTGGGCCATGGAAAGCGGCCCATTACTTCTTCTATTAGTATTGTGCGCGTCAGCCTGCATGTGGCAGGCGACCTGCCAGCCGGCCGGCGTGCACACTCAGTTTATTTCCGCCTATTTTGTATAACTAGGGAGTTGTATTACTTGGCTATCACTACTACTTTTCATACTTAGAAATTTTACATTAGAAACTCGTGACTCTTAGCATTCTAGCACTCGGTTTCAACTCGTACTCGATTTTGGTAAATTCGTTTATGCAAATTTTCAGTTTTATATTTTAATCTTCATCGTGAATTGCTTAGTTTGTCGTAATCTTCTCTATTTACATTTCGTCGTTCCATTCAGTTCGCTAGATTCTTGTTCATTTATCGTTGGATTTATTTGCTTCAGTTTTATCATGAATGATATGTATGCAATTTGTTATTTCGTGATTATCATGCGTAGCTAATTCTCTCGCTAGGGTCGAGGGGGATCGATGGATTATTATACGATTATGCTACTTCGATACTAAATTTATAATTATGCTAGTACCATTTTCGCGTGTTTTATTTGTCGATTAAATTGTTAAAGGCCACAACATTTTAATCTGTTTGGGAAATTCTAGTTCTTGTGTGAAAGCCAAATTAGGATTAGATCACGCGCGATTTGGTAGGGAGTCTAATAAGTTGCGAGAGCCCGTTAGATCTTTCCTAGGTTGACATGATTCGAGAAAACGTGTTATAACCGACTAGCATGTTTATGTGTTTATTATTATTGTCGCATAATTGTCGAACATCTATCGTGAACCCGTGACCTTAGTTTTCATCTCATTGTTAGATTCGATTATTTATTATCGTATTTCAGTAGTCTTATATTTTTTTCCATCAATCAACCGTTTAGAGCATTTTAGAATCGCCATAGCTAATAGACGAAAATTGACTGTTCCCTGTGGATCCGATACCTTGCTTGCCGCTATCTTCTTGTTAGTAGCATTAGGTTTATCTTGATTGGGTGAGACGACTTAACCCATATCAATGTGAGATTATTTTAGTTAAGTTTGTAGTCTTATTAAGAGACTTTTTAAGACTTAAATTTTTTTTTATTGATATTTAAGAACGAATGATTAGTCTTATTTATACTATAGAGTTTAATTACCTTGTGTGAGATTATTTTTATTTAACTTTGCAGTCTTATTAAGAGATTCAAATGTTTTTTTATTGATGTTTAAAAACGAATGATTATTTATAATATAAAATTCATCAACTTATCATAACTTTTCGATGTGATTTAAGTTTATAGTCTTCCATCAGCTCGTCAATTTTTTTTCGATGTGAGATAATTTACTTAAGTTTAGTGTTAAAACTCTTTTTAACTCTTGATTATAATACGAAGTATAGAATTTCATCACAATTTTCAATGTGGGATGATTTTAAGTTTGTGGTCTTGTATATTAAAAGTTTTTTTAAGACTCAAAAGTTTTTTAGTCGGTATTTAACTTATAGGGTTGTATTTAAGCATTTAAAATATTCCACTTTTAGTATAAACATATGGATTGTCTTATTATATATTTTGGATGAATGATTATTCTTATTTATATAATAAAAAAAATTCAAATTTTTCGATGTGGGATACTTAAGTTTATTTAAGTTTAGATATAGTCTAATTAAGAACTTTTATTCATAGACGAATGATTACACTCATTTATAATATATAGAATTCCATCAATCCATCTTGGTTAATATCTAAGAACGAAAAATTACATAGAATTCTATCTCCTCGTTATAATTTTTCGATATGTGATAATCTAATTTAACTTTATTTGTAGTCTTATTAAGAACTTTTTTTTAGGACGAATGATTAATCTTACTTATAATATAGAATTTAATCACCTCATCATAATTTGGAGAAATGACTACTTTTATTTATATAATAGAATTCCATCGTCTTTTTATACTCTCTTCGTTCACTATTTTTTTCTCCATTACCTTAATATTTGTGAGAGGTATTTTAATGAAATGATACAAAAAAATAGTGACCGAAGGGAGTATAATTTTTTGATGTGGGATGTATAATTTAATTAAGTTAATAGCCTTAATTAAGAGTGTTTTAAGACTCAAAAGAGAGGGTATAATTTTTTGATGTGGGATAATTTACCTAAGTTTTATAATCTTAAGAGTTTCTTTAAGACTCAAAAGATTTTGATTGATATCTAAGAATCTAAAAACAAATAATTAATCTTATTTATAATATAAAAATCCACCACCTTATTATAATTTGTCGATGTGGGATAAATTTAACTAACATTTGTAGTCTTATTTATAATATAGAATCATTACCGTAACTTATTTTAATTGTTTCGATGTGGATAATTTTAAGTTTGTAGTCTTATTAAGACCCTTTTTAAAATAAAGACTACAAATTCATGACCTCATCATAATTTAAAAAACAATGATATAGAATTTCATCATAGTTTTTTTTTTTAAAACAAAAGTTTTTTTTGTTGGTTGATATTTAAAAACAATGATTACTCTTCTTTAGTACAAATTCATAACCTCATCATAATTTTTCGATGTGGGAGAATTACTTAACTTCGTTGATGTCTAAAGAATTTTTTTTAGTTTTATTTATAATATAGAATTTCAACACCTTATTATAATTTTTTATTTAAGTGTAGTCTTAGGGCATTAGCAATGGTAGGAACTTCATACCATTTTTTTTATTGCCACATCAACATATTCATCTACCTATGAAACTCTTATATTTTTACCTCAATGGCACTAGTTTCATACTATCTCAAAGAAATAAGGGAGAGGCAAAAAAATATGAACAATTCCCAAAGCAAATCTTCAACATACATAAAAAATCTCCAACTTTTACCAGGAGTGAAATACACTCCCCAATCACCTAATTGTTTCATTCTCACACACCTTTATTTTCTTTCTCTTTTTTTCTCTTCCAACATATGAAACTAGTTTTTAGTTTTAGGAACCAATTTCTTAATAAGGAGCTCCTTACGTGTACAACAATGGATAAAGAGCTCTTTATTGTATATGGAACTTCTTATTATCCCTCATTGCTATTGCCCTTAATAATTTTTTTAAGAGTCAAAAGATTTATGTTTGATGAAACTTTATAATTTTTCGAATGTGAGATAGTTTTAGTTAAGTTTATAATCTTAATAAATATTTTAAGACTCAAAATATTTTTGGTTAATATCTAAGAGCGCATGGTTACTACGGAGTATTATTTATAATATAAAGTTTCATCACCTTATTATAATTTTTCGATGTGAGATTATTTTTACTTAAGTTTGTAGTCTTATTAAGAAACTTTTTCAGACTTAAAGTTTTTTTTATTGATATATTTAATAACGAAGGATTAGTCTTATTTATAATATAGAATTCATCAACCTATCATATTTTTCGATGTGAGATAATTATTTATAATAGTCTTTCATCAGCTTATTTTAAGATTAAAAAAATACATCATTACTCTTATTGATAATATAGAATTTCATCAACTCACTGTAATTTTGTAAATGTGGATGATTTTAAATTTGCAGTCTTATATATCAAAAGTTTTTTGGTCGATATTTAAAACCGAATGATTACTAATATTAATAATATAGAATTCCATCACCCCATCATAATTTTTCGATGTGGGATAATTTAAAAGTTTTTCTTGGTCGATATTTAAAACTGAATGATTACTCTTATTTACTCCCTCCGTTCCAACCATTTGTATACGTTTGCTTTATGCACGTACGTCGATACTCATTTTCTTTTGTCTATATCTTTAGTTACGTGTTACTAAAAATTATAAAAATTTGATATTCATAATGTATTTTATTAGACGATTTAAACAAGATCCCACATGACTATCTTTTATCTTATATATTAGATCCCACATGACTATCTTTTATCTTATATATTAGAAGTTATATTGAAGATTTTCATCACTTATAAATAGTGTTAAAAAATCAAATGTATACAAATCGTTGGAACGGAGGGAGTATAATATAAAATTTCATCATCTCGATGTAGGATAATTACTTAAGTTTATAGTCTTAGAAACTCTTTTTGAGATTCAAAAGACTTTTTGGTAGATATCGAAAAACGAATTATTACTTTTTATTTTATAGAATTTCATCATCATATTATAATTTGTCGATGTGGGATAATTTTAAAACTGTTATATGTTATAAATTCATCACATAATGTGAAAGAAATGATATGAAATTTATACTCTAATGAAAGCATTTTTTAACACGAATCTAATTATTTCATTTTTATAATTTATTTTACGATAATGTATTAAAAAAAATGAACTCTAAAGGATTTCATGTCAGAATTGTAAAATATCACATTATTAATATAATAGATTAAATATATATTGTAATAATCAAAAGATTCTCTAATTGATTTTTTATTTATTTATAATACTTTCCTAATTTGAGGTTTGATTAAACAGACCAATGAGATCGCTCGAAAAAAGCCTAAAATATATATATTGATTGATTGATTGGTTTGGTTTGATATGGGAATTTTTTTACTGAAGTTTATAATCTGATGAGTTTTTTAAGACTCAAAAGATTATTGGTTGATATCTAAGAACGAATGATTACTTTCATTTATATAGAATTTCATCACAAGATTCAAAAGATTGTTTTTGATATCTAAAACGAATTATTACTCTTATTTATATAGAATATCATCACCCCATAATACTCATGTGTAGGACTATTTTTTCCCCACACAAATTTCTATATATTATTTAATTAAATTAAAAAAAAATATTAATAATAATTATTTAAAAATTCAAAATTTTAATTTTATATTTTTTGAGGGTGAATAAATAAATATTAAAACAATTATCAAACAAAACTGACTAAACGTTTCACGACGTCATTGCCCAGTTTTCGTTGCCTTATGAGATGATAATCGTCGGTTTATATAATGATAATTTTTTGAGTTTTAAGTGGGGTAGGATCATTTTTTTCCTATACAAATATAATTTTTCCTATATTCTTTATTTAAATTGGAAAAAATCGAGTCTTAGGTGGAGTAAGATTTTTTTTCATATACAATTTTTTTATATTATTTATTTAACTTAAAAAATATATTAAAAAACTTGGACAATCATATCGCTCGAAAAGTTCATGCTTTATTAAATCAATCAATATATTATATTAATAAAGCAGGAACTTTTCAAGCGATATGATTGGCCCAATTTTTTTAATATATTTTTTAAGCTAAATAAAGAATATAAAAATTTGTATATGGAAAAAAAATTCTACTTCACCTAAGACTCAAAAATATATTAGATATGATTGGTCCAAGTTTTTAATAATAATAATCATTCGTCCTTGGATATCAGCTAAAAAAATTTGAGTCTTAAAAATGCTATTTTAATAAACATAGAGTAATATATATAAACATATATATTAAGCCTAATTATCTCTATATAATAAACATATTAGAAGTATAATTCACTATATATATTATCATGAGATGATTATGGGTACTGATTATTCAACAAATTCACTATATATTATTGAGTCTTATTTGTTGGTTTATTTGTTGATTCTTCGCGCAAAAGGAGGTATATTCGTATATATATAAACATAATAGGTTTATAAAAATATATTATGAGTTTATTTTATGATTGATAAATTTCATAATATAATACCGTATATATATTACGGAGCATAAGTATATTATGATTTAATATTTTTAATAAATAAATATATAAAGTCCTCGTAACAACATGTTTATATATATACACACACATGAAAGTCACAAATTATTAATTAAGACGAGATTAAGACATACTTAAAAGTGATTAAGACACACTCACATACCAATCATACGTAGTAATAAATAGGTCCGTAACATATTGACATACAGTGACATACAATGAGTAAGAGTATATACGGAATATCAGCTTAACATATTATACAAAGTAGCTGGTTTCAACTTATATAACATATTTATATATTAAGCCTATTTAGGATTATAGTGATTATATAATCATAATAAACCTATTATTCACTATATATAGAGTTTATAAAATGCAATTATTATTCTACACTATATTATACTCCTTCCGTTTCATTGATTTCTTCCACCTTAAAAGTGGCACATTTCATAAGAAAAATAATAAAATATGTAAAAGTAGAGAGTAGGCAAAGTAAGTGAGCCACCTGGGTAAGAGAGAAAGTTGATAGTGAAAAAAGAAAGTCGAAGAAATCAAAGAAATGGTTGAAAAGGGAAATGTGGAAGACATCAATGAAACAGAGGGAGTAATAGAGTTTATTATTTGAAATATACTCCGATATTATAATGAGGTGATGAAATTCTATACTCTATTATAAATAAGAATAATCATTCATCCTTAGATATCAACCAAAAACCTTCAGTCTTAAAAAAACTTTTAAGACAATAAACTTAAGTATGATTATCCACATCGAAAGTTATGATTAGGTGGTGTAATTTTCCTAAAAAAGTTTATAAAATGAATCTATTATTTTACTCGAAAAAGTTGGGTGTTATTATCATTGTCACTAAAAATCGGCCCGTGTATCGCACGGAATTTCCAACTAGTATCTATATAGATTGACTATGGATGTGTAACCAGTCACAACACGAAGCAATCCACTTAAAAGCTTGCATTGGCAAAACAGTGCAGAAAAAAAAAAGAATATTTACCAGAGTAATTTTATCTAGTTGTTTCTTCTTTGGGTTGAGCACATCTTCTGGCTTCCCTTCATGCCTGAATCACAACACAGATTTAGCAAGAATTAGAGCATCATCTAACAGCTGTAGGGTGGTCACAAATTGGCGATCCCAAGTAAAAAATGGTTTTTGGAGTCCAGAAACTTTTAAAACTATTTATATAATCTAATTTTTTTATACAAAAACTGGCAATGCCAAAAGATTAGCTTCACATGTCCTGAGACTTTTAATACCAAAGCAACAATCTGACTAGCCTTAACGGTGTATTATATAATCACATGCGATATTGGAGTTTGGATGTAAGAAATTCAACAAAGTTATAGCTCATAGGAAGTGCCAGAGGAAAATTGTTTTTTCCTCGAAAACAAATACCCCCAAAGATAAGAATCAATGTTACTCTGACACTCCGATACGGTATCATATCTGACGCGTATCAGAGTATCAGATACTCCATTTCCAAAAATATGTGATTCTCCGGTATGGTCGAAAGTATACCTTGAACCTATTCTCAATACGGATATGATACGGCGGTCGCATAAAATTTATGGAACCAATGAATTTACAGTTTTATGCTGTGAATTGTACTAACCGTAATTTAAATACATCAATTAATTAGTAGGATTTAATTAAATAAAAGCCTAATAAAAGGCAAGGTCAGAAAACCTTCGGAGTAGGGACCTTCTTTATCTAAGTAGTACACACACACTACTGAGTACTTACCCAGCAAAGGAAACACGCTCCCCAAACTGAGCTGCTTCTGGAGGTAGCAAAGGCTCAACAACACTATGGTCTTCACTGGAAGCACACAGGACCTGGACAGCATGGGACATTTGACAATACAAGTCAATGAAGATTGGATTTACAGAAGGATGGATTTGTTAAAACACCCTTGCAAATGTTTAAATTACTTCACCTGAATTAGTTAGGTGTTTTCTAGATGAGAATGGGAATAAACCCTTGACAACAACGCGAACTACTTATTCAGAACTCTAACGAAACTAATAATTCAAGTTCTTTAAGTCCAGAAACGAAAGAAAATAGATCCTACAACCTGGTATGTTTGGATTGATGGATTCGAAGAGAAAAGGATGGAGGGATTTAGAGGGAGATGAATTCCTTTGTTTGGATTGCAAATTGAAGAGGGGGGGGGGGGGATAAGATCCCCCCATTCCCTTCCGTTAAGCCAATTATTTCCGTTCTAACAAAGAAAAGACTTGGAGGAAAAAACTCCCACCCTCCACTACCACACTCCCCCATCCCTTCCCCTCCGCTTCCCTCCCTTACATTCTCTCTTTCCCTCCATCTTTGGAATCTAAACAATGGGGGTAAATATGAACAGTGCACTGAACTTTTTGAGGTTTTCAGTTAAACTGTCAAACTAAGGGATATCTTTACATTTAGTTCTCCTTGCCTTTACACCAACAGGCTGTAACAGTGTCAGCTCTCAAGCACTTGCAGATCTTCGTTAAAGTCAATGCTTACCCCTCCACTTTTTGTATCCAAAAAAGGTGTTAGAAAGTACAATAAACATCTTGTTAAACCCAATGCTTAAAAGGGACTATAACTCTATACAATCAAGAGCTTCACAAGAGAGCATAGTCTTGTACATAATTGGTTAAAGCCGGTGTCTTGAAAGAGTCTTGTGATGACATAGTGTAAAAAAAACCTCAAGTGAGGAAGAATATTCTCAAATCCAAAAGATATTGCTAAAAAACAAGTGGTTTTAACTTAACATTAAAGAGGTCTTATACAAATATTTGTTAATAAAGGCATCTTAGGGAGAACATTTTCGATAATTAAAATGATCTTAATATTACCAATCCTTCAGACACAACATCCCTTAGCTTTCCAGGCTTTACATTGGTGATTAAGGCGACCCGCCGGTTCTGTAGATAGGAACACCAAACATTAGTATTGACTTCCATAAAAAAAATGACCCGTTGATCAAATTTATATCCTATGAATTATAAGCTGGTTACAATGGAGAGCAAGTTACAGATAACATACTTCCAAATCATCCGGGCTACAATACTTTGCCAAACCACTTACAACCTGCCGTACTTTGGACTCTCCAACATCAATCTCCTCAACAAGTAAACTAAAATGTAAAAAATCCATACGTTACAACATACTGAAACATACCAGAGCATAAGGAGAAAACATACCATAGCAAAAAAAATCAACTGGAACATTCTGAGGGATAAAAAGGTCATAAAGGGGAAATGTTTATCCAAATTCTTCTACCAACCTGTCAGCTGATGGATGTTTCCAAGCTTTGCGTATAATCCCAACTTGTATATTCAACAAGCTGACTGAAACATCATCATTACTAGCTGCTTGTGTTTCAGGTTTCTTCTGTTCAGCATCTGCGCCTGCTTTATCGCTTTTGGCCTTCTTCAAAATCATTTGAAAGTCCACAACAATGACATCTTCATCAGTCAAGTTAATTCAGCGCCGTTATAAAGAGAGAAAAAATCAAAGGCTACAGTGAGCAATTATATGAGCGCACTTATATGAACTGATGAAGGGTTAATTTAGCTTTAATTGGGTTTTATGTAAGGTGATAAAACTAGGGGAGGGGTGGTTGAGCATTGTTGCCCATATAGTCCTACCCAGCTCAGTCTGGACTAAAATGGCTGATGCAAAAAAAATTAAATCCACAGAGGCTCTCGGACTGTAAGGACAGTAACCAATTACTTTCATTCATTAAAAATTACAAGGTCAAAACATGACGACCACGTAAACGTAGAGCCAGTTAACATAAGTCCACATAAAGAGAACAAAGATATACCAAAGCCGTATCTTTCAGTAAATGCTTTGCTCCTTCAGGACCACCAGAAGCTTTTGACCCTTTGGTGGAATCTTTTTTCACATTTGTGTCAGATTTTACATCTTTAGAGGCACCTTTTAGACTCGAATTTGGTTCCACAGAAGCAATGCTGTTAGATGTCTGCAAGATGTTCGTCGATAGCTAATGTTAACTACAAATGCCTGACTCGCCTGACTTCGCAATCAAACATGTTTATGATACACATTATCAGTTTAGAAGCTAATAGTACTAAATTAACTCCAGAAGATCCGAAACCATTCACAGAATCAAATAATAATCAATATGCTCACTTTTAGTCTGTTGAACATTCAGCCAAAACAAATGGATGCACTTTTCACTTTTTCAGTAGATAATTTGACAAAATAAATCCCTCCAGGATCATGACAAGGATCTTTGTATTTGAAAAACGATCTTCATGTATCTAATATTCTTCAACACATGTTTCCTATTCAATATCACGATCGGCAAAATTTGTCATCATTCTGATAACTAGTGGAAATTTCCAACTCCAGTAGCGTCTTAGAGGTTTTTAATCAGACATAACCACTGGGCTTCAATATTCCCCTACCATGGTCAAATGTTTTAGCATCAATAATGATGTGTGTGGATGGAACTAAATATGGTGTATTAAATCATGGGAAAAGCAACTCTACTAAAAAGACAGTGCAACTGCTAACATCATATCAAGTTTATATAATATGGGTTATCAATCGATATTAATACATATATCAGCTTTGTAGTACAGTATCTGAACTGTTATATGTATCATAGTAGCAACCAAGTGAAGAGAAGGGGAACAAAACAAGACAACTTACTTGAGGTTGAAATCTAGCCTTCTCTACAGGAATTATTTCAGCAATCTCTCCCAGATCCTCCTTGCTCTGCAAATTTAAGTGGTAAGGAATGAACTGAATAGCAGCTAAAGAAACAAAGCTTCTGTTGATTTGTTCCAAAGGTAGCTGATAACCATCTAGGAGACTATAAACAGATAACATGCTTACATTCGGAATTGGGCGACAGGTGATAGCTATTAGGGCTGAGCAAAAAAACACGAAGATCCAAACCAATCCGATATCAGCTCCGAATATGAACCGAAATTTTGGATATCCGATCCGAAAAATTAGTTTAGAGCGGATATCCGGTCCGATTTTTTTGTTTATTTGGATTGGATATGGATATTAGTTTTAAACCAATCTAAAACAAATTTATAATCTCTTCTTCCTGGTCAATAGTTTACACTTTCCTTTTTGGTGTGTCAATCAATAATTTTTCCATTTTGGGTAAGTTTTACCCTCTACTTCCTGCTTTTTAATAAACTTAAAACAGTTCTCCTCTCACTACCTTGGTCTTTAGAGAAAATGAAAACTCAAAACAGTATTTCTCATATTTATGAATTACTAGATGGAAAGCCCGTGCGATGCACGGGCCAATTTTTAGTGACAATGATAATGACACCAAGTTAGATGATTGTATAAATTTGTGAGACTACGCAACAGTAGAATGTAAGTCGAAGCTAAAAGTATGTCTAATAGTAAAGAAATACTATCCACATAAATTTTTAGTAACAATGATAATGACACCAAGTTAGAGGATTGTATAAATTTGTGAGACTACGCAACAGTAAAAAGTAGGTCGAAGCTAAAAGTATGTCTAATAGTAAAGAAATACTATCCACATACGTGAATGTGTTTTTGGGAGGTCATATATGCGGTAAACGTCAAATTAAATTACACGTGTGCATTGCATTTAAAACTCGTAATATATCTCTTTAAGACAATACTCGGTAAATATTTGTGCTGATAGTTGATATCTAAGAACCAATAATGACTTCAATTTATAATCATAGATCATCCCCTTATGATAATATTTCAATGTGGTACAATTATACTACGGAGTACTCCCTCCTTCCTTTTATCTTCTTCCATATTCTATTTTCGTCCGTCTTTCTATCTTCATCCCATCGCAAATACAGAGTATTTTTTATTTGGTCCAACATTTTTACTATATTAACCTCACTTCTTACTTATAAGAACAATTATAGAAATGAAAAATATTTGATTTATACATATGGCGTTATTCTTTCAATGACATTATTATTTCAATGTGAGATAGTTTTTACTTAATTTTATAGTCTTAAAAGCTCTTTAATTTTTGTCGATATTTAAGGACAAATTATATAATGAAAATTCATTGCCCTATTATATAATTTTTCGATGTGAGATGAAGTTTTTTTCTAAGACTCAAGAGATGTTTGGTTAATATCTATTGACGAATGATTACTCTTATTTATAATATAGAATTTAATCAGCTCATCATAATTTTTCAATGTGGGATAATTTACTTAATTTTATGTCTTAAGAGATTAATGATCAAAAGATGTTTTTGTTGATATCTAAGAACGGATGATTATTCTTATTTATAATATAGAAATTTATCACCTTAATATAATTTTTCGATGTGAGATGATTTTACTATTTCATAAAGATGATTATTCTCATCTTAATATAATACTCCACCTATATAGTGAAGAGATGGGAAGATATAAATAAAATGGAGGAAGTAAAATAGTATGTTTTTATATTAACTTAAGAATGGGTGATTACTCTTATTTATATGAAGTAATTAAATTCGATCCCCTTATTATAATTTTTCAATGTGCGATAATCTTACCTAAGTTTATAGTCTCAAGTACTTTTGTGAGACTCAAAAGATTTTTTTTATATTTAAGAACGAATGATTAATCTTATTTATAATATCAAATTCTATCACCTCATAATTTTTCGATATAGAATAATTTTGACTTAAGTTTAGATATAGTCGTAAGAACTCTTATAATAACTTTACTTGAGTTTATATTCTTAAGAGATTTTAAGACTCGATTGAGTTATGAAAGATATCTAATAACGAATTATTAGTCATATTTAAGGACGAAAGATTACACTTATTTACAACATAGAATTTCTACACCTCATTATAATTTGGAGGAATGATTACATTTAGTTACATTGACGTTTTCACTCACCTATGAATAGTGTCCAAAAAGCAAATGCAAAGAATCAAATGGAACGGAGGGGTATAAATTTTCGACGTTAGATTATGTTATTCAAGTTTGTAGTCTTATTAAAATATTTTTTAAGAGTCAAAAGTTTTTTTATTGATATTTAAGAAGGAATGATTAGTTTTATTTATAATATAAAATTCCATTATCATAATTTTTTTAATGTGAGATAATTTACTGTCTTAAGAGCTCATTTTAAGACCCAAAAGAACAGATGATTACTCTTACTTATAATATAAAATCATCATCTTATTTTAATTGTTTCGATGTGGAACAATTTTTAGTTTGTAGTCTTATTAAGAATTTTTCGAATACTCAAAAGTTTTTTTGGTCGATATTCAAAAACAATGATTACTCTTGTTTATATTATAAAATCCAAAACATCATCATAATTTTTCGATGTGGGATAATTACTTAAGATTATACTCTGAAGAGTTATTTATGAATCAAAAGATTTTTGGTGGATATTTAATTAAGGACGGATGAGTACTCTTATTTATAATATAGAATTTCATCTTCTTACTATAATTTGTCGATATGGGATAAATTTAATATCTTTATATGTAATAAATTCATCACCTTTTCAAGCAAATAATATGAAATTTATACTCTAATGAAAGCATTTTCTACCACGAATCTAATTAATTCATTTTTATAATTTTATTTACGATAACTTTTTGTTAAACGAAATTTAAAGATTTTTAGATGAAAATTATAAAACATCACATTAATATAATAATATTAAATATATTATTGTAATAATTAAAAGATTCTCTATTTGATTTATTTATTGTTAATGATACTTTCCTAAATTGAGCTTTGATGTAACGGACCAATCACATCGCTCGAAAAGTTCCTCCTTTATATATATATATATATATATATATATATATATATATATATATATATATATATATATATATATATATATATATATATATATATATATATATATATATATATATATATATATATATATATATTGATTCTAGTGTATATATATATTGATTCTCTATTTTTTTTTTCTTTTATGAGTTTATTTAAAGGGTGATACTCATAACATGGTTTTGCTTGAATGTGTCGGTTTTTTTTTTAATTTTCTAAAAAATAATTCACCGTTATTTTAAGCATAATTACTAACCACACAATATAACAACCTAAAAGATGATTAAGGTACAAAAATACCATGTAAGCTGTAAATTTTTATGCCGACATCTTTGGATTAGGCAAATGAAAGCAAAGCTTAGTGTAAGATGTCTTATATGATATTGTTTCTAACTAAATCTTTCAAATAAAATCTAAAATATGAATAAATATATATATATATATAAAATATATATATATATATATATATATTCGCATCTGATCCGATTATTTTTATTGGATATTTGAACTTTGCATGAAAGATTTGGATGGATGGAATTCATACGTGCTTAGCCCTAATAGCTATAAAACATGCTTCCAACCAAAGCCCAAATAATCTACTCCTTCCATTCAATTTCTAATCACACCATTTCCCGTTCACACATGTGCCCATGCACAATTTGTAACGTATGGAGTATATATCTAAAAATTTACGCTATAATAAAGTTTTAAAAAATTGATATTCTTATTGTACTTATAAACGCAAATCTAACAAGATCCCACATGACCATTTTGTTTTATACTATATCGCAAAGAATGTCAAAGATCCTCTTGACTTACGAATAATGTCAAAAAAAATGTAAATGGTGTGTTTGGAATTTGGATATGAATGGAGAGAGTAATATTTAGATAGCATAATACCCCCAAATACTGATATCAAAGGGCTTGATATAAATATGTGTGTGTACGAGACACATATTTCATGCCATCTCTATTGTGTGCAAAAAAAAAAGGGTATTAGTATGAATACCTGAACATAGTCCATCCACCTTAAGACATTTAAAAAATTCTCTCTTGCTGATTTTGTCATAGCAATCTTGCACAAAAAAAAAATACACATGAAGGTTACAAGAGAAGAAGCATGTGAAGAACACCAGTTTAACATAAATAGATAAATTGCTCACTAGTCACCACTACGATCTTTCAGTACGGAAGAGGCGTTAAGTTAATGTTTCCTCCTACAAGACATGAACCTCACAACTGCAAGAGATGGTGACTTGCGTTTAAAGTAAGGTATGTACAGGAAAGTTCATCCGTACTTTATCAAAGCCACAACCCTTTTACCTCACGGAAGCGCTGGCAAACCAATGCTTAGAAGCTAGAACCATGGACAACTTTAGGGTATGTTAATGATTAAAACAAGACACCAACATTATAAATGTAAATGTTCCTCGTGTGACATTGTTTTAACTTATTCCAAGTTACGTGTTCAATTGACAACTAACCCTTATATTATAACATAGGACATGAGTTCAACCAATTAAAGTTTAGAGGTTAGAATAGGTAATTGAAAAGTTGCGTCCTTTGAAATAAAACTTCTGCATTAATGTTAGAAAACACATACAAGTTTTTTTGTCCCAAGAAGCGTCACAATATCTCCGTCTTAACCACTAAATTAAGACATCTTCGGTAACAGTTACAAGTTCTTACAATGACAGTAAGAGTGATATTAAACGGAAAAATGAGAATAAATCAAATAAGGGGAAAATTGTAGGAAAACAGATCACATATATTAGTATGTGAGGTCTACTGAATAATTCCTCACTCTTCAAGAGAGTATATATTATAAAAGTTGGTCGGTCAGCAAGGCGGGAAGCAATCAACTAATCAAGCATATAGCTCAATCATCACACATTTTAGCCACCAAAATGAAGGAAGGATCAAATACAGTGTCAACTATCACAGTCAGCACCTAAATATTCACATTGTCAATTGCGCCAACAACAAGGGAATATAGGAGCAGTATATCCACAAAATATAGGTTGGTAAACAGAGCATACCATAGAGGGATGAACCACCAAGTAAACAATCACATCAATTTCAGAGAGTTTAAAACCATTGCCTAAAAGCACAGATCTCTGAACCAATTCATCATTTAGACGGCTAATGGCTCCAGCAGATGCCTCAGACTCCGATGGGAAGGTATCTGCAAATGCAATCCATTTTGTTGCCTACAGAAAAAATTATGTTATTGGATTTCATACTACAGCTATTCTAAACTGTCATTGTAATAGTTACCGATAAACCGCCAACAATTTAGTACTCACTGCCCTATACGGCTATATATCCTCTTAAATGCCCAAATTGCTTTTGAAAGAAATGCCAAGGAGGAGCAAATAGTCTCATAAAAGTATGTAGCATCCAAAACCAACCTCATTATTGCTCAAAATAGAGGAACTACTAGTCTGTGACGACTTCAAAATGTTAGTGCACAAGCTCTTCAACTCACTTTTTTCAATATCTCCACAAAAGTCCTTCTGCACAATACCCACAAAACAATTTCATTGATTAATAATCCAGAAAAATCAGACGAGAGAGAATTATAAGGAAAATTAGAGCTTACAGGATCCAAAAACAAGCGTTTACAAAGAGCAGCGGCTATGATTTGCCTTGTTAGCTCACCCATTTCTCTCAACCTGTTTTGCTTGCACTCTGATTTTCCCTTTCTACAGAACAATGCTTACGATTTGGTGTTTCGTTTGTAGGGTTTTATCCTTTTTTTTCTTTGTTGCTTTAATACTAGTATAGACCCCGTGCAATGCACAGTATTTATAAGATATTTATCTTATAGAATATTTCATTTAAGATTTAAAATAAAAAATTTATTATTTTATTTTTACTATTTATTGACTGTATAATTTAGAAATAGGAAAATATTTTTTAAATCGCAAAACTAATCAAAATATTTGAGTAATGTCTTGAAATGTACGGAGTATTAAATAACGTGTAATTAATGAAAATATTTTTTATATTTTTTATATACTCTGTTTATATCATCTCACATCTCGAGATACTCACTTCTCTCTTTAACATACCATAAAATACATAAATATTTATCAAAAATTGTATAATAAAGAACTTTTTTTAATGGTTAGCACGCCATGATACGTTCTCTTTGTGAAAAAGTTATTTAGTTTTACATTAGAAAATTAAAAAATAAATTAAAAATGGACTGTCTCAGGTGTAAGACTTGTATTATGTAATTTGTGAAACTTTTTTTATATGGATTTTAATAGTATATTCCGTATTTTGTAGTCTCTCCTATCAAAATAATCATTCAATATGATAATTATAATCCTCGCATTTGAATAAATGAGAAAATCTTAGTGATATCGAGTACTCCTTTCGTCCCGATGAATTGTTTGCCTTTACTTTTGGCACAAAGGGGAAAATGTCCAATGATGAAGTGACATGTGAAGCCAAATTCATGAGGAGGTCAAATTACATATATATATATATATATATATATAACATTTCTAAAATAGAAAGACAAAGAATTCATTTAGACGCCCAATATGGAACAGACAAAGAATTCATTGGGATGGGGAGAGTATATCTTCGTAAAAGTTAAAGTAAATAGTTCGTTTCAAAAATAAAATTTTGAGATAGCTGATTTTTTTCTCAAGGTTAATGACATCATATCTTAAAATTTATCTAATTATTTTCATAAAAAGATGTTTTTTTTGTCAATTTCTTTAACATTAATGAAAATGAATAGTTTGCGAATTTATCAGTGAAATGTTCTTTTACTTCTCAATTTAAATTAGTGTATTTTTGAGGAAAATGTTAGTAATTGTTATTGTCTTAGAGTAGTATATAGATAATTTTCGTTGAGTTTTTTACTATGTATCAGGCTTTGTCAGAAAGATATACAATAATAATCATAACTATTTTATATTCTATGTAAAATATTGTACGCGATAGTGCAATCTCCTATTAACAAAAATAATGCAACTATTTGGTTAAAACGGAATACAATATGTTTATACTTTTTTAAAAAAAATTTGATCCTGCATTCCATATTAAATATTGTACTCCGTATGTGATATCTTCCCTGTAAAACATGGAATTTTCGTAATCAATGTAATCAATCAAATTTCCTTAATTACATACTTATGTGGGGTATAACTTTATGTGTGATGTAGTGATATTTAAATCACTAAGATGTTAGAGTGTAGTTGGAGAGGAGAAGAGTGGCACACATGAGGTCAAGGGTTTGATCCACACCTAGCTCATCCGTCTCGAACATGATCAGAAAGATATATACAATAATAATAATCATAACTATTTTATATTGTACGGGATAGTGCAATCTCCTATTAACAAAAATAATGCAACTATTTGGTTAAAACGGAATACAATATGCTTATACTTTTTAAAAAAATTGATGATACATTCCATATTAAATATTGTATGTGATATATTCCATTTAAAACATGTGAAATTGATGATACATTCCATATTAATTATTGTATGTGATATATTCCATTTAAAACATGTGATTTTCGTAATCAATGTAATCAATTAGATTCCCTTAATTACATACTTTCTGTGGTGTATAACTTTATATGTGATGTAGTGACATTTATATCAGTAAGATGTTAGAGTGTAGTTGGAGAGCAGAAGGGTTACACATATGAGGTCAAGGGTTCGATTCGCATCTAATTCAGTTTTTTTATTTTTGTTGTAGATAGCTTTAGGCGGGAAAATATGTGAGTTGTGTTATTTGGTTAGTGGAAAGGGGGATTTTGTTTCACCGCTTCACCTTTCAGCCCAATAAGAAAACAACGAAAATAATTAAACATAGGAGGGAGTATATCTTTCTCCCTCCTCCCAACAAAAAACCCTAGCCTCCAAAAAAAACCTTGGGGCAACCACCATTAATGGTGGTAAGCCCCCAATTTTTTAATTAATTATATAATTATATCATTTTAATATTAGTACTATTAGTATTTTAATTATAACAATAAGTCCTCTCCTTTTGGAGAGTTTCGCCCCCATCAATTGATGGGTTTCGCTCTCTCTTTGAGGAGAGATGTTAAATCTATTATAGTGGAGAGGACGCGGAAGATCATCAGTGCTATAATCGTTCATCACGTGGTATCTCAATTGATGTCAGATCGGCGGCTACAATCTATTGGGTTAGATGAAATTGATTCTCGTCAAAACCTTGGAAGATCCGAAGACCCTCTTGTGAAAAGCTGTATCATTAAACAGCGATGTGTTGAAAGAGGATGTGCAGAAGCGGAGATCAAAATCTTAGTGAGAGATCTTTGTTTTAATGAGAATTTATTTTACTCAAATTTTATAGTATTGTATCCGTTCAATTATGATATAAGTTGTAGATGTCGTATGACTTCTTATTAATGAAATGATCTATTCGCTCAAAAAAAAAAGGAGGGAGTATATATATATTTATCTTTGACTCAAAAAAAAAATCTATATCTATATCAATATCTATATATATATTATTAAAAAGAAAAAAATTTAACGTAACTTAGCCATGTGTAAAGTCATAAGATGACATGTGGCATAAGCTTAGAACATCTTTTTATTGCAGATAATAATGAAAAAAAAAACTTTGTATCTACTCAGGCACTTAATGCTCATATTAAAGTTAAACTTTTTATTTATTCATCAGCGTGGTTCATAAAAGGAAAAAGGAATGAAATCAACAAAGGGAAAGAAATGGGATTTGTAGACACCCACATTTTGACCACCAGGTGTCTATAATAGTTCCCGCCAAACACCCGATGATGATTGGACGTAAACGTGCTTTGATGGACTCGGATATGGGCTCGTAATCATGGACATTTGGTTTAGACTTATTACGGAGTACAAATCTTACAAAACCAACCTCAAATCCAGGCCCAGTGAGTCGTTTCGAGTCAAATAAGACTAATTTGGGTCGAAACCGTCACCAGGGGTAAAACCGTCTTTTAGCGACCGGGTCAAACCCGGTCAAAGATATTTTTTCCCGAGACTCGCGGACAAACCGTGACACCTCAAGTGTCCGGTTTGGACTCCAACACTACCAAAAAATCAACTTCGAGAACATTAAACAATTCCGTTGAAGGTAGAATTCGATCTCAAGTAGGAGTTCTATCCGGAACCGAATCAGATACCGACCGAGCTCCAAATACTCGGCCAAGACATCCAAAACAGCCGAAACACTCCCCTTGACAGCCGAGATATTTGGCTTCCTCACCAAGAAATGAGACTTTGGTTTCCTCTCGAACTCTCGTATTTTCTATCCAAACCGGTATTTCTTGTCACACAAGCAAGGCTACCTCGACTCCTATAAATAGGACCTCCCGTCCAACACAAAACACACGGTTTTTACACAGCAAAATATACACATATCATACATCCTCGATATCTAGTAGAAATAATTCAAAGCAAGTCTCGACATATTCCCGAAGAAGCCTCGAAACCCCGAGAAACCATCCAACCACACGCCCAACCACACGCCCAACCACACGTCCAACCATACACCTTAACTCATCCCGCACCATCTCGACGCTCCCAAGTTTAAACCACTTTCCGACGAGCCTTATTTCGAGAAAACAAAGCATGTAGGTTGAGGGTGTAAATCAAACCCGATTCTTCTCTTTCTTCTCTTCCTTTCTAACGTTTTTTTTATGGGTCGTGTCGTCGTCCGTCGTATTTTTTTTAATAATATGGGTCGTTTGTCGCATATTTACTATTTCTAATATCGATACTACGAAAAACTATTTTTTATAACGTTCTTAAAATACGATATCGATTCTCTAATCGAATATCGTATCTAACAAGAACTAAATTAATTAATTCTCGTTGATGCTAATAAAATCGTTACATCCTTTTTTAAACAAAATTTGACGATTTATACGCGGAGAGAATTAACATCTTTTTCGTTCAAAATTCTTTTTTTTTTACTTTTCGTTCAAAACAAACTTTTTTCAAAACCTTTTCTAAAATCATTCCGACTATTCGATATCGATTTCATAATCGAATATCGAATACGACGAATATCGAAAATATGAATCGGGCATAAATTAATCCATATTTGTACGCGATTTATATAAATTAACGATTTTCGACAAAATAAAAAAACCCGAACAGACCGCCACGCGAGTCGCGCGCCTGTCAGGCGACTCGCGCGGTGGCCTGGTTGGCCGGGTCCCTTTTTTTCGTTTCCTTACTTTTCTATTTTTTATTCTTTTCGAGTCTTACATAAAAAGCGACTTTCGCGACATATTTCGATAAATACTTTTTCTTTGGCCTCGGTCAACGCGTGCCAATCCATCACGTGACATAAATCTTTTCAAAAATCATGCATATTATTTATTTACATCTTTATTCAATTTATTCATCGTTACTAACTCGTTTGCTCCTTGTTTGTAGCGATTTATTTTCATATTTTGTTTTATTAGACTAAAAACGAATTCACATGCTAAAATAACTTTGACGTTATTAGTTTAACATGCATTAAACGACTTAGCAACCCATTTATTTTTCTCTCACATGTCTAGGGAAAATAATCTTTGCATATCATTCAATCGTCGAACTAACACGTGTACATAAAAAACGAACGATATCTTAGTAAAGGCCGCTAAGTGCGGGCGGGGTTGGGTGTTCTTAGTGAACTTCCCAACACGTACCCTCACCCCTTACTCAGAACCATGGTTTCCGGATGTCCGAATCCATTGACAACGAGAGTCATTCAATACACGGTATCCGATAATGTCGGTATCGGTATCGTAATGCAAAGGGACGAGCCCAATAAACTCTCACATCGGAAATGGGACGTATTTTGTATACGGCCCACTACGACATAGAGTGGGCTCGAGTGGTTCCGAATAACCACAAAATTCGGTGGCGACTCCTACTTCGATTTAAATTTCAATTTGACCATCTCATATGGAGATTCATTCGCCTCCCCAAACCCGCGCGTGGCCGCGTCGGGGTGGACCTATGTCATGTCCACAATTTGGCGACTCCGCTGGGGATCAACTGATGTGTCACTTACCATCGGCATCCTCAGGGTGAGACTCGAAAAGAAATCGTTCGAATAGTAATGTACACATTTTAGTTCAATGGTTCATGCATAACCCAATTCTTTCCCGGGCCGGTTACTTGTGACCGACGTCCCACTATACCACGGTGCATTCCTACATGGGTGCACTAAAGACTTCGATGGCGGAACTCGCATGGGTTTTACGGCAGATTCTAAGACCAACTCGGCTTAGGAGGACCGTCCTGATTTGCGAGAATGCTATCGTCGTTGGTATAGACCCTATTCGACCGACCGAGACTTAGACTAAGAGCATACATGGTGTCATTATACTGTTTCCATGACTACATGCTACTTGATCTTCTTTAGTCTTTTTTTTCAAAAACCGTCATTTTCAAAAACTTGCATCTTTTCAAACCCATCTATTTTTCAAAACCCGGAAAGCTACCAAATTTAGGACTTATGATTTTGACTCAAAATAGCCTATTTTAGCCGGTATGCTGTCCAAACTTTCCAAAAAATATCAAAATCTCGGCCCGGTAACTTTTTTTTCGATTTTTCAAAAAAATTGGGCCTTCCAATCCGACCTTGCTCGGTTTTCAAATCCAAATTCCCTTTTCAAAACTTTCTTCTTCTTAGGACTTCCCGTATTTAGCAGTGTCGGGTCTTGTCATAAGTTGTTAGAATCTATAGCGTCGAAAGTCCGTCGATCTTACATCACGAGTTTCTACCCCATCCCAGTCTGCCTTATTTGTCAAGGCACGGTCCACCTACGTAGGACAAACTCCTACAAAGGGAAGCCCGTTTACACACTCAAGTCCAAAGTCTAGGGAGTATCTCACGTGGACCTTCCTTCGAGCGGGACTCGGTCCACATAGCCGAATCCTAAGGGAGGCCCACCTTTCACGAGTCACCCGTCTAGGAGTCGGTTTTCACGAGTCACCCGTCTAGGTGTCCTTTCCGACTCATTTCCTTTTCGGGCTTTTCCTCACTCGGGGGCTATCCCCCAACCGAGCAGTCAACCACGGTCATCCTAAGGGCACCCCACGTTCATCATACACTGGCGTCCTTATGATGCCTTCTTCGAGTCGTACCTATACTACAAATACTCGAGTCACCTAGGGTTAGGTCACCACGGTTGGTCCGAGCACGTGATACGGTCAAACACGGTCACCCCCATTTTCGGATTCACCCTTATGCAGCTCGAGTCCAATTCGCAGTCGTTACCTCGTCTAGATCAACGTTCGAGTATCTCGGTCCAAGAGTCTTTGTCGACCCGTCACCCCGGGCCGTGTCTAGTTTGACTCCCTCTCTTGCACTTGCGCAAAGCCGAGTTTAGGCGAGTCGTGGCACCCGTCTTTCTCTCCAATCAAAGACCTTACCAAAAAAACAAAATAACCAACCGAGCGTCCGAGTCCGGATTTGATTCGAGTCTAAGTCTGAGTTCGAGTCTAGGATACCCTACATCCTCATTTCCAAATCAAAGTCAGAGTCAAAGTCAGTTGTATTCTGTCCTCTTTTTTCAAAATTCAATAAAATCAGCTTTTCTATTTCTCATACATACTTTCCTTATGTGTTTCCGAGAACATGATGAACACCATCATACACTGTGAGCACACGCACGTGACTATTATAGGCACATCTATAATGACTGCAGGAAACCGAGCCCGTGTTTTCCTTTTACCTATTCCATATCTGGTATAGAAAGCCACATAACTACCCGTAGCAGGAGCATATCGAATCCTATGACAAATCTGGGTAGTCTTCTAGTTTGGGTTCAAGACGGGAGGCAAGCCCACTTCCCACAATAAACACCCATCCAATAAGACTAGCCAGTCCCTACCTTAGGTGTTAGTCTGACTGACAAAAAAAAAACTGGACAAAAAAATCAAAAGTCCAAGAGAAAAAAAGCAAAAGGCCAAAACAAAAAAGCTGGCCATGATCAAAAAAGAATTATCAACATCTCTCGACCAGACACGGTCAACTCAAATGAAGAATCCCATGACTGGGGCTAAGAGGTCAACCCAAAGAATTCAAAAACCCATGACCGTGAAACGGTCAATTCAAAAATTATCAATACCCATACCATCCAATAGGGGAGAGACAGTCAAGCTGGTCAGCTAACACCACATCTAGCCTTCCCACATTACAACCCTCCAGACCTTCTCGAGACCTAGGCTAGAGACAGCCCATAATTTTGAGGATTCAAGCTCCATAGGATACACCCTAACCTTTAGGGCCAGACATGGAAACCATATCCCGCATTATTAACCTGCCCGATCGAAGTCCGAGTCATTTTTACTCGGCTTCCCCCTTTCCTACAACATTACAATACCTTACCCTCGAAGCCTTAGCTCCACAAAATCGAGCTCCAGATTTTGAAACATCAAAGCCACTTGCGACCTAGCTCCACATTTCCAAAAACATCTAAACCAGTTACCAGCCCCAAACACGGGAACTCAACTTGCAGTCGGCATAGAACATGCCTAAATAGTTCACACCACCTCTGGGGGCTATCCCGGAGAATGCTCACAGTCACAGAATCAACATCTTAACTATTCCAGCCCTTTGGTCAAGACATCATTGGGAATGCACCTAGCCTACACCATTGTTATGGCTAGTTACACAAAAAGCCCTAATAAGCTAGGCATCATAATACATCTTTCAACACTGAACTACGGCTTGGTTTGATTTCACTACATGTGAATACGTAGGCAGCCTTTCGACAAAGGCACAACCATTCACATTCACACAAATTCGAAAAAGCATCATCATTCCGGTCACGACACTGTCATGTTCTCAGCAGCTAACTTTGTCATCCTGGGGGCTTCTCCTAGGCAGAAGTTCTCCATCCACTCACAAAATCCAGATAAATTCAAAGAATAAAGATCTAGCCTCCTTTCTATAGTGTGTCCTAGTACTCGGCTCAGTTGAAGACGAGAATTGGTCAGGGACTCGAAGCAATACCCACTTTGGGAATGTACCCCTAAATCAAAAGAATATCCAAAAGAACACCAGTCTACGACATTGCTATCACAAAGCCCTGTCGTACGGAAACAGTCTCATTACAGACTACTGCAACAACAGATCGTTCCCATTTCGATGTTCGACTGTGTTACCACTCGCCTAGGCTACGGAATAGCGCAACTTAAGAGTCTTGTCATCTTAGGTGGCCTACCCCCTACCGAGTCACGGTCTAACCCTTAGAGAGTCAAAGTCGTGTCTATCAACTCGTCCTCTCGCGTCCAGAGTCGAGTCTGTCGGTATATCTCTCTCTTCAAATTCTCATTTTAAAATTTACAAAACTTAGCCATTTGAGAAAATCTCTTTCCTAGTCACCGCAGGAATAGGAATTTGCTTATCACACTCCCTACTTCATCTAGGCATACAGGCCTAACCAGGGATTTTTTAGGAATCCATGTCAGGATCGGATCAGGAATCAAGTCATCCCAAGCATTCTAATTTCCAAAAAAAAAAATCATTTTCTTTCCAAAAAATCAATCAAAAATCATTTCTTCCCCAGCATGAGTCAGTGTTTCGCCTAAATGTTACATGCAATTTGTTATGTATCAACAGACAGGTACCCCAAGACTCCCCGAAGAATTCTCAAAGACTCCCCAGTGGAAGGATCATGCAACATGTCTATTAAGGAATCGGGATATATCTGTAAGCAGATACACCCAGAGCTTCCAAGGCAAGCTCCCACGCAATTCCAAGATGGGATGTGTCTGTAAACAGACACACCCAAGACTTTTTAGGAGAAGTCCCCGCGCTATTCCAAGATGGGATGTGTCTGTAAACAGACACACCCAAGACTTTTTAGGAAAAGTCCCATCGACATTATCAACATCAACCCAGGTATGATTTCTATCTTATGGCTGGCGAGCCCTTCATGCAGGTCTAATGGACTATAAACGACCCGATCGGAAGTCTGCCAGGTTTTAATCCTTGATTGACCTGGTAGCTACTCTGACTTTTGCCTTGTTCAAGCCTCAGTCAGAGTGGGGGCTCTGTAGACACCCACATTTTGACCACCAGGTGTCTATAATAGTTCCCGCCAAACACCCGATGATGATTGGACGTAAACATGCTTTGATGGACTCGGATATGGGCTCGTAATCATGGACATTTGGTTTAGACTTATTACGGAGTAAAAATCTTACAAAACCAACCTCAAATCCAGGCCCAGTGGGTCGTTTCGAGTCAAATAAGACTAATTTGGGTCGAAACCGTCACCAGGAGTAAAACAGTCTTTTAGCGACCGGGTCAAACCCGGTCAAAGATATTTTTTCCCGAGACTCGCGGACAAACCGTGACACCTCAAGTGTCCGGTTTGGACTCCAACACTACCAAAAAATCAACTTCGAGAACATTAAACAATTCCGTTGAAGGTAGAATTCGATCTCAAGTAGGAGTTCTATCCGGAAACCGAATCAGACACCGACCGAGCTCCAAATACTCGGCCAAGACATCCAAAACAGCCGAAAGACTCCCCTTGACAGCCGAGATATTTGGCTTCCTCACCAAGAAACGAGACTTTGGTTTCCTCTCGAACTCTCGTATTTCCTATCCAAACCGGTATTTCTTGTCACACAAGCAAGGCTACCTCGACTCCTATAAATAGGACCTCCCGTCCAACACAAAACACACGGTTTTTACACAGCAAAATATACACATATCATACATCCTCGATATCTAGTAGAAATAATTCAAAGCAAGTCCCGACATATTCCCGAAGAAGCCTCGAAACCCCGAGAAACCATCCAACCACACGCCCAACCACACGTCCAACCATACACCTTAACTCATCCCGCATCATCTCGACGCTCCCAAGTTTAAGCCACTTTCCGACGAGCCTTATTCCGAGAAAACAAAGCATGTAGGTTGAGGGTGTAAATCAAACCCGATTCTTCTCTTCCTTTCTCACGTTTTTTTATGGGTCGTGTCGTCGTCCGTCGTATTTTTTTTTAATAATATGGGTCATTTGTCGCATATTTACTATTTCTAATATCGATACTACGAAAAACTATTTTTTATAACGTTCTTAAAATACGATATCGATTCTCTAATCGAATATCGTATCTAACAAGAACTAAATTAATTAATTCTCGTTGATGCTAATAAAATCGTTACATCCTTTTTTAAACAAAATTCGACGATTTATACGCGGAGAGAATTAACATCTTTTTCGTTCAAAATTCTTTTTTTTACTTTTCGTTCAAAACAAACTTTTTTCAAAACCTTTTCTAAAATCATTCCGACTATTCGATATCGATTTCATAATCGAATATCGAATACGACGAATATCAAAAATATGAATCGGGCATAAATTAATCCATATTTGTACGCGATTTATATAAATTAACGATTTTCGACAAAATAAAAAAACCCGAACAGACCGCCACGCGAGTCGCGCGCCTGTCAGGCGACTCGTGCGGTGGCCTGGTTGGCCGGGTCCCTTTTTTTCGTTTCCTCGCTTTTCTATTTTTTATTCTTTTCGAGTCTTACATAAAAAGCGACTTTCGCGACATATTTCGATAAATACTTTTTCTTTGGCCTCGGTCAACGCGTGCCAATCCATCACGTGACATAAATCTTTTCAAAAATCATGCATATTATTTATTTACATCTTTATTCAATTTATTCATCGTTACTAACTCGTTTGCTCCTTGTTTGTAGCGATTTATTTTCATATTATGTTTTATTAGACTAAAAACGAATTCACATGCTAAAATAACTTTGACGTTATTAGTTTAACATGCATTAAACGACTTAGCAACCCATTTATTTTTCTCTCACATGTCTAGGGAAAATAATCTTTGCATATCATTCAATCGTCGAACTAACGCGTGTACATAAAAAGCGAACGATATCTTAGTAAAGGCCGCTAAGTGCGGGCGGGGTTGGGTGTTCTTAGTGAACTTCCCAACACGTACCCTCACCCCTTACTCAGAACCATGGTTTCCGGATGTCCGAATCCATTGGCAACGAGAGTCATTCAATACACGGTATCCGATAATGTCGGTATCGGTATCGTAATGCAAAGGGACGAGCCCAATAAACTCTCACATCGGAAATGGGACGTATTTTGTATACGGCCCACTACGACATAGAGTGGGCTCGAATGGTTCCGAATAACCACAAAATTCGGTGGCGACTCCTACTTCGATTTAAATTTCAATTTGACCATCTCATATGGAGATTCATTCGCCTCCCCAAACCCGCGCGTGGTCGCGTCGGGGTGGACCTATGTCATGTCCACAGGATTACTCCTGATTTAGGTTGTCGTTTGGTTTCAATGATAGGAATGCATTACAACCAACCTTCATTCAAACCTACATTAGCGGTGTGTCATCGTATTATTTGTACAATATATTTGAAATAAAAAAAAAGTAATTTTAAATTATAAAAAATAAATTTTACGTAACTTTTATATCTTTTAATAATAAAATATTTGAGAAATAATATATTTTTTTACAATTTTTTAGTTATAAATATGGTAATTATAATAATTTTTACAAGATAATATTTCTTAAAAATGATTTTTTTTTTCTTTTTAATTGATAAATTAAGGCATAAAAAATTATTTTGACCCGAATCCGGCTCATATTTGACCTGATCTGAAAGTGTGAGGTTGGTCGCAGTGGTGGTAAGTGGACCTTGGTGGTGGTGGTGGTGGTGATGGCGGCAGGAGTGGTGGTGGTGATGGTGGTAACCCGGTTGATTAGCGGGAAAAGGGAATCGATTACCTAGGGGATGAGGGGTAAGAAGGTAGAAGAGTTTGGGCTTTGATTCTCTTATCCTCTCCTGATTACCCCAAACCTATTTAGGAGTCGAATTGAAATTTAAATCTATTTAGAAGTCGCCATCGAACTTTGTGAGAGTTCGGGCCCATTTGAACCCACTCTATATCTTAGTGGGTCATGCACATAGTACGGCCCATTCCAATTTCTGAGTTTATGGGGTTCGTCCCTTTGCATTTTGATACTGATACTGACATTATCGGTAATCGTGTATTGAATGACTCTCGTATGCCAACGGTTTCGGACATCCGGAAACCATGGTTCTGAGTAAGGGGTGAGGGTACGTGTTGGGAAGTTCACAAAGAACACCCAACCCCGCCCACACTTAGTGGCCTCTACTTAGATATCGTTCGTTTTTCATGTACGCGCGTTAGTTTGATGATTAAATGATATGCAAACAGCGTTTGACTAAACATGTGAATTATGTTTGATCTACGTCGTTTAATGCATCTTTGAACTAAGTCGAAGTTGTATTTAGCATGTTGTAGACACCCGCATTTGGCTGCTAGTGTCTATAGCCGTCTCCAACAAAACACCCGATGATGATCAGACGCAAACATGCTCTAACACGCTCGAATATGGGCTCAAAATCAGTAAATATAGCATGGGCTTTTAGCGGGGTACAAATCTCACAAAACCAACCTCAAATCCAGGCCCAGTGGGTCATTTCGAGTCAAATGAGACTAATTTGGGCCAAAACCGACACCAAAAATAAAAACCGTCTTTTAGCGACCGGGTCAAAACCCGGTCAAAGATGAATTCGTCACATAAAGTCAACCAGGTGCGCTTCTAGAAGATTGCGCTCAACCTTCCTTTCAAAAATTCAAAAAAGTCAACTCCTTCCTTATTTAGGCTCACCCGCCTGATTCACTCGATCGAGTGGATTGGCCTCACTCGATCGAGTGGAGCCACAAAAACCGAACAGACCCATTTTTTTAGGGCACTCGATCGAGTGCTCTAGGGCCACTCGATCGAGTGACCTTAAGTTGTGGGGTTTCTTCTATAAATACCCCATCAACCCACCACATTTCACAACTTTTTTTTCACCAACTTTCAGCCAACTTTACATGCAAAAGCCTCTCCATTTTCAACCCTAAGTCCCTCATCACAACACACTACAACCCTAAACAAATCCACACAAAAACCGAGTCCTTATCTCTCGAAAAACCGATAAAACATCTCCATACAAATACACACACCATCAACTCTTCCTACGTATCTCTACGTTCCCGCGCCTTTGCCGCCATTTGACGAACCGTATTCCGAGAAGCAAGAGCATGTAGGTTGAGGGTGTGACATTCAACACCGACATCTCCTTTATCTTTCTCGTTTTCTTTGTTTTTTATGTTTATGTACCTATATATCATAGTTAGTCGATAGTAACGACATTATTAATAATACTAACATCTTGTAGACACCCGCATTTTGACTGCCAGGTGTCTATGGCAGTTTCCAAAAAAAACACCCGATGATGATCGGATGCTAACGTGTTTCTATGCGCTCGGATACGGGCTCAAATCCATTAATTGTTGGCTAACACACTTACAGAGCACAAATCTCACAAAATCAACCTCGAATCCAGGTCCAGTAGGCCGTTTCCAATCAAATAAGGCTAATTTGGGCCAAAACCGACACCGGAAATAAAACCGACTTTTAGCGATTGGGTCAACCCTGGTCAAAGTCATTTCCGAGACACATCAAAGCAGCCACTCAAATACAAAAAGTCCAACTAAAGAAACAAAACCAACAGTTCACCTTCAGACGGGCCATCAGGTCAAGTCCGCCAGGGCACAAAACCCTAGACACCAAAATAAATGGGCAATGCCTATATAAGCAACCCCATGCACACTCAATTTCACAACTTTACAACCCTAATCAAACCCTAGCCATTCTACACTAGCAAAAACCCTAAACCTAGTTCTAGGAATCAATCCCGAGCCACCATAACTTAATCTTCATAAAACCTCGAAGACTCTTGTGTTAAAGCCACGGTTACGAGTCCGTCCCGAGACAAGAACATGTAGGTTGAGGGTGTCAAAACCCCGTTTCTTCTCTCCTCCTCCTCCTTCTTGTGTCGTGTCGTCGTCATCTTCATACGGGTCGCGTTTTTTATTTTATTTTATCGTTATTATCGCACCTTGATATCATTAATATCGATAGTATCAAAGCATTAAAATACTTATCAATTTGTGTCGAATAAGAGGGGTATCGGAATAAGGAAACACGAATATACAAGTGTACTGCACACAGCGTTGACGGTCGCTTGTTCCAATACCCCGATTATTTGATTATTGAGATAAGTTAACTTAAACAATTTTTTTTATTTTGTTTTCATCATTGTTCGAGTCATATATTTACATTAATTTTCAAAAAAACAAGCATCAATTTTAATAAGGGTCGAAACCCGTTGACGTGGATCCGACATCACAATCCCTAGGGATTTATTTCGATGTCGGAAAAGCCGAGGGAATCAAGTTTTCATTCAAGCAAAGTGTCGATACGTTAGATCCGATGCCAATTCCTTAATTGGATGTCGAGTCTAATAATCTAATCAAACAATTTAACCAATTCAATTTTTCGTTGATGCTAATGTAGATGTTATTTAATTCGTTCGAATCATGACACAACAAACGCGGAGGAATATCTATATCGTCTTGGTTATTTTAAACGATTCAAATCAATTTTTTTTTTTATCTTTTTCACTATAATACTCCATATCGATTCCGTGATCGAATATGGGATATGACGAGCATCACAATTAGAATCAAGTATAAATCATTCCAAGTATTCAATGTCGATTTCATAATCGAATATTGAATATAACGAATGTCGAAAATATTAAATCGGGTATAAATCAGTCCATATTTGTACGCGATTTGTCAAATTAACAGTTTTCGAAAAACCGAGTCCGGGGCAGCCTGTGGCGCGAGTCGCGCCCTTCTCGGGCGAGTCGCGCGTCTCGGGCGAGTCGCGACCCTCTTGGGCGAGTCGCGCGTCTCGGGCGAGTCGCGCCCCTCTTGGGCGAGTTGCACGGTTCCCTGAAAACCGCGACGCATATCTTCGTTTTCTTTTCTTTAAAACATCGACTTTTCCGGCATACTTCGAGTTTTTGATATATTTTTCCTTGACCCCGGTCAACACGTGTTAATTAATCACGTGTACTACTATCTTTTCAAACCATGCATCATCTCGTTTACATCATTCAATTCAATTCAATATTTGCACAAACCGTTATTTTTCGTTATATCGTTACTAACAGTTTTTTCGTTTCCTTTGTCAATTTTCATTGTTTATTTTATTTTACTAAAATGAACCCACATGCTAAAATTTCACTTTGACGTAGAATTAATTGCATTAAATTGACTTAGAAACCCTTTTCAATTCCATTCACATGTCTAGGGAAAATAATCTTTGCATATCGTTTTCCTGTTTAACTAACGCGCGTATTGGAAAGTCATTCGAATTCTTAGTAGAGGCCGCTAATGTGCGGGCGGGATTGAGTGTCCTTTGTGGGCTTCCCAACACGTACCCTCACCCCTTACTCAGAACCTCGGTTTCCGGATGCCCGAAACCGTTGGCGCACGAGAGTCATTCAATACACAATATCTGATAATGTCGGTATTGGTATCAAATGCAAAGGGACGAGCCCAATAAACTCTGACATCGGAAATGGGCCGTATTTTGTATACGGACCACTACGACATAGAGTGGGCTCGAATGGTTCCGAATAACCACAAAATTTGGTGGCGACTCCACATAGACCTAAATTTCAATTCGATCCATTCTCATATGGAAATTCATTCGCCTACCCAAACCCGCGCGTTGCCGCGTCGGGGTGGACCTATGTCATGTCCACAATTTGGCGACTCCGTTAGGGATTAACTGATGCGTGACTTACCATCGGCATCCTCAGGGTGAGACTCGAATAGAAATCGTTTGACTAGTACAATACGCGTTTTAGTTTTACGGTTCATGCATAACCCATATTTTCCCGGGCCGGTACTGGTGACCGACGTCCCACTATACCATTGATATACTCCAACATGGATATGTCAAAAGGTGTCCATAGTCGATTCGAGTGGGTTTCGCGGCATGTTCTAAGCTCAATTCGACTTAGAGAGTCCGTCCCGATCAACGTCTAGACTATGTACACTGGTATAGACCCTCTCAGACTGACCGAGACTTAGTGTAAAGCATACATGGCGTCGTTATAATGCTTGTGTGACTACGTGCTACTTGGTTTCCGAGTCGTCTTCAAAAATATCAACTTTTCAAAAATTACATCCTCCTTTTCAAGATATTCAATTTTCAAAACCCGGGACATACCGAATTTAGGACTTATGATTTTACTCAAAATAGCCTATTTTCTAGACGGTATGCTGCCCAATTCAAAACTCAAGGCATTTTCGAACTCTCAAAACCGAGGCCCGATACACTTTCCGATTTTTCTCGAAAAATCGGGCCTCTCCACCGAGTTTGTCTCGGAACTTTCAAGTCAATCAATTTTCAAAACTCTCCTCTTCTTAGGACTTCCCGTATTTAGCGGTGTCGGGTCGTGTTTTAAGTTGTCGAGGTCTTTAGCGTCGAAACTCCGCCGATCCTACATCGCGAGTTTCTTCCCTATCCCAGTCCGCCTTATTAGACTAAGGCAAGGCCCACCTAAGTAGGACATACTCTTACGAAGGAGGGCCCGTCAACACAATCGAGTCAAAAGTCTGGGGATGTCTCACGTGAACCTTCCTTCGAACAGGACTAGGCCCACTTGCCGAATCCTAAGGAAGGCCCACACTTCGCAAGTCACCCGTCTAGGTGTCTTTTCTCGAGTCATTTCCCTCTTAGTCTTGTTCGGGATGTACTTTCTATTCCGGGATTTCTGGGCTAGTTTCTGATTATGTGGTTGACGGGAGGGATTTGTCGTGAATCCCACCGATCAAATAAATAACCGGCAAAACCTAACTAGGGTAGCTAGGGTAAGTCGGGTCGAATCCACGGGGACGATGATGTAAAGCCTAGACTAGGTCGGCCCAAATACTAGACTAAGTCAACGAGCTAAGCTAGAGAAAGATAGAAGGGGAGAGAGCTAGACTAAGACTAAGGAGAACAAACAAGGAAAAAGGGCTAGGATTAGGTCGGGGTCAAAGGGGTAACGGAATGGTCAAGGAAGAGCTAGAGCGAAGGAGGTAGTAGGGTGATCTAGGTTGGTCCGGGCTCTCGCAACTTAGACCCACCTAGAGGTTCCTCATGGAACCCATCCGGCGACACACATGACAAAGAAAGACAAGAAAAACAAGCATTCCAACCTACTTAGTCATTCAAGCATTTCAACAAACATGTAATATGCATCAACCAAGAGGAAACCCAAATCTTCCACCAATTCCTCCAACAAACCCTTAATCACCCAATTAACACCCTAATCACCCTACTAACCCTAGCAAGAACACTACTCTAACATTATCAAACTACAACTAACATAAACAAGAGGAAACAACACAAACATCAAAACATACATAAACAAACTAGTGAAAATGATGAACAACAATCAAAGATTAAAACTTGGAAGATTAAACATGAAAGATCAAAGGAAAAGAGAAAGGAAAGATTATACCAACTACAAAGGATGAAAAGGAGAACACTTGTATAGAAGAAAACCCAAATAATTCCACCAAGGTTGTCAATCTTGGATGGATTCTTCAAGAGATCCAATAATACAAGATTAAACTAAGATTACTACTAATTACCGACTAATCTACTTTAATCTAATCTAATCTAACCTAAAGTAGTCTAGGGTTTAATGTCTAATGAAGTGCATAAGCTTTACAAAACAAGGGAAGAGTATATATAGGGTTACAAATGGAAGGGAGAAGAAAGAAAGGAAATGCGGGCTACAGCAGCACGGTCCCGATCGGGACGGGTTCAACCCGACCGGGACGGTCCTGTCATTCCGACCGGGACAGGTTGGTCCCGACCGGGACGGCCTGGCAGTGACACCCTCAAAAGCGCACTTCATCCCCGACGGGATGAGGTGCATACCCGTCGGGGATGAGTCTTGTAGGCCTCCAATATGACCCTTTTGGTTCCTTCTTGCCTCACATGGACTTCTCATCGATTCTCGGGACTCGGGATCGGGTCTCGGAGGCTCGGGATTGGGTCCCAAGGTCTCGGGGTCGATTCCAAAGCATCGAGTCATCGTTCCTTTACTCCGTTGGCTCCAAAATGTGTATGTATAGAGTCGGAATCGCTCCAACTCTTCCAAATCGGTCTCGGGAACCTGAAACGAACTAAAGGAAGCATAAGAAGCCCCTAAACCGCTCCCAAGGAGCGATTCTATAAGGAAAAAGGGACCAAAACACTACAAAATAGGCACTACAAACCACACTTATCAACTCCCCCACACTTAACCCTTACTCGCCCTCGAGTAAGCACATACTAACTACTATACTAGCCGAATGGGTATTAGCGCACCTTACGCCCTTTCAACTCACGCGATAACACTCAGAGGACAAGTGCTATCCGCAAGGCAAGTGGGGTCTTGCGACAAAACTGCGGATGCAACCGGACACAAGACACAAAAACAAACAAACACACAAACAAACACACAAAAGGTTGCACCCAAAAGAAAAGAAATACCGCTTCCCTCAAACAAGCGGTGAAAGAAGCACCGGTTTTGGACTCAAGGCAAGTGACAACGTTCCCAAGCTAGCAATACAAACCAAGATGGACTAAACCCTAATAGTATGACGACAAAGCAATAAAAACGTTGGTAACTTACCTCGGTTCCTCATAACCTTCTAAGAACGTACTACGGGACGATCGGCGGGATGGAAAAAGGATGAACCACGGTGTTAGTCGACACTGTAGGTAAGTGAGACCCCGCCCCCTTTAGCAAAGAGCCAAGAGGGTCGTCCCATGTCCGAAACCGCCTAACTAGTCTAAGTAAAAAGGTGGAAATATGCAAAATGAGGGAAGACCGACTAATGCCGCTATCATCCTTCCTCGGGACTCGGTCCTTTGGTAGGCTCTTCACGGCAAAAGTCGGAAAAAGACTTATTTTGAGAGGTAGGGGTTATTTTTGTGAATCGGGTTTTCTTTTGGCACTTTCTCTTTTCTTTTGCATTTTTGCCTTGTTTTGCCATGCCATTCTTTTTCTTATTTTCTATTTTCTTTTTGGCTTTTGTGCCTTTTCTTTTTCTTCATTCTTTTCTTTCTTTCATTTTCTTTCATTTTCTTTTCTTTGTCCTTTTTGGCAAAATTTGGCTTTTTGGCATTTCTTTGTATGACAAGAAAGAGAGGAATCAACAAGTTGCAAGTTATTGTGTGGATATGTGCAGGAGGTAGGGTAATGGGTGAGTCGGGGGTCGCGATTTCCCTTCAAACCCCCAAAAAGTGGAGAACTTGGACTAATTAAACAATCCCAAACACGGTCACCTAGGGGACGGGACTCGGTAACCAAGGCCTTTTCACACCGTGGGTGGTCATAATGGTCAAAATGCAAATCCCGTAGTAAATCCCTAGTAAGCTAGGTGGACTCAAGGTAAAGGACCAACGAATTCATTGATTTAGGGTCATTCTACTAGATTAAAGTCCAAGACTCGATTTATACTACTAAGAAGGGAGAGTAAGCACTCACACACTAGCCTCTAAACCGGGTTTTCAAAAACCATTTACACACAAGACACTCAACAAAACACAAAACAAAGACTCAACGAAAACGAAAGAAAAAGAAACAAAAGCAACAAAACAAAAACAACACAAAACGAACACATGAACAACACAAACACCACCCCTAGCTTCCAAACAAATCACCAAATCACCCACAAACTTTACAAAGCTCCACCCGAGCACACAACATCACAATCTCCTCCAAACTCCGCGAGAGATAAAGAAGAAAAAGGGATAAGATGTTACCGGTCGTCTTGAAAGCTCTCCAAAGCTAGCGGTGATTTAAGCAACCTATAAGGAAAGAGGAGACAAAACACACACAATACAACAAATACACGACATAAAGACACAAAAGGAAAACACACAAAAGGAAAATGTTTTTGATTTTTGTGAATTTTTTTCAAATTTTTAGGGTTTTTAAAGATTTTTTTGGAAAAACTACGAAAATAAAACTAACTACGATAGAATATTGCTCCCCCACACTTAAACCGAGCCATGTCCTCATGCTCGATCGTAGTGTGCGGAGAGACAAAAGAAAAGAAGAGAAACTACGAAAATAAAGCTAAAAATCAAAAATAAAGGTGAAGAAAAGGGTAGAAAGCGTCCGGCCGGGGTGTAGTCAAGTCACCATGGGCCGAGACAAGAAAAGATATGGATGGGGGAAGAAATAAAAATAAAGAAATAAAAGGAAATGGGAGGGGAGGACTAGGTGTAATCAAGTCACCTAGCCCGGATTCCGCCTAAATCCGACTAAATCCTCAAAAAAAAAAAAGTGAAAAACTTGTAAAATTTTGGATTTTGAAATGACTCTCGATGTAGTCACATCATCGAGAGTCGGGAGCAACCACTACCAAGGCCTCGAAGGCCACCATGACAAAGGGGAAGGGGATAAACAAGGGGAAAACAAGCAATAAAAAACGGAAAAGAAAGGATAGTTGCCATACCGACCGGTTAGCAACTCACTCGCTCCATCGTCTCAATGATCAATATAGGCACTTGCTTGTTGTCGTCATTGTCATCCTTCTTCAAGCTTGAGAAAACCGCATGGTAGAGGTAGTAATGGTGCGAGGGGGTGGGATTTGATGTGAATACCGGTCTAAAGTAGATAGAAGATGAAGTGAGGATATGAAAATGAAGTATGTGGGTGGTATGATATGAGCAAGGAAGGTAGGGAGGTTGGGTGGGGGTATATAATGGTTGGGTGGGCTTGAATGTCGAAGAAGAAGCACCAAAAAGGAGTAGGGGATCATCCCGGTCGGGATGGGTGGTCCCGGTCGGGATGACATACCCGTCCCGGTCGGGAAGCCTCCTTCCCGATCGGGATGACACTCCAGTTAACTCGATTTTTGGCACCCTCATCCCGATCGGGACGGCCCCATCCCGGTCGGGACGACACACCCTTCCCGGTCGGGAAGGGTCTTCATGACTCCCATGACCCCAAAAACCGTCTTCCTTACTCACGATCCAAGCTCTATCACTAACCACTCCTTTCTAGGAGTCATCTTCACTTCACCTATCATAATAAACTCAAAATACACATCAAATTCACTCCCTCACATCGCTCATCAAAATACCAAAACAATTACAAGAATATCACAAAACTAACAAAATCAAGAGATAAAACACACAAATACAAGCACAAGTACTCTAAAGAAGAGAGGAGAATATACAACATGACGATTCTTTAGGAACTCCGTCAAACCTAGGATGGTGGACTCTTCTTCAACCGTAGCCCTCAAGGGCATGGAGGAGCAAGTCGAACGCGCTACCGACATCATAATGAAGGCCCAAGAAGCGCTCGAGCCTAGCCAACCTCCACGGCCTCCAAGGAGGAGGCAAGAAGTAGGAATCAAAAGACCCATCGTCATCATTCATGTCATCTCCGGGGTCTATCCATCCTACGAGCTTAACCGACCTCTTCCTCCCTAGGCATCGCCTCCAATCACAAGCAAGCTTCATCTCCAAGAAACGAGGCACAAAAAGCGGTTTTGGCCTCATCTCCTCGATGCACACCCCCACACTTTCCTCAAGTTGTGGTTCCCCATCTTCTTCACTCGGCCCCACATCATCTTGGAGGAGAGGATCGAAACTTCTACCGGCGTTTTCAATCTCCTCCAAGTCATTGCTTGGTTCACTAGCTAGGGGCTCTTGATGCTTATCCACATTCTCGGACAAGGGCAACTCGAGGCTAACAATTTCAGCCAACATCCTCACAAATTCTACCAAACCATCCAACTCACCATCCTCCTCCAATTCCTCACCAATGTTGTCTTCACCGAGGGTCATCTCCTCATTCGTCTCTTTTTGGGTAGACGATTGAGGTTCTTCAAAGCAAATCTCTCTATCAAAGGGAACAACGTTAGCGGCTTCGTGATTAGGTTGCTCCTCTTTCTCAAGTGGGCACCCTTCATCTAATTGCGATGTTCGGGATAAATACATTACGGTTTGAACCGATATTGCATTTAGTCGAGCATCCCTCGCCTCGTTTGCCCTTCGCATTTGGACCCATAATTCATCTTGTTCTTTTTGCAATTGAAGAAGCGAATGATACAACTCCTGGTTTGGCGATTGGTGGTCATTGGGGTCTTGTAGAGCTCCTTGATAATCTTGATAATCTTGATGATAATCTTGATAATCTTGATTAAACATGGTGTCTTGATGATGCCCAAGGGGTGGGGCATCATATTGTTGGTAGTGAGGTTGAGGTGATTGGTAGTATTGTGGGTCATGGGGTTCATATTGTGGTTGGGGTGGAGGGTAATATGGTGGGTTTTGAGGGTATTGGCTTCCATAAGGTGAATCTTGATTGAACACGGTGGGTTCACATTGATAACTCGAGTAATAGTCGCCATGATCGTAGGATTGGTAATCGTTCACTTGTTGGTAGCCGTTTTCATAACCTTGAAGTTCATACCCACTAGAGTCTTGATCCCCCCAAGAAGCTTGATAGTAATTAGGAGTCATTATGTCATGGCTTTGGTTCATAGAAGAAGAGGAGTAGCTCATATCGGCTCCCGAGTATGTGGAGTTTAGATCAAACCCCATGCTTGCTCGAAAATCGTAGTCCATACCCGGTTGGAAACCTCTCACCCTAGCAACCGTCCGTTAAAACGGCTCTAAGTTGCAAGAAGAAGATAGTCACCACCTCTAAGCACAAACTGTAGACTAGGAACAAACGTGAGAAGTCTAGTGCTTTTTGGGCACTAGACAAGAGAGAAATAAACCACACACACACAAGAAGCAAGGTAACAAAAAGAAAAAAGAAAAACACAAACACAAAGACAAAGTCAAGTAACTAGGAAAACAAAGTCTAAACTAGCACCGTCCCCGGAAACGGCGCCAAATTGACGGGAGGGATTTGTCGTGAATCCCATCGATCAAATAAATAACCGGCAAAACCTAACTAGGGTAGCTAGGGTAAGTCGGGTCGAATCCACGGGGACGGTGATGTAAAGCCTAGACTAGGTCGGCCCAAATACTAGACTAAGTCAACGAGCTAAGCTAGAGAAAGATAGAAGGGGAGAGAGCTAGACTAAGACTAAGGAGAACAAACAAGGAAAAAGGGCTAGGATTAGGTCGGGGTCAAAGGGGTAACGGAATGGTCAAGGAAGAGCTAGAGCGAAGGAGGTAGTAGGGTGATCTAGGTTGGTCCGGGCTCTCGCAACTTAGACCCACCTAGAGGTTCCTCATGGAACCCATCCGGCGACACACATGACAAAGAAAGACAAGAAAAACAAGCATTCCAACCTACTTAGTCATTCAAGCATTTCAACAAACATGTAATATGCATCAACCAAGAGGAAACCCAAATCTTCCACCAATTCCTCCAACAAACCCTTAATCACCCAATTAACACCCTAATCACCCTACTAACCCTAGCAAGAACACTACTCTAACATTATCAAACTACAACTAACATAAACAAGAGGAAACAACACAAACATCAAAACATACATAAACAAACTAGTGAAAATGATGAACAACAATCAAAGATTAAAACTTGGAAGATTAAACATGAAAGATTAAAGGAAAAGAGAAAGGAAAGATTATACCAACTACAAAGGATGAAAAGGAGAACACTTGTATAGAAGAAAACCCAAATAATTCCACCAAGGTTGTCAATCTTGGATGGATTCTTCAAGAGATCCAATAATACAAGATTAAACTAAGATTACTACTAATTACCGACTAATCTACTCTAATCTAACATAAAGTAGTCTAGGGTTTAATGTCTAATGAAGTGCATAAGCTTTACAAAACAAGGGAAGAGTATATATAGGGTTACAAATTGAAGGGAGAAGAAAGAAAGGAAATGCGGGCTACAACAGCACGGTCCCGATCGGGACGGGTTCAACCCGACCGGGACGATCCTGTCATCCCGACCGGGACGGGTTGGTCCCGACCGGGACGGCCTGGCAGTGACACCCTCAAAAGCGCACTTCATCCTCGACGGGATGAGGTGCATACCCGTCGGGGATGAGTCTTGTAGGCCTCCAATATGACCCTTTTGGTTCCTTCTTGCCTCACGTGGACTTTTCATCGATTCTCGGGACTCGGGATCGGGTCTCGGAGGCTCGGGATTGGGTCCCAAGGTCTCGGGGTCGATTCCAAAGCATCGAGTCATCGTTCCTTTACTCCGTTGGCTCCAAAATGTGTATGTATAGAGTCGGAATCGCTCCAACTCTTCCAAATCGGTCTCGGGAACCTGAAACGAACTAAAGGAAGCATAAGAAGCCCCTAAACCGCTCCCAAGGAGCGATTCTATAAGGAAAAAGGGACCAAAACACTACAAAATAGGCAATACAAACCACACTTATCAGCGGTGTTCTTACAGACAGGCCACCCGCAACCCGACATCAACGCAAAATGGAAGAGTTGAAAGATGCCCTAACCAAGATCGAGACTCAACTGACCTCCATCCTTGCTAACCAAGCAATTTTGGACACTCGCCTGAGCACTGTGGAGAAGACGGTCCCTGTTGCAGGAGCTGAGCCCACTGGGCCCATAGCCGAATTGGTCAGTGTTTTTCGTAGGCTCGAGGAGCAAGTTCACTTATCGACAAGCAACTCAATCCACTCCGAAAATGCTCGCATTTATTCACCTTTGAATAACGAGCTACCTGCCAACCTCAACTTGACGGGAATTCCTATGTTTGAGGGTACCGAAGACCCGGTCCATCATATCCGGGCCTTCAAAGACTTCATGGCAGTCAAAGGGGTAAAGTCCGCCATGTTCAAGCACCTATTCCCTTCCTCCTTGGAGAAGCATCCCAGGGCCTGGTTCTACAGACTCGATCCCAAGAAATACAAGACTTGGGATGATGTGGCGACCGAATTTGCTCGGAACTACGCCGATAACACCGAAATCCAGACTACAATGCGTACTCTGGAGGTCATGGCTCAGGAGCCCAAAGAAGGGTTCACAAAATACTTGCAAAGATGGAGGGCCGAGAGTGTGAAGCTGGTCGACAAGCCCGGCGAGAAGGCCCTAGTGGAAGCCTTCGTCAAAAATCTACTCCCATCTTACCGGGTCCATCTCCGGTATGCTATCATCCCAAACTTCGCTGTCCTTACTGAAATGGGCACGAGAATCAAGGATGACTTGAGACTAGAGAGCTTGACTAAGGCCTCTACCAAAGGCTATCAAGGGGCAAGTTCATCGACAATCAAGCCCACACCTGCAGTTGCAACTCGCAGCATCTTTGACGAGGTAAACCTGCTCGACACCTCATCTAAGAAGAATACACCAAATCGGGTATTCACAGATATAGGGACTACCTATACTTACGCCTTACAAAGGCTATCATCAAAGGGCCTAATCCAGCCGATAGGCCCAACTGCAGAACCTCCAGTAGAAAAGAGGCCCAAAACTTACAATGCCCAAGCTTACTGTCAGTATCACCGGGGTAACGGGCATGATACTGAAAAGTGTTGGAGGTTAAAGCACCTGATCCAAGATCTTATCGAGAGCGGGAAAATCCCGTTGTCTGGAGACAAGCAGAGCAACAAAGAAAACCCGTTCAGCGCCCATGCTGTATTCACAGGGGAAGTAGTCGACTGTTCTCACCTCATTTCTCCTCTTATCCCACAAATCAATGGGATATGGTTCGATGATGAGGACGACGTGTATTTAACCAAAGGGGAAGCTGTCCCCATCACCCTTGAAGAGGTCCGAAAGGCTAAGTCCAAAGCCTTAGCCACCAACCACCTCACCGCAGCCGGGCGCTCTACTCCTATATCCGTCACTGAACCTGCCAGGACGGAACCTACCCTTGAAGAACCAAGCGCTGACACGGCTCTGGTCCAACAAATGAAAAGGGTCCGAGCTGATCTAACCATATGGCAACTATTGGTTAGCTCGCAAGCTCATCGGGAAGCACTGACTAAGGCTCTCGATGAAATCAAGGTCGATTCACAAGCTACCCCTTCTGAAATGGTAGCCACTATTATGCCTTTTCTGAAGGGCAAGTCAAAGGAAGAAGGCCCACTCATAACCTTCTCTGAAGCTGATCTGCCACCATTTGGGCCCAATCATAATCTAGCCCTATACATCACGGTCATCTGCAAAGATAAATATCTCCCGATGACCCTTATCGACGATGGATCAGCCGTGAATGCCCTTCCTCTGAGGACCGCAAAAGCACTCGGCATCACTGATGCCGATTACCTTCCGACGGCGCAGACTATCCAGGCTTTCAACAGAAGCCCAAAACCTGTCGCCGGGGCCGTGAAATTGAAGATCATAACGGGCCCAATCGAAAAGGAGTTGGAATTTCAAGTGATAGATGTCACCTCATCATTCAATCTCTTACTAGGAAGGCCTTGGATCCACGCAGTCAAGGCCGTGTCATCTACCCTCCATCGAAAAGTCAAGATGCCCCTCAAAGACGGTATCATCATGCTGGAGGCGACCCCAATTACCGTAGCAAGCTGCAACGCTACGGGCCGGGCCAACCCACGAGGATTTGATTTCGTGGGCATGATCGAAGAAGAATATCTCTTTAGGCCCTACTTCACAACTAGCATCGACACGATGCTACAAAATCTGGGTTACCTACCCGGAATAACCTCAAGGCCATATCTTCCAGCTGGGAAGATTATCGAGGTCCTAAATGATGGCGAATCACATTTCGGATTAGGGTATGCTATAACCCCGGAAAACGTGGTTCGGGCCGGTATTCACAAGGCCATCGACATTTTCAAGGGTACTTACATAAGCCCTTATAGCCCGAAGTTGACGGATTACTTCGTCACTCCAGTCTTCGGAGCCATCCAAGTGGGCCTCTACCGACCCACCGTCACATATCCCGAGACCAAAAAGGCTCGGGAATGCAATTTCATTCCTGATGATATATTCACCATCGTCCAGGCCGAATCAAAGGAGAGCGAAGACAACTCCGAGCCCGTGCTGGGGCTCTTATTCGGAGAAGACAAGGCTATCCCCGCTCCGAAAGACGACTTGGTCAACCTGATCCTTCGCAGCGATCGGTTTGACCCAACCAAGCTAATCACCGAGGTCGATACCAACACCAAGACGAAGGCTTGGAGGAAGACCATAAAATGGACTGACGGTCAAGGACGGGTCTACAAGCTGACCACCGGCGAGGGAGACATGCCGGATACCGAGTCTGAGTCAGAGTCAGAGTCGGAGTCTGAGTCCGAGTCTAGAGGGTCTGGTGCTAAAGTCGAGTCTGTAACCCCTCTTCCCTTATCCACTGAGGTCTCGGGGCCTGTCCCAAGACCTCTCCCTATCCCGCCTCTAACCAACGATCAGATGGCAGCTCTATTCGAGCTATTTTCAAAATTTACCATCAATAATAATAACGAACACCGTTCTGCTTACGACTTGTCTTATTTCCAAAATTTTCTCAATTTCAAAAATTTTATATGCAATGACATTGAGAAACCCGACGAACAGGTACCTTTACCTCAACATCTGGTCGAACAGCTCGAGCAAAGGGAATCCCGAGATCCGGTAATCGAAGAAACCGAGTCCATAAATGTGGGAACCTCTTTAGAGCCCCAGATGCTTAAGTTGGGCCTATCTTTAGATCTAGAGGAGAGAAAACAATTCGCAGACCTCCTACGGGAATTCAAAGATGTCTTTGCATGGTCCTACAAGGACATGCCGGGTATAGACCGGGAGATAGCCGAACACCGAATACCCATCAAAGATGGGTGCAAGCCGTTAAAGCAAAAACTCAGAAGAATGAAGCCCGAGTGGTCTCTTAAAGTCAAGGAAGAGGTCGATAAACAATTCAAAGCAGGCTTTATACAAGTGTCTGAATATCCAGACTGGGTTGCAAACATCGTGCCGGTACCCAAGAAGGACGGCAAGGTGCGGGTTTGCGTGGACTTCCGGGACCTTAACAAGGCAAGCCCAAAAGATGATTTTCCGTTACCACACATCGACATACTGGTGGATAACACGGCCGATCATGCCCTTCTATCGTTCATGGACGGGTATGCCGGGTACAATCAGATTAAAATGGCAGAAGAGGATATGGGTAAGACCACCTTCATTACACCTTGGGGTACTTACTGTTACACCGTCATGCCATTTGGGCTTATCAACGCCGGAGCCACTTATCAACGGACCGCCACTACTTTGCTCCACGACATGATGCATAAGGAAGTGGAGGTTTATGTGGACGACATGATCGTCAAATCCAAGGACCGAAGCGGGCACATTTCAGCCCTAAGAAAGTTCTTCACCCGGCTACGTAAATACAACATGAGACTGAACCCACAAAAATGCAGTTTTGGGGTAACGTCGGGCAAATTACTGGGCCATATCGTTAGCCAACGCGGCATCGAGGTCGACCCAGCTAAAATCAAAGCCATCACCGAGATGCAGCCACCCAAGACCGAAAAGGAAATAGGGGGGTTTCTCGGGAAAGTCCAATACATCAGCCGGTTCATTTCGAAACTAACCATGGTATGCGAACCCATCTTCAAAAAGCTAAAAATCGGAGAACGGGTGCTATGGGACAACAAATGTCAAGCGGCTTTCGACAAAATCAAGGAGATTCTGTCTGCTCCGCCGGTACTAATGCCACCTCAACACGGTCTGCCTTTGTCGTTATACCTAACGACGACTGAGACAGCCATGGGGGCTATGCTGGCCCTGACAGTTGATTCAGAAGAACGGGCTATTTACTACATCAGTAAAAAGTTCCTCGAATATGAGTGCAAATATACAATGCTCGAAAAGACGTGCCTAGCATTGGTTTGGGCCACTAAAAAGCTCCGACATTACATGCTCAGTCACGAGGTACATGTGTTATCCAAAATGGATCTTATCAAGTACTTATTCGAGAAGCCCATCCTCAACGGCAGGATGTCAAGATGGACTTTAATGTTATCCGAGTTCGACCTCAAATTTGTACCATTAAAAGCCATCAAAGGCCGGGTAGTTGCCGAGTTCCTCGCTGACAGCCCAATATCCGAAGAAGGCCACACCGATACATGGGCCTTTCCTGATGAAGACATATTCCATACCGATACGGAGGTGTGGGATCTATATTTCGATGGGGCATCCAACTTCCGAGGATTTGGGGTCGGAATCCTGTTAATTTCACCCAGAGGGGAACACACTCCCTTATCCATCAAGTTGGACTTCGACGTGACCAACAACGCAGCCGAATACGAAGCATGCATTTACGGGTTGCAAGCCGCCGCTGATTTAGGGGTAACAAACCTCCGGGTCTACGGTGATTCATCATTGGTCATCAATCAAGCGCTCCAAAAGTGGAAAACTCGGAACGCCAATCTCGTGGCTTACCAAGCACGGGTAAGGGTTCTAGAGAAACAATTCCAAAAGGTAGAATACATTTATCTGCCCCGGGAAGAGAATCAGTTTGCAGATGCACTTTCCGAATTAGCATCTTTACTGAACATCCCGGATCACCTGACCAGCATGCCAATCTGTGTCGAAAGACGGTCCGAGCCGGCCTACATCCACGCCATTTAGGATATCGAGATAACTGACCCGGAACCTTGGTATCAAGCTGTCCTAACCTACCGTATCCCCCGAAAGCTGAAAATCGGGCCAAAAAGGCCCTACGAAGATTAGCGACCCAATTTGTTCGAACTGATGACGGGCAATTGTACAAAAAGACGGCACAGGGGGCTCTCCTCCTATGCATCGACAAAATACAGGCCGAAAAGGTCATGGCCGAGGTCCATGATGGTGAAAACGGTCCGCATATGAACGCCCATATGCTATCCCGCAAAATCATGAGGCTCGGGTATTACTGGAACACCATGGAAACAGATTGCCAGTTATACGTCAAGGACTGTCATAACTGTCAGATCTTTGGTAATGTACAGCATATGCCATCTTCCCTATTATATACCACGACATCACCATGGCCATTTTCGACATGGGGTATAGACATAATTGGAAAGGTGCATCCTTCTGGGACGGGAGGACATTGCTTCATCTTGGTGGCCATCGACTACTTCACCAAATGGGTCGAAGCTGAGTCATACCGTGTCTTGAACGCCAAACACGTGGCCAAATTCATCCAAAATAAGATAATATGCCGATACGGGATCCCTCACGAATTTATCAGTGATCACGGGACCCACTTTCAAGCTGAAACTGCCGCATTGCTGGCAAAATACAAAATTCAAAGGCATACATCTTTGCCTTACCGACCCCAAACAAACGGAGCGGTAGAAGCGGCCAACAAAACAATTGTCACCATACTTACAAAAATGGCTGAGAATTATCGAGACTGGCCCGACAAAATACCCTTCTCCCTGTGGGGATACCGAACTTCGATTCGCACCGCGACCGGAGCAACTCCATACTACCTGACATATGGAATGGAAGCGGTCCAACCCGTCGAGCTCGAAGTACCATCTCTCAGGATTTTACTTGAAAGCCAAGTACCTGAGGCAGACTGGGTCCAAGCCCGATACGACTCGCTAGTCCTTTTAGACGAACGGCGATCCCGGGCCCTCAACAACATTCAAATATATCAAAAAAGAATCCAACGGGCTTTCAACAAACGGGTTAGGCCCAGGAACATCAAGGAAGGAGATCTGGTCCTGAAATCGGTTCGTGCCTTACTACCGGTTGACCCAAGGGGAAAGTTCAAACCCAATTGGGCTGGGCCATACTTAGTCAAGAAGATCCTGTAAGGGGGAGCAGTGATGCTAACGGACCTGGATGGCAAGGAGTTCGTCAACCCGACCAACTTGGACCAACTGAAGCGCTATTACCCATAAACCCAATCTCAATGTCATTTGCAGAAATTTATAAAACTTTGTTTTTTTATAAATTTTCAAATTTTAGACAAGTCAATAAGTTAGAATTAATTATTCTACCGTCGCACATCTTGAATTAATAATCTTGATGTATCTCGAAAATTGCAAAAAAAAAATCAAATCAATCGAATCAAATTTTGAACTACGTTTGGTTTGATTCCGCTATTTGTGGATACATAGGCAACCCCTCAAAAGGGTACAACCACTGCAACAACGAAAAGACGAGAACGGTATTCAATAATACGTCTTTTATTAGTATCTCGATGAACTCGGGAATAAAAAAAAAATCACACCACAAAAATAATAGTAATATTCAAATAATAAAATAAGGAGACTAATATCCCGGCATCTTCCCCTTCCCCTTGTCCTTTGGGTCGCGCGGAGCCCGAGGTCGCCGAGGTGGAGGTGAGCGTTCCCTAATCGCAAGGGGAACCTCCTTAGCCCGAACCCGTTTCTTTGGCGACGGGTCCTCAGTCACGGTCTTTGGCCCAAGTCGGGCTCGCACGTGCTTGGGTAACCCGCGGGCCAAGTCGGTCCTGCACGGGTAGTCTTGGGCCCAGTCTCCTTCCCAAGTCAGTCTGGGGGCTCACCTTTCCCCAAGCACCTTTAGCACTAAACCCTTCAGCTTGAGTCTTAGTCTTCTTCTTGTGACCTGACATTAGATGAACTAGGGTAGCCGGAGTGTCTCCTTCATCAAAGAATCCCCTGTTATCTTTGGCTTGTTCTCTCCTCAGCAGGTCAAAGGCTTCGTCAACCTTCAAAGCAGCTCGGGCTTTAGCATCACCTGCTTGGGTCCACTTTGTGTAGGAGTCTGAAACCCAGATCGAATGACGAGATTTGGAAACAGACCAAGTGTGCCGAGTATACCATCTTTGCGCCCAAGTATCACACATCACATCAGTCAGTTGGGTAGGGTCACTCACAACTGCTTCGACTTCTGGTATCCGTTGAGCCCGTCTGTACTGCCTTAGTATGCGATCTGGGTAGAGATGAACTGTTTGCCTGAAAGACAGGATCACTTGGTAACGAGCTTTATCCCTTGGGTCCAGACCAGACCAAACATAAATGGGCCACCATGGCACGAACCATCGAATCAACCGCCCACCATGGATCGATAGCACCTCGTCCCAATACTTCTGCGTAATCTGGCGAGAAAAGTCAATGGCCCGTCTCCTCGTCATCACCTGGTTATGACGGTAGTTGCTCGCATCGAGGGGAGGATCTATCACTGATAGTCTCTCATAAAGTCAAATCTGAAAAAAGAAAACAAAGGCATGAGATCCCGAGATAAACAGGCAACACTCGATCGAGTGCCCACCGCAGCATGTCAAAATCTCGAAAAAATCAAAAAATCAAGAAATAAAAAAATAAAAACGCAAAGTAACATACTTGCAGCAATCGGGTGCTCCCGGTAAGACGGATTGACGAGTCTCTCTTACGGCTGTCTAATCCTTGGACAATCTCGCCCGTGATCAGCCAAGCCGGGCTGTGTTCAGTCTCCATCAAATCTACTACAGTCAGGAGACGGGTATCTCCCATACAGGATAACAAATCCATATGACCCTCGAAAGCGTATACATGAAGCATGCAAAAAGAAAAAGCCCTACGGCTGTAAGCCGGTCTAACCCGAACATCAAGAGAATTCATAAATTTCTCAGCCAAGTCAATCAGAGAAATTTTATCACCTTCCATCATGCGGGATACCTCGTTGTGAGAAAGCCCTAGAAATTCTCGAAGCTTCCTCCTCGGGTCATAGATCGAGTACGGGACGGCTGGACGAAGCATCGGGTTCCACCCTCCTATAGCTGCAATCTCCTCAGGTAAAGAGCAGACTTCGCCCCGAGGAAAGGCAAAGACATGATATATGTCGTCCCAGTAAGCCAAGCATGCATCCAGGAAATAACGATCAACCACCATCTGACGGAATGGGTACAACTGAGTTATACCCGTTTGATTCAAAGCCACCCTATCCGTGTCCCTAAAGCGACGGGACCACTTCGGCAACATCACACTCAACCTATCGATTCCCATGGCTAAACTTCTTAAGAAGATAAAGAGACTTTCTTTTTGCCTAAAGGGAAATAAAGAGACTTTCTTTTAAGAAGAGTGGATTTGCGATGGGATTTATGAAGAAATCAAGAGCAAGAGGGGGCTATATATAGCATTAGCCTTGCAAACTGTTTAGGAAAATTTCCTAATCCCAATTGGAATCAAACCGCAAGCCTAGTCTCGATACTAGCACGAAAATCTCCATCCCGAACTTTCCTAATCTCTGTTAGGATCAAAAATCTCAAAGTTTCCAAAATTCAAAAATCTTGAACTTTCAAGATTTCAAAATTTCAAATTTTCGAAAAGTCATTTTCCCCAGCACGAGTCATTTTACTACCTACATGTTACATGCATTTTATGTGACCTATACAGGTATGACTCAAACAGGGACATGCAAGCCACTACACCTCCCCAACATTTCACGGGATGGGCCTACACACAGGCACACCCAGGACTTACGCGACAAGTCCAAATGCCCCACGGAGTATCGTCATCAGCTCAGGTATGACTTCCAACTTATGGCTGGCGAGCCCTTCACGCGAGTCCAATGGACTATAAACGACCCGACCGGAAGTCCGCCAGGTTTCAATCCTCGATTGGCCTGGTGGCTACTCTGACTTTCGCCTTGTCCAAGCCTCAGTCAGAGTGGGGGCTCTGTAGACACCCGCATTTTGACTGCCAGGTGTCTATGGCAGTTTCCAAAAAAAACACCCGATGATGACCGAACGCTAACGTGTTTCTATGCGCTCGGATACGGGCTCAAATCCATTAAATGCTGGCTAACACACTTACAGAGCACAAATCTCACAAAATCAACCTCAAATCCACGTCCAGTGGGCCGTTTCCAATCAAATAAGGCTAATTTGGGCCAAAACCGACACCGGAAATAAAACCGACTTTTAGCGATTGGGTCAACCCTGGTCAAAGTCATTTCCGAGACACATCAAAGCAGCCACTCAAATACAAAAAGTCCAACTCAAGAAGCAAAACCAACAGTCCACCTTCAGACGGGCCATCAGGTCAAGTCCGTCAGGGCACAAAACCCTAGACACCAAAATACATGGGCAATGCCTATATAAGCAACCCCATGCACACTCAATTTCACAACTTTACAACCCTAATCAAACCCTAGCCATTCTACACTAGCAAAAACCCTAAACCTAGTTCTAGGAATCAATCCCGAGCCACCATAACTTAATCTTCATAAAACCTCGAAGACTCTTGTGTTAAAGCCACGGTTACGAGTCCGTCCCGAGACAAGAACATGTAAGTTAAGGGTGTCAAAACCCCGTTTCTTCTCTTCTCCTCCTCCTTCTCGTGTCACGTCGTCGTCATCTTCATACGGGTCGCGTTTTTTATTTTATTTTATCGTTATTATCGCACCTTGATATCATTAATATCGATAGTATCAAAGCATTAAAATACTTATCAATTTGTGTCGAATAAGAGGGGTATCGGAATAAGGAAACACGAATATACAAGTGTACTGCACACAGCGTTGACGGTCGCTTGTTCCAATACCCCGATTATTTGATTATTGAGATAAGTTAACTTAAACAATTTTTTTTATTTCGTTTTCATCATTGTTCGAGTCATATATTTACATTAATTTTCAAAAAAACAAGCATCAATTTTAATAAGGGTCGAAACCCGTTGACGTGGATCCGACATCACAATCCCTAGGGATTTATTTCAATGTCGGAAAAGCCGTGGGAATCAAGTTTTCATTCAAGCAAAGTGTCGATACGATAGATCCGATGCCAATTCCTTAATTGGATGTCGAGTCTAATAATCTAATCAAACAATTTAACCAATTCAATTTTTCGTTGATGCTAATGTAGATGTTATTTAATTCGTTCGAATCATGACACAACAAACGCGGAGGAATATCTATATTGTCTTGGTTATTCTAAACGATTCAAATCATTTTTTTTTTTATCTTTTTCACTCTAGTACTCCATATCGATTCCGTGATCGAATATGGGATATGACGAGCATCACAATTAGAATCAAGTATAAATCATTCCAAGTATTCAATGTCGATTTCATAATCGAATATTGAATATAACGAATGTCGAAAATATTAAATTGGGTATAAATCAGTCCATATTTGTACGCGATTTGTCAAAGTAACAGTTTTCGAAAAACCGAGTCCGGGGCAGCCTGTGGCGCGAGTCGCGCCCTTCTCGGGCGAGTCGCGCGTCTCGGGCGAGTCGCACGGTTCCCTGAAAACCGCGACGCATATCTTCGTTTTCTTTTCTTTAAAACATCGACTTTTCCGGCATACTTCGAGTTTTTGATATATTTTTCCTTGACCCCGGTCAACACGTGTTAATTAATCACGTGTACTACTATCTTTTCAAACCATGCATCATCTCGTTTACATCATTCAATTCAATTCAATATTTGCACAAACCGTTATTTTTCGTTATATCGTTACTAACAGTTTGTTCGTTTCCTTTGTCAATTTTCATTGTTTATTTTATTTTACTAAAATGAACCCACATGCTAAAATTCCACTTTGACGTAGAATTAATTACATTAAATTGACTTCGAAACCCTTTTCAATTCCATTCACATGTCTAGGGAAAATAATCTTTGCATATCGTTTTCCCGTTTAACTAACGCGCGTATTGGAAAGTCATTCGAATTCTTAGTAGAGGCCGCTAATGTGCGGGCGGGGTTGGGTGTCCTTTGTGGGCTTCCCAACACGTACCCTCACCCCTTACTCAGAACCTCGGTTTCCGGATGCCCGAAACCGTTGGTGCACGAGAGTCATTCAATACACAATATCCGATAATGTCGGTATTGGTATCAAATGCAAAGGGACAAGCCCAATAAACTCTGACATTGGAAATGGGCCGTATTTTGTATATGGACCACTACGACATAGAGTGGGCTCGAATGGTTCCGAATAACCACAAAATTCGGTGGCGACTCCACATAGACCTAAATTTCAATTCGATCCATTCTCATATGGAGATTCATTCGCCTACCCAAACCCGCGCGTGGCCGCGTCGGGGTGGACCTATGTCATGTCCACACATCTAACATTTTCTTTATCGCATCTAACCGCTAACTTTGTTTGTTATTTATTTTCGTCATATTAACATCAATACCGTGTACATATATATAAATCTATAAACCGTATTCGGGTTAAACCCGTTTAACTACGACTATTGCACAAAGTCCGTTTAATCCCTTTACGATCCGCGATAGTGGTGGCGCCCTTTCGAGGAGCACCGCCCTAAGCACTCAAGAGCGTAACGCGATCGTGATAGTACGTAGTTGAACGTGTCCAATTCCATTTCTAAGGATCGGTACGAAACCCGTTGACGCTAAATCGAGCATCACATAATCCGAGAGGATTATTGAAGATGACGTAACGCGGAGGGAACTAATTTTGTCCCGGTCCAATTCAAAATGATTTTCACATCACCTTTTTTAAAGTCCCCGATAACGGTCTCATAATGATAATATGCGCATTACGAGTACCGAATACCGAGTCGAATGTAAATCACGCTATATTTATATGTGATTCGGTTAATTATCGATTTTAAAACCAATAAGAATTTCGTATAATCCATTATGAAAATGAGCAGTTGCTCGAACAGGGAGCACTCGACCGAGTGCCATTGCCACTCGATCGAGTAGCGTCCCAAAAATGAGGCAGAAGGGTCTGTAGGAGGTCACTCGACCGAGTCCTGCCCATGACTCGATCGAGTGGTTCGACGTATGCTAGAACGACAGCCCATGCAACACTGTTTTTCTGCCTCGTAAAATATTTTACGACCTTGGTCGACGCGTGTAAAGACTATCACGTGTTTGCATCTTTTCTAAAACTAGTGCATCTTATTTCACCTTCACGATTTTGATCAATGTCTTCCACGATTAGTTATATGTCGGCGACTCCTTAGTCGTATCCGATGCACAACTAATCTAGACACCATTTTTGGCATGATAAGTCGGGACAAGGCATCGAGGTTCGGGATCGAGCTAGCATCACGCTTAGGTCCCATACGCGGGCGCGTATTAAAATCTCCGTCCTTCGCTTAACACACAACCTAATGTGTGTTTAATCGAAGTTTGTTCAATTTTCCAAATTCTCGGTCTTGTTTATTTTTGCTATATACGGGTCCGTTTGCGAGTGTCGTTTATTTTCATTATATCGTTACTCCGTTTTTTATTCGTTATTTTTGTTTTGGCCGGGTTGTATTTCCGCCCGTGTAACTTGTAACCGATTTATTTTGCCTTACTTTTATTTATTTGCGTTTTACCGTTTATAAATGAACCATCGCATGCTAAATCACCTCGACAATAATTTAGATGCATTAAAATGACGTAGCAACCCATTCAATTTTTATATCTTGTAAAACATTGTTAGCATAACATTTTACCGGATTACTAACGCGCACTTTAGAAAGTCAAACGATGTCTTAGTAGAGGCCGCTAAGTGCGGGCGGGGTTGGGTGTCCTTAGTGGGCTTCCCAACCTCGGTTTCCGGATGCCCGAAATCGTTGGCGCACGAGAGTCATTCAATACACGATAACCGGTAGTGACGATATCGGTATCGCAATGCAAAGGGACGAGCCCAATAAACTCTGAAACTGAAATGGGCCATACTTTGTGTACGGTCCATAGCGATATAGAGTGGGCTCGAATGGGCCCGAACTCCCACAAAGTTCGGTGGCGACTCCTAATTCGACTTAAATTTCAATTCGATCCATTCTCATATGGAGATTCATTCGCCTTCCCAAACCCGCGCGTGGCCGCGTCGGGGTGGACCTACGTCATGTCCACAATTTGGCGACTCCGCTGGGGATTAACTGATGCGTGACTTACCATCGGCATCCTCAGGGTGAGACTCGAATAGAAATCGTTTGACTAGTACAATACGCGTTTTAAATTTACGGTTCATGCATAACTCATTTTTACCCGGGCCGGTACTGGTGACCGATGTCCCACTATACCATGATATACTCCGACTTGGATATGTCAAAGGTGTTCATAGTTGATTCGTATGGGTTTCGCGACATGTTCTAAGCTCAACTCGACTTAGGAATGCTCATATTAAAGTTAAACCTTTTATTTATTCATCGGCGTGGTTCATAAAAGGAAAAAGGAATGAAATCAACAAAGAGAAACAAAGGAAAAGAAATGGGATTACTTCAGATTTAGGTTGTCGTTTGGTTTCAATGATAGGAATGCATTACAACCAACCTTCATTCAAACCTACATTAGCGGTGTGTCATCGTGATATTTGTACAATATATTTGAAATAAAAAAAGTAATTTTAAATTATAAAATAATAATAAAAAAAAATTACGTAACTTTTATATCTTTTAATAATAAAATATTTGACAAATAATATATATTTTTTTTACAATTTTTAGTTATAAATACGGTAATTATAATAATTTTTACAAGATAATTTTTTTAAAAAATGATTTTTTTTCTTTTTAATTGATAAATTAAGGCATAAAAAATTATTTTGACCCGAATCCGTCTCATATTTGACCTGATCTGAAAGTGTGAGGTTGGTCGCAGTGGTGGTAAGTGGACCTTGGTGGTGGTGGCAGGAGTGGTGGTGGTGATGGTGGTAACCCGGTTGATTAGCGGGAAAAGGGAATCGATTACCTAGGGAGATGAGGGGTAAGAAGGTAGAAGAGTTTGGGCTTTGATTCCCTTATCCTCTCCTGATTACCCCAAACCAAATGACCCCTTATTAAGTTTTCACTTACTTAAATTTGTAACTTACGAGTATTAGTCATGACGAGTTTTAAGACACGCATACTCTTTCTAATTGTTTATTTGCTTTTGGACCAAAAAATCATCTTTATTTACAAGCAACAAACCCATATTTCTTGACTAACGTTATACGTACAAAGTAATGCTCCATACATTATTGCATTGAAATTTGAAACGGGTATACATACATGTAAATAAGACGCATTGAATTGAAAGTTCGAAAGTGTGGACATGACATAGGTCCACCCCGACGCGGCCACGCGCTGGTTTGGGGAGGCGAATGAATCTCATGTGAGATGGATCTCGAATTGAAATTTAAATCTATTTAGGAGTTGCCACCGAACTTTGTGAGAGTTCGGGCCCATTTGAACCCACTCTATATCTTAGTGGGTCATGCACATAGTACGACCCATTCCGATTTCTGAGTTTATGGGGTTCGTCCCTTTGCATTTTGATACTGATACTGACATTATCGGTAATCGTGTATTGAATGACTCTCGTATGCCAACGGTTTCGGACATCCGGAAACCATGGTTCTGAGTAAGGGGTGAGGGTACGTGTTGGGAAGTTCACAAAGAACACCCAACCCCGCCCACACTTAGTGGCCTCTACTTAGATATCATTCGTTTTTCATGTACTCGCGTTAGTTTGATGATTAAATGATATGCAAACAACGTTTGACTAAACATGTAAATTATGTTTGATCTACGTCGTTTAATGCATCTTTGAACTAAGTTGAAGTTGTATTTAGCATGCTGTAGACACCCGCATTTGGCTGCTAGTGTCTATAGCCGTCTCCAACAAAACACCCGATGATGATCGGACGCAAACATGCTCTAACGCGCTCGAATATGGGCCCAAAATCAGTAAATATAGCATGGGCTTTTAGCGGGGTACAAATCTCACAAAACCAACCTCAAATCCAGGCCCAGTGGGTCATTTCTAGTTTAATGAGACTAATTTGGGCCAAAACCGACACCAAAAATAAAAACCGTCTTTTAGTGACCGGGTTCACATAAAGTCAACCAGGTGCGTTTCTAGAAGATTGCGCTCAACCTTCCTTTCAAAAATTCAAAAAAGTCAACTCCTTCCCTATTTAGGCTCACCCGCCTGATCCACTCGATCGAGTGGATTGGCCTCACTCGATCGAGTGGAGCCACAAAAACCGAACAGACCCATTTTTTTAGGGCACTCTAGGGCCACTCGATCGAGTGACCTTAAGTCGTGGGGTTTCTTCTATAAATACCTCATCAACCCACCACATTTCACAACTTTTTTTTCACCAACTTTCAGCCAACTTTACATGCAAAAGCCTCTCCATTTTCAACCCTAAGTCCCTCATCACAACACACTACAACCCTAAACAAATCCACACAAAAACCGAGTCCTTGTCCCTCGAAAAACCGATAAAACATCTCCATACAAATACACACACCATCAACTCTTCCTACGTATCTCTACGTTCCCGCGCCTTTGCCGCCATTTGACGAACCGTATTCCCAGAAGCAAGAGCATGTAGGTTGAGGGTGTGACATTCAACACCGACATCTCCTTTCTCTTTCTCGTTTTCTTCGTTTTTTATGTTTATGTACCTATATATCATAGTTAGTCGATAGTAACGACATTATTACTAATACTAACATCTAACATTTTCTTTATCGCATCTAACCGCTAACTTTGTTTATTATATATTTTCGTCATATTAACATCAATACCGCGTATATATATATATATACATACATACATAAATCTATAAACCGTATTCGGTTTAAACCCGTTTAACTACGACTATTGCACAAAGTCCATTTAATCCCTTTACGAACCACGGTAGTGGTGGCGCCCTTTCGAGGAGCACCGCCCTAAGAACTCAAGGGCGTAACGCGATCGTGATAGTACGTAGTTGAACGTGTCTAATTCCATTTCTAAGGATCGGTACGAAACCCATAGACGCTAAATCGAGAATCACATAATCCGAGAGGATTATTGAAGAAGACGTAACGCGGAGGGAACTAATTTTGTCCCGGTCCAATTCAAAATGATTTTCACATCACCTTTTTCAAAGTCCCCGATAACGGTCTCGTAATGATAATATGCGCATTACGAGTACCGAATACCGAGTCGAATATAAATCACGCTATATTTATATGTGATTCGGTTAATTATCGATTTTAAAACCAATAAGATTTCGTATAATCCATTACGAAAATGAGCAGTTGCTCGAACAGGGAGCACTCGACCGAGTGCCATAGCCACTCGATCGAGTAGCGTCCCAAAAACGAGGCAGAAGGGTCTGTAGGAGGTCACTCGACCGAGTCCTGCCCATGACTCGATCGAGTGGTCCGACGTATGCTAGAATGACAGCCCATGCAACACTGTTTTTCTGCCTCGTAAAATATTTTACGACCTTGGTCGACGCGTGTAAAGACTATCACGTGTTTGCATCTTTTCTAAAACTAGTGCATCTTATTTCACCTTCACGATTTTGATCAATGTCTTCCACGATTAGTTATATGTCGGCGACTCCTTAGTCGTATCCGATGCACAACTAATCTAGACACCATTTTTGGCATGATAAGTCGGGACAAGGCATCGAGGTTCGGGATCGAGCTAGCATCACGCTTTGGTCCCATACGCGGGCGCGTATTAAAATCTCCGTCCTTCGCTTAGCACACAACATAATGTGTGTTTAATCGAAGTTTGTCCAATTTTCCAAATTCTCGGTCTTGTTTATTTTTGCTATATACGGGTCCGTTTGCGAGTGTCGTTTATTTTCATTATATCGTTACTCCGTTTTTTATTCGTTATTTTCGTTTTGGCCGGGTTGTATTTCCGCCCGTGTAACTTGTAACCGATTTATTTTGCCTTGCTTTTATTATTTGTGCTTTACCGTTTATAAATGAACCATCGCATGCTAAATCACCTCGACAATAATTTAGATGCATTAAACTGACGTAGCATCCCATTCAATTTTTATATCTTGTAAAACATTGTTTGCATAACATTTTACCGGATTACTAACGCGCACATTAGAAAGTCAAACGATGTCTTAGTAGAGGCCGCTAAGTGCAGGCGGGGTTGAGTGTCCTTAGTGGGCTTCCCAACACGTACCCTCACCCCTTACTCAGAACCTCGGTTTTCGGATGCCCGAAACCGTTGGCGCACGAGAGTCATTCAATACACGATAACCGGTAGTGACGGTATCGGTATCGCAATGCAAAGGGACGAGCCCAATAAACTCTGAAACCGAAATGGGCCATACTTTGTGTACGGTCCATAGCGATATAGAGTGGGCTCGAATGGGCCCGAACTCCCACAAAGTTCGGTGGCGACTCCTAATTCGACTTAAATTTCAATTCGATCCATTCTCATATGGAGATTCATTCGCCTCCCCAAACCCGCGCGTGGCCGCGTCGGGGTGGACCTACGTCATGTCCACAATTTGGCGACTCCGCTGGGGATTAACTGATGCGTGACTTACCATCGGCATCCTCAGGGTGAGACTCGAATAGAAATTGTTTGACTAGTACAATACGCGTTTTAGTTTTACGGTTCATGCATAACCCATTTTTACCCGGGCCAGTACTGGTGACCGACGTCCCACTATACCATGATATACTCCGACTTGGATATGTCAAAGGTGTTCATAGTCGATTCGTATGGCTTTCGCGGCATGTTCTAAGCTCAACTCGACTTAGGAAATCCGTCCCGATTCTCGTCTAGGCTATGTGCACTGGTATAGACCCCATTTAGACCGACCGAGACTTAGTGTAAAGCATACATGGCGTCGTTATAATGCTTTCGTGACTATGTGCTACTTAGTCTCCGTGTCGTTTTCAAAAATCGTCATTTCAAAAATGCATCTTTTCAAAAATATTCAAATTTCAAAAGCCGGAAAGCTACCGAATTTAGGACTCATGATTTTACTCAAAATAGCCTATTTCTAGCCGGTATACTACCCATTTTTTTTTCAACTCAAAAATATTTTCGAACTTTCAAATTTGTGGCCCGATACACTTTCTGATTTTTGAAAAATCGGGCCCTTCTCGAGTCTTCTCGGAATTTCCAAAAAATCACCCATTTTCAAACCTTCCTCTTCCTAGGACTTCCCGTTTTTAGCAGTGTCGGGTCGTGTCGTAAGCAGTCGAAGTCCTTAGCGTCGAAACTCCGTCGATCCTACTTCACGAGTTTCCTCCCTACCCCGATCCGCCTTATTTGTCTAAGGCAAGGCCCACCTACGTAAGACATACTCTTACAAAAGAGGGCCCGTTTACGCACTTGAGTCTAAAAGTCTGGGGAAACCTCACGTGGGCCTTCTTTCGAGCAGGACTCGGCCCACACAACCGAATCCTAAGGAAGGCACACTATTCGCGAGTCACCCGTCCAGGAGTCTTTGTCAAGTCATTTTTTTAGTCTTTCCCCTGCTAGGGATGTACTATTTTGGTTCCGAGGTCCGGGTTCGGTTTCTGATTGCGCGTTGTTCTTACAGACAGACCACCGTCCACCAGACACAGCCGCAAAATGGAAGCAGCTCTAAACAATCTGAAGGCCTCCGTCGATGCCATGGCCGCCAAACAAACCAACATTGATGCCCAACTGACAGAAATGAGGGCTGGTCAAGTTGCTATCGTTGCTCGTATGGCTGCAGTGGAGGAAAGGACTCCTAATGCCGAGGCTACTGGGCCTCTAGCTGAATTAGTTAGCGCGGTGCGCCGACTAGAGGAACAAGTTCATTTGGCTGGGAGTAACAATATCCATCGGGAGAATAGCCGTGAGTACTCCCCAGTGAGTGACAAGCTGCCCGCGAACCTGAATCTCACGGGCTTACCCATGTTTGAGGGGACCGAAGACCCGTTACTACATGTACGGGCCTTCAAAGAATTCATGGCTATCAAAGGGGTAGATTCTTCAATGTTCAAGAATCTTTTTGCTGCATCCCTCGAGAAGCACCCACGGGCCTGGTGCTATAGACTAGACCCGAAGAAATACCCAACTTGGGATGATGTGGCCACGGAATTTGCTCGGAACTATGCTGATAACACCGAGATCCAGACCACAATGCGGTTTCTAGAGGTTATGGCCCAAGAACCTAAGGAAGGTTTCACCAAGTACCTTCAACGCTGGAGGGCCGAGAGTGTAAAACTGGTCGATAAGCCCAGTGAGAAGACTTTAGTGGAGGCCTTTGTCAAGAACCTCCTCCCCTCCTACCGGGTCCACCTCCGGTATGCTGTCATACCCAATTTCACCACTCTTACTGAAATGGGTATGAGAATTGAAGATGATCTGAGACTAGAGAACCTTACTAAGGCCTCTAGCAATGGATACCAAGGGGCTTCCTCATCCACTGCCAAGCCCCCGGCTGCAACCCGCAGTATCTTTGACGCGGTTAATCTACTAGATGCCTCATCCAAAAAGAATACCCCTCCTAGGGTATTCACCGATATAGGGACTACCTATACATATGCCTTACAAAGGCTATCTTCCAAGGGCCTAATCCAACCGATAGGCCCAACTCCTGAAGTTCCAGTTGAAAAACGCTCCAAAAGCTACAATGCCCAAGCCTATTGCCAATACCATCGGGGCAACGGGCATGATACCGAGAAATGTTGGAAGTTGAAGCATCTGATTCAAGATTTGATTGAGAGCGGGAAAATACCGTTACCCGGGGACAAGCCAAGCAACAAGGACAACCCCTTTAGCTCTCATGCTATCTTCACCGGAGAAGTGATCGATTGTTCTCACCTTATCTCTCCTTTCATCCCACAAATCAACAGGATCTGGTTCGATGATGAGGAAGATGTGTACCTCACCAAAGGGGAAGCTGTCCCTATCACTCCCGAAGAAATCCGGAAGGCTAAGTCCAAGGTCCTAGCCAGTAACCACCTCTCTAATGCCGGTTGTCCTTACCAAGCTACTAGTTCTAAGGACATCCCAATCCTAGTAACCGTCACTGAACCTGCCAGGATGGAAGAGGCCATTGAAGAGCCAAACACTGACACGACTCTTGTCAAGCAACTGAAGAGGGCTCGGGTTGACCTCACTATATGGCAACTCTTGGTTAGCTTGCAAGAACATCGAGAGGCACTTACTAAGGCTCTCGATCAAATCAAGGTCGACTCTCAGATTACCCCTACTGAAATGGTAGCCACCATCATGCCCTACCTCAAGGGCAAGTCCAAGGAAGAAGGCCCATTAATCACCTTCTCGGAGTCCAACCTACCACCGTTTGGGACCTCTCACAATCTGGCCCTGTATATTACGGTAATTTGCCGGGGGAAATATCTCCCAATGACCCTAATTGATGATGGGTCTGCTGTGAATGTCCTCCCCCTAAGGACTGCCAAAGCCCTCGGCATCACCGAGGCCGACTACATGCTGACTGCCCAAACTATCCAGGCTTTTGATGGAAACCAAAAGTCGGTTTCTGGGGCCGTTAAGCTGACAATTATAACGGGTCCAATTGAAAAGGAGCTAGAGTTCCAGGTGATCGATGTCACCTCCTCTTTCAATCTGCTCTTAGGAAGGCCATGGATCCACGCCGTTAAGGCGGTGTCTTCCACTCTTCACCAAAAGGTCAAAATGCCCCTGCAAGACGGTATTATTACTCTGGAGGCAACCCCTATGACTGTGGCTAGCTGCAATGCCACGGACCCGACCTCTAGGGGTTCGATTTTGTGGGGATGATTAAGGAAAAATACCTTTTCAGGCCCTATTTCACTACTAGCATCGACACGATGCTGCAAAATTTGGGGTATCTACCGGGGGCTACTTCAAGGCCATATCTTCCAGCTGGGAAGATTATTGAAGTCCTGAATGACGGGGAATCCCACTTCGGCCTAGGGTACGCTTTGACCCCGGGAAATGTGGTCCGAGCAGGAGTCGAGAAGGCCTGCAACATCATTAAGGGTACCTACTTGGGCCCTTATAGCCCAAGGTTGGCTGACTATTTCGTCACACCGGTATTCGGGGCTGTTCAAGTTGGCTTGTACCAACCAACTATCACATATCCCGAGACTAAACTAGCTCGGGAATGCTACTATATTCCGGATGACATATTCGCTCTCATCCAATCTGAATCCAAGGAGGGTGCTGACAATGCCGAGCCTGTGCTGGGGCTCCTATTTGGGGAGGACAAGGCTGTCCCGACCCCTAAAAAAGACTTGGTGAACCTGATCCTTCGAAGCAACAGGTTCGATCCTTCAAAGCTGATCTCAGAAGTCGATGCTGATACCGGGAAAAAAGCATGGAGGAAGACCATCAAGTGGACCGACAGCCAGGGCCGAGTCTACAAGCTGATCACCGGTGAAGGAGACATGCCGGACACCGATTCCGAGTCAGAGTCTGAGTCTGAGTCTGTATTCGAGTCTAAGGGGTATGGTGCTAGAGTACAAACTATAACCCCCCTCCCAGTAGCCACTACCACTGGAGCCTCGGGGTCTGTCCCGAAGGCGCTCCCAATCCCGCCTCTGACCAATGATCAGATGGCCGCTCTCTTTGAGCTGTTTTCCAAGTTTTCTATCAATAATAACGATAACCGTTCTGCTTACGACTTGCCTTATTTTCAAAATACTTTCAATTTCAAAAAAATTTTCTGCAATGACATTGAGAAACCCGACAAACAGGTATCCTTACCTCCGCATCTGATCGAGCAGCTAGATCAGAGGGAATCCCGAGACCCGGTAATCGAGGAAACCGAGTCTATCAATGTGGGAACAACCTTAGAGCCCCAGATGCTTAAGATAGGGTTATCCTTAGATCTCGAGGAGAGATAACAATTCACAAACCTCCTCCAACAATTCAAAGATGTCTTCGCATGGTCCTACAAGGACATGCCGGGGATAGACCGAGAAATAGCTGAACACCGTATACCCATCAAGGATGGGTGTAAGCCGGTGAAACAGAAGCTCCGCAGAATGAGACCCGAGTGGTCTCTCAAAGTCAAAGAAGAAGTCGACAAGCAATTCAAAGCCGGCTTCATACAGGTGTCTGAATATCCAGACTGGGTCGCAAACATCGTGCCGGTACCCAAGTAGGACGGCAAGGTGCGGGTATGTGTAGATTTTCGGGACCTTAATACGGCCAGCCCAAAAGATGACTTTCCATTGCCACACATCGACATACTGGTGGATAACACGGCCGATCATGCCCTTCTATCATTTATGGACGGGTATGCCGGGTATAATCAAATCAAGATGGCAGAGGAAGATATGGGTAAGACCACCTTCACTACGCCTTGGGGTACTTACTGTTATACCGTCATGCCATTCGGTCTCATTAACGCCGGGGCTACTTATCAACGAACTGCTACGACCTTATTGCATGACATGATGCATAAAGAAGTAGAAATTTATGTGGACGACATGATCGTCAAATCCAAAGAACGGGACGGTCACGTTACCGCCCTAAGAAAATTCTTCACCCGACTGCGCAAGTGCAACATGAGGTTAAACCCTCAAAAGTGCAGTTTCGGGGTAACATCAGACAAATTACTGGGCCATATCGTTAGCCAACGCGACATCGAGGTCGACCCAGCTAAAATCAAGGCCATTACCGAGATGCAGCCACCCAAAACCGAAAAAGAAATAAAGGGTTTTCTCGGCAAAGTCCAATACATCAGCCGGTTCATTTCAAAGCTAACCATGGTATGTGAACCCATTTTCAAGAAACTGAAGATAGGAGAACGAATATTGTGGGACGACAAGTGTCAAGCGGCTTTCGATAAAATCAAGGAGATTCTGTCTGCACCACCGATATTAATGCCACTCCAACCCGGTCTGCCTTTGTCTTTATACCTAACAACGACCGAGACAGCCATGAGGGCTATGCTGGCCCAGACAATCGGTTCTGAAGAACGAGCTATTTACTACATCAGTAAGAAGTTCCTGGAATACGAATGTAAATACACGATGCTCGAAAAGACGTGCCTAGCTTTAGTTTGGGCCACCAAGAAGCTCCGACATTATATGCTCAGCTACGAGGTTCAGGTACTATCCAAAATGGATCCAATCAAATACCTCTTCGAAAAGCCCGTTCTCAACGGAAGAATTTCTAGATGGACTTTAATGTTAGCAGAATTCGACCTTAAGTTCATTCCACTAAAAGCTATCAAAGGCCAGGTGGTAGCCGAATTTCTCGCCGATAGTCCCGTAACCGAAGAAGGGCACACCGATACTTGGTCCTTCCCAGACGAAGATATATTCCATACTGACACCGGAACGTGGGATCTATATTTTGATGGGGCATCCAATTTTCGAGGATTCGGGGTCAGTATTCTCCTAATATCACCAAAAGGGGAGCATACGCCGTTATCCATCAAGCTGGATTTCGACGTGACTAATAACGCGGCCGAGTATGAAGCATGCATCCACGGGTTACAAGCGGCCGCTGATTTAGGAGTTACGAATCTCTGGGTTCACGGGGACTCATCATTAGTTATCAATCAAGCCCTTCAAAAATGGAAAACTCGGAATGCCAATCTCGTGGCTTACCAAGCGCGAGTAAGGGTTCTAGAGAAGCAATTCCAGAAGGTAGAATATATCTATCTACCACGGGAAGAAAATCAGTTTGCGGATGCACTCTCCAAACTGGCATCCTTACTAAACATCCTGGAGCATCTGGCCGGTATGTCAATCTGTGTCGAAAGACGGTCCGAGCTGGCATATGTCAACGCCATTCAAGATATCGAAATAACCGATCCGGAACCTTGGTACCAGGATGTTCTAACTTATTTGACTACAGAAGAATATCCCCCAGAAACTGAAAACCGGGCCAAGAAGGCCCTGCAAAGATTGGCCACCCAATTCGTTCATACGGACGATGGTCAGTTATACAAAAAGACGGCACAGGGGGCTTTACTCCTATGTATCGACAAAATGCAGGCCGAAAAGGTGATGACCGAGGTACACAACGGTGAAAACGGCCCGCATATGAACGCCCGTATGCTAGCCCGAAAAATCATGAGGCTCAGATACTACTGGAAT